>JAOPUI010000120.1:9435994-9452409 GCA_027123135.1 Urophycis floridana | reverse complement strand
GGCGCGGGTTGGGGTGACGGTTTCAATTGTCCTACATTGGTCCTGGGGGGTGGGGGGGGGGGGGGGGGTAGGGGGGGGCGGGGGAACGGGAGTCGGGGTACAAGGGGAGAGGGAGAACAATAAATGGAAATCAGCAAGAAGCACACTGAAGGTTAGGAAAAACACTATTTTCTTTATTGAAAAAATATTAGTATATGTGGAATTTGTGTTGGTTTTTTTTGTCGTCGTATTTTTTTTAATAATAGTATAATTCCATGCAACAAAAAAATGTAAAATATAAACGTAGACTGAAGGCAAGGCCCACCATGCTCCATATAGGGTTAAAAAAGAACAGAAGCAGCATCCAATGAGAAGGCGTGTGGGCTACAGCACATGACCTCAGTACAGCAGGGTACATCTTTACTACACAAAGATTACATTGGATTTCTCACCAGTCCATGTAGTAAAAAACAACAAAAACAAATAAACTATGAATCATAAATGTGACCATGCATTGAAGTAGGCTACTATTACCAGAACAAAAAGGTAAAGAGACCACAACCAAACCATGGAAGACGTTATTACTAAGAGAGTTCCTCAGTAGCAGTGCAGGAGATAGGCATCCCTGTGAAATGGATAGCATTTTGGCTTTATGTTAGTGGGGAGGGGGTCATTGGAAAGCTATGAACCACCAGTGATTGTGTTTTGCTTAACGAAGCTGAACAGCTTAACGTCGTCCCATAGGAGGGAGAAGGCCCAGACCATTCAGTGTGTTTCAAAGCTTTAAATTTGCAGAAGGGTAACAAAGGATTACACACAAAAATGAAGGCGGTTATGGCGGGTTGCTTTGAACAGGTGCAGTGTACTGGTGATCTCTTTAGCGATGCTAACAGTATGCCTGACTGCTACGTTTGAGCAAATCAATATGTGGCATGCATGGGGATCAAATTTAGAGATTATTTGCCAAATCCAATGCCATCTGAATCATGTACAATGCACCTTGTGTGAATAGAGGGGAGATGAGCCGAATTCTGGTGTTCAATGCAGTGCAGCATTTAAGATCATGCAAAATGTATCCACTTTACAGGAATTTACAGCATGTTGTCTATCAAGACTGGATGGGAGGCACACAATGACATTCAACGGACCACCTGAACAACCTAAAACAACGCTAGCTACAGCCATTTAACAGAATAAGACAACAAAAGGTGCTCTGTTATTGCTCTAGGTGTTAGCTATGTTCAGCTAGTTTACATGGAGAGTCTATGGAGCTGCATACATTCTTGTGGGAGGGGGTGGTGCTTTTTTTTAATACCAATGTCGTCTTCTGATGGAAATAGGAAATGAAGAAGGGGTTCACAATACAGCTAAATGCAGAGAACAGGCCACATCACAGAGCAGCAGATGGTCATTAGCTACACAATGGGGGGGGGAGGGGGGAGGAGGGGGGGGGGCGACAAAGATCTGATAAATGCAGAATGTAGAGCCAGCCTCGATACTATGAAACAGGGAATAAGAACAGAAATAAAAAAGCACAATGAAATCATTGATGCCACTGTTGTGAAATTAATGTCACACTGTAGCTCGGAGAGAAGACGCTTTAGTGCAGGCGGACGCTGGGGTGTTGAGCCAGACAGACTACACCAGCCCGTTCTAAAGTACAGTGAAGGCCAGACGACATGCAGCGTCCTGCTCAGTCCGCGGCCTGCGTGCGTTTTAACGCACGCCGTGTTTGTGTGTTTGCGTGTTGAACCCCCCCCGCCCTCCCCCCCGCGCAGATGATCTTCAAATGACATCATCACCAGACAGTGATAAGCTGCCTGGCTCAACGGCCCCGTCTAAACCCCGGGACGCGCTTTAGGGTTGCGGTCAGGGCCGAGTGGATTGCGAGGATGAACGTTTCGACTCTCCGATCAACACGACACTAACGCGCGCACACGCGTGCGTGTTTCCGCGCACGGCGACACGCGTGATCGAGTCTCGCCGCGTGTTTCGAGCCCACCGACTATCGTGTTCTTTGTGAGGTTTTTGTTCCGCTGCGGGAAGTAGTCGGCGCCCGCCAGCCTCACTGGTCTGAACAGGTGAGGCTGGTCGGAAAACAAGACATCTACGGGACATCTGGGCGATTCTGCGGATTAATTACAGTTGTGATTAAAAATAACTCCAATTTGGACGCACGTTTTGAGCAATTTCGTTTAAATCCGTGTCCGTTAGTCGGAAAAGGGGGCTGGCTAACCCGAGCTAACTGTTGTTAGCTCGGAGCAGCTAGCTGCTAACAGCTGCAGTGCATATTAAGATAAACAGGGCACATGTTGTGGGGCTCGTATGAAGCGGAATACGTTACCTCGATTTCTGACTGAGCCGAACACGGGGAGAACCAGGTATCCGACATGCACTAAAACCATCCTGGGATCCTTTTCTTATCTTGCCGCTGGGTTATTTCGAGATGTACAACAGCCCATGCGGACCTACATTCAAGCGGCTGTTGCTGGCTAGCACCACACAGGCGAACTGTCAACGTCCTCCTCACAAAGCAGGCGTCGTGCTGCGGTCGGGCCGCAGGGGGCGCTGCTGGGCGGAGCTTCAGCAGGCTGGGTTTAATCATAGACATGTCTATGGGTTTAATGGCGTGTTTGGACTGTTTTTATAGAATGTATTTATTTATGGTGTGTTAGATTGAATGTATTTGAAAATATATATATTCATGCCCTTTTTTGATTTTTAAAATGTATCGTTTGCGTGTTGTGTTTCATTGAAAGTTAAACTTCTAATACATTTTTAGAGCACATCTTTAGTATGATGTTTCATAAAATGTTTTATCGTATTATCACATTTATATATAGTATGCTATATTTTTTACGTATAATATTTTATATCATTATATTTACGTACGGTTTTATATTTGTACTGAGCCGAAATACTTTTCCGTTTGAAATGGCTTTGTCAATGTAAATATGCATTGATACAAATATTTATTTATATTAAATATTTTTCCATGCCAATAAAGCTATTTCCGAATCTGACCGTGTCCTTTACGATGGCGCACATGCTACGTCACTCGTACTGCACCACGGTCGCTGCGCCGTGTCTCCTGTCCAGCAGGGGTCGGCCTTTATAAGCCGAGCGCAGTCCCCGCCCTCCCACGTCGCAGCAGAAGAAGACGGTCAGCCATTACAGTCATACAGCCTCTCTCTCAGCAGGTCGTTGTCATTAGCGGAGGACAGGTCACCAAACGCCACGCAAAATGTTGTCCGTAAGAGTTGCAGCTGCACTGGCCCGCACCCTGCCCAGACGGGCTGGGTTTGTAAGTATTTTATTGGAATGCATCATGTTGTATAATGGACATTTTGGGTGTATTTAAAAGTAAAATGCGAATATTTCGGGCGTGAAGGGTAACAGGCCCCTAAAGCTGCGCCGCACGCTAGCCGCCTTGCCCTTTTCGTCCGATTGCACGCTTTGTCGTTTTTCCTTCTTCATTATGGATACGAAAATGTTTTATATTTGTAACACTTTTATTAAATTTGATGTCGATACAAATGTTTTAATCTTACGGACAAGCCGTGTCATGTTAGCATCCGCAGAAGCTAATGCTATTAGACTTCATTCAACCACGCTCTGAAGGTCAGGAAGGCTGACAGCGCATGTCCTCCATTTACACTGCAACGCACTCTGCTGTTGTGATGTCTTTTTAATGCTGCGTGCCACTGGCAAATCATATTATTTAGTTTAATCGTTTTTTGCGTTGCATATGTCTTTAAACTTAGGTGGCAAAGACTCTGCCAGCCGCCTGCGTTGGGGTCAACCATCTCCACACAAGCAGACCATGGCTGCAGAAGACAGGTGAGCAAGACGGAATCACGATGTTTTTCTCATCTAAAACATTTCTAGTGTCAAACGTTGCCAGCAGTTGACCTATTATTCCTCCTTTAGCAAAGAAAGGTCATTAGCCGCGCTATGACCGACACAATACCCCGGCACTAGCTCTGCTACGTTCATAACTGCCTGACAGAATGTGGAGACGCCCACCAACTGAAAATTTTAAATCCTATTAAGTGAACCATTTGTAGGTTGTTGTTTTTTTTTGTTTGCCATGAGTAAGGTCATTTGGGTTAGCAGCAGTTGTTCCATGCTACACAGCGGTGTCATGCTACACAACGGCTATGGCTAGCAAAGCAGTAATCTCCCCGTGCTATGAAGGGCTGATGGCATTGGGTGTCCTTTCACAGGCACTGCCGAGGTGTCCTCCATCCTGGAAGAGAAGATTCTGGGCGCAGACACCAGCGCCGACCTGGAGGAGACTGGCCGCGTGCTGTCCATTGGTGATGGTATCGCCAGAGTGTACGGGCTCAGGAACGTCCAGGCAGAGGAGATGGTGGAGTTCTCCTCTGGGCTCAAGGTGTGCATGACGAGTCTCTGTGGGGGATGCCCTTCAGTGGAATAGTGACTACTTGTTCACAGCAAGTGTAATTTGAACGAATCACATCTTTCTTCTCCCAGGGTATGTCTCTGAATTTGGAGCCCGACAATGTTGGTGTGGTGGTGTTCGGTAACGACAAGCTGATCAAGGAGGGCGACATCGTGAAGAGGACCGGCGCCATCGTGGACGTGCCCGTGGGCGAGGAGCTGCTGGGCCGCGTGGTGGACGCCCTGGGAAACGCCATCGACGGGAAGGTTCGGATGACACGCCGTGATGGCGCTCTCTAGACCGCTGGCTGTGATGGGGTCTCCCTACCTGACCGCCTGTCTGTCTCCCTACCTGACCGCCTGTCTGTCTCCCTTCCTGACCGCCTGTCTGTCTCCCCCCTCAGGGACCCCTGGGCTCCTCCATCCGCAGACGTGTGGGCCTGAAGGCCCCGGGCATCATCCCCCGTATCTCTGTCAGGGAGCCCATGCAGACCGGCATCAAGGCTGTGGACAGCCTGGTGCCCATTGGCCGAGGCCAGCGTGAGCTCATCATTGGGGACAGGCAGACTGGGTGAGCCTCTCCTTTCAGATAACTGGACACCGCGCTCCGAAGTAACAGTCATTCATGTTTTATATTTATGATCTACAAGGGTCACCTTCAGTAAGGTCACCTTGTGTCTTTATAAATAGCATACAACAGTCCTAAACTCGGGTTTTATATTGCACCCGCTCTGGTATAAATTCAGTTGTTTTGGGTTCAACATGTTACATTTAGCAGACGCTTTTATCCAAAGCGACTTACAAAAAGTACATTTGTCAGAAGGTGAAACATCTCATTGCGGTTAACACAGTAAGAAAGTCACCAGAACAAGTTTTAAGCATTTCCGTTGCTAGGTGAACCATTGCTGGTATTCAAGACACATTCAAGTCATGTTCTCGTTTCTAATGACCAATCGTGACCCGTCGACAGCAAAACCGCCATCGCCGTGGACACCATCATCAACCAGAAGCGCTTCAACGACGGCACCGACGAGAAGAAGAAGCTGTACTGCATCTACGTGGCCATCGGCCAGAAGAGGTCCACCGTGGCCCAGCTGGTGAAGAGGCTGACGGACGCCGACGCCATGAAGTACACCATCGTGGTGTCGGCCACCGCCTCGGACGCCGCCCCACTGCAGTACCTGGCGCCCTACTCCGGCTGCTCCATGGGCGAGTACTTCAGGGACAACGGCAAGCACGCCCTGATCATCTACGACGATCTGTCCAAGCAGGTGAGGGCCCGCCAACACCCCTTCTTATTTACAGACTCAGTGTGTAGTGTCTCCTGCAGTGTGGATTTCTCATGGCCCTTGTTGAACTGTGTGGTGGATGAGTAAACGCACACAAGAAAATGCTAAAGCCCATCAGCTAACGCGGCGTGGTTCTCCCCCTCCCCGTGGTGCAGGCCGTGGCCTACCGCCAGATGTCCCTGCTGCTGCGCCGCCCCCCCGGCCGTGAGGCCTACCCCGGTGACGTGTTCTACCTGCACTCCCGTCTGCTGGAGAGAGCCGCCAAGATGAACGACAACTTTGGCGGCGGCTCCCTCACCGCGCTCCCCGTCATCGAGACCCAGGCCGGCGACGTGTCCGCCTACATTCCCACCAACGTCATCTCCATCACTGACGGACAGGTGGGTCTGCCCTGGTCCCGGTCCCAGTCCACCGGTCTCCTCAGGCACAGATGCTCTGCGGGGACCCGAGTAAAGGAAACTAAATGTTGGATTTGAATTTCTAGATCTTCTTGGAGACCGAGTTGTTCTACAAGGGTATCCGCCCCGCCATCAACGTGGGTCTGTCTGTGTCCAGAGTAGGATCTGCTGCGCAGACCAAGGCCATGAAGCAGGTAGGCTCTCCTCCTAGAGTGTCACCTTTTTGTGTGGTCTACAAGAGCTTCCACATACTGTAAAACTAGATGTTCTCCTGTAATCCAACGGCGTCCTGTTCCTCCCCAGGTGGCCGGTACCATGAAGCTGGAGCTGGCCCAGTACCGTGAGGTGGCTGCCTTCGCCCAGTTCGGCTCTGACTTGGACGCTGCCACCCAGCAGCTCCTCAGCAGGGGCGTCAGGCTCACAGAGCTGCTGAAGCAGGGACAGTACTGTGAGTTAAAGTCCTCAGAAACACTGAGAACACACCTTTCATCTCATCTTTTTGGTTTTAAGCCGGTTCTCATGATGACCAATTTGCTTTACGTCTCTGTAGGCCCCATGGCCATCGAGGAGCAGGTGACAGTCATCTACGCCGGTGTCAGGGGACACCTGGACAAGATGGACCCCAGCAAGATCACACGGTTCGAGAAGGCGTTCCTGCAGCACATTCTCAGCCAGCACCAGGACCTGCTGAGCGCAATCAGGTAGGGGTTCAGATGAAGCGTCTGCGTTGTCCTGCTCGTTAGGGAGGCTTTCTGTTCACCTGACTTGACCGCACCTTCTTTGTCCATCTCAGGAGTGACGGCATGATCTCAGAGGCTTCCGACGCCACACTGAAGAAGCTCGTCTTGACCTTCCTGGCCAGTTTTGAGTAAAGGAGCGCTTCCCCCTGACCTTCAGTGTGTCCTCTGTGTCCCCATTACACTTATCTATGTGAGCACCCCGAAGGCCAAAACCTCCATGTACAGATTTCTGAAAAGAATAAAATTTTACAACCCTGCTTTGCTGTACAATTCTTCTTGTGTGCTAAACTATCTGCATCTCTTGGTTTGTGCCCAGCAGGAAGAATTCTACAGTGGTTCTACATGATGCCACCTAAAGGGTAGCAATCCGTTTGGCTGTTTTGAAAGCACTTGGGTGTTCATTAACTTCATATTACATTGACTGACTCGATGCTTCAATATACTGGTGATGGTAAATATGGCAGTGTTTCCTGTTTGTGATTTCCATTAAAGGAAGCTAAAGGCTGGTTGGGCCAGAAAATAGTAAGTCTAGTTTGTTCAACTTGGTTTAATTGAAAGCGTTAATGTTTGTTACAAAAGTTAATAAACATGGTGAAAAGCTACATCTTCCTATTTGTCTGGTCTTCCTTGCACAAGGGCACTTCTCAACCCAGTCCATCTTTAACTTGGAATTTAATTTGGTGTGCTCAAGACGTAAGCAAACAGCCAGTACTGATGACTTAAATGGATTAATAGAACTCCTTTGGCAGAAATCAAGCTGAGCACTAGGTGGCAGTAGCTGCATTGAGTAAGTTCAAGTCCTGCCCCAGAAGAGTGTTGGGCCCTACAGCCGCTGCCACCTGATGCCTCTCACGCAAAACGGAACACTTTAGATGTAAAAGTTCAGTATCTTCTGTAAGCGCCTCACCGCAACGGTTGGTGTGCATGTGTGAGACTCTAAAGGACTGGTTGGGTCTGTTGGACCTGATTTCCCTGGTACCTGTCAGAATCTGTCCTGCAGACCTGTTCATCAATCAAGGCCTGCCAGCACTCCGTCCTTGGCTCTGACTCATCAGCTGAACAAGTTGACAATGGCTTCATGTCTGTTGATGGCATCCATTCATCGCGTTTGACCGAACCCCTGGCGTTGCACGTTTAAGCGCTCTGATTGGTTAAAACGTCTCTTGACACTCCATAATAATGTTTCACTGCTCTGTTTTATGGAAGTGGGCCCATTGCATTGTGAACAAAAAGGGAAGAATGCAAATATGTAAGATATACGGTGTGTGGAAATACAGCGTAATGAAGCAAATTCAGCATAGGATGAGTATAGAGGACTCCTCTCTGCCCCTAACCATAACCCCGCTCAACACGATCGCCTCACAGCTTGCCAGCTTTACCAACAGCATTGTTGCTTTGCAAGAGACCACAGAAACATGTGACTGGCTGCAGCTGCAGTCACTACAGCCCATTGTTGGCATGGCAGCAGCAGTTCTGTAGAGCAATTGTCAAAATAATTGGTCTGCATTCAGAAACAAAGGGCATTAGCTGACCCTTCACATTGGTGGTAATTATGTTTTTGCTTATGTGATTAAGAATCCATTTTGGGGTCTGCCACGAGTGCCACAGCACACCTTTTATACAAAAAGGTTTGCTTTCTGAACTGGCTGTTGTGGTTTAGGATATTGCACCACTGCTTATGATCACATGTTTACACTGACTTTGCAGTCATAGGAGTGCATACTGTGGAAGTAGGCCTTTACTTCACATTGTATTTGCTAGCTAAGGGGGAAAAAGTTGTTTACGTCATCAAATTATTTCACAACTGCAACTTAAAATGCATTTTCTCAAGCCCAGTGAAACCTTACACCTCTTCATTTCTGCTTGTAGCCACGGATGTTGGATGGTTTATTGAACTCATTTTATTTTAATGTGTGTCATACTGCTGTATGATAGTGTTCATCACATCAATGTAGGCCAGCTCTGTCATTACCAGAATAATATCTCTAAAGTTTGTGTGTATTTGGACGTTTGAATGACTTGGTGTCGAGCAATACTTGGTAATAACAGAATGTTTCTCTGCAAACAAGGGAATCTGCTCCCAGCAAAACACTCTAAATACACCCTCAGAGCTGTTCCAATTGTTTGCTCATCCATTAGGTTAACAAACAACTGAGCATTTGGTCATGGATGGTTTGACTGCAGCTTGGTGGCCTATGAGCAGTGACAGGTGTGTGTTGAGCTAACACAAAGCAAATGTTTAAAGGATGTGGTTTGTTTTTTTCCTGCCTGGTCTACATCTTAAAAAAACGGACTTTCTAGTCAGAAAAAAACAGACCAAATGTGATCTCCCTCAGTTTCACCAGTTCATCCAGAAAATACATTTAATGAACACAATCCCAACTGAAGGCAACAGTTGTGTTGACGTTAGTTTGTGCTTCAAGAGGTTCTGTCGAGACACCAGGATCTGGCCAAGTATACTTAAAGGCTTTTATATTTACTTGAAAATGTTTTATTGTCAAACACATTGAGCGTAATTAAAATTTACAAAGATCAACATTGCTTTCCCCACATAGGCAGACGTTCTTTAGACAGAGCGGCTGAGGGGTGGTGAGAGACGAGAGCAGCAGCAGAAACTTGAATTAGTCATAAAATAGAAAAACGATATTAAATATATTATTTTTGAGTCCATCTCCATTTTATCTAATGGGTATTCAATTTATTAAAAAACTACATTCCCCATGGTGAGCGGTGGTAGGCCTTCTGTCTGCAGAGGGCCTCCTCACAGAGTCTGATGCTGTTCTGGAGAAAGAAACCTCTCCATGGCCACAGCACCACCACGTCTCAGACCAGCAATGAGCTGTAACATGAAGTACAGTCAGTCACAGTACAGCCACAGTCCTGCCCTCATTTTACATCAATGTTCTGTACAATTTCTTGGGTGTTCAGATTGAGCACCATTTCATAAAACATTTCACCATGCACCAATGAGATCATGGAAAAATGTCAAACATCCAATTTCCTTAATCTTGGGAGGGTATTTACAACACTAACCCTGTTTCTCTGCAGTCTGTGCTTATTAACTCAATCAAGACCCTATACGGCCTGTTTTCTGTGCTACAGGGGGGAACAATAGGAACAATGTCCATAAAACTGCCAGCAGTTAAGTTTACAGATATCAACAGCCCACTTGAGTTCCCAAGCACATCCCATAATAACCCTGACAGCGTGCCGGCTACACAAGCTACGTGAGCTAGCCTCAACCTAGCTTCAGTCGGTGCTCCCGTAGTGGTTCCCGTTGGAGGGGCTCTCCTGTAAACTGGTGTGGGAGCTCCCATGCTCTTCCATTACCTCTGGTGGCATGTGGTGTTTGAAGGAGTCCGACACAAAGACCACCTGGGGAACACAAAGTATTCCTTATTAACGCATGCGGTTAGCCTTTAGCCTTATTGCACTGCAATAGTAATGCACACAAAATGCTTTGCAACAATTGGATATTTCTTATAAACAAGCGTTCATCACTACCAAAAAAATGTCCCTCGGGATGAATAAAGTATCCGTGCATCTCTATCTATCTAAAAATACCTAAAAAAAGACTGTTATGAATATGTGTGTCTTAAATACCTTAAAACAAATGAAAAAAATATATATCTGTGCGCATTGTGTAAGAAGTACCAGTTAAACTATATATTAGCCTACCACCTATGCCTTATGTGTGTATTAAACATGAAAGACCTTCTAATATAGTTATAGAGCCATGTGGTCATCGTGGACAGATGGGCCTGAACTCACGGTGAGGACGGCCACCACAGCCCCCTGCAGCAGGCCAACCAGCACGTCACTCCAGTGGTGCATGTAGTCTGACACACGGGACAGACCCACATACATGGCCGTGGCCAGCAGGAAGAACTGCATGGTAGGGCGCAGCAGCCTGGCCCATTCGTACTTGAGTCTGGCCTGGATGTACAGCTGCACGGCAGAGAGACAGAGACACATGAGACACACACACACACTCACCCATTGTCAGACTCTCAATGGACCATCTATGGATTCTCCTCGGTATATGAATACGCAGACGACATGCTACTATCCAGTGGAGATGACCTGGGGCTGTCCTCCCAGACTATGAACCAGACAGTGAACTATACATCCCTATACCTTGGGACTCCATGGAGCGTCTATGCATGTCCCTACATACAGTTGTTGGTGAGAGGAGACAGGGCCATAAGCAACAACACTGGTTATGCTCCCAGTGTGTTCTTTTAGTAAACCCCAGTTAACACAAAAGATGGAAAACATGACGCAATGCACAATGCTATTTTTGAAATTATAACAAGCCATAATATGTATTGAACAATATCCAAGTTAAATTATTGACGATTTTTTTCTACCAGTGGTGCGGTAACAAACTTTGCTTTAGACTGCACCAAGCTCTCCCTTTGAATGAGGACTGAGGACTGAGCTCACCGCCAGGAACAGCATGCAGTACATTGAGAAGGAGGAGTGACCAGAGTAGAAGGAAAGTCTGTAAAGGAAGACAAAAGAGAGAGTGAAATGTCAGCCAGTGAACAATAAAAACACCAAACATTTGCTGCTTGTATATTTCACAATTTACTATCTGTGCCTATTATTTATGACATTTTATAGACCCAATATTGATTTTAAGCACACAAAAAAACATTGATTAATCCATCAATGAAACAGAAGAGCAGTCTGTCGCAGTCCGAGGTCGTTCACCTCGCTTCGTCGACCATCTCCTTGTCTCCGGTACACGTGAAGTTTTCTACGTATCCTCCGGACTTGCAGTTGATCTGTTCCCACAGGGGCTTACAGGCAGCCAGGAAGTGTGGGCGGAGCCGGCCGATGGTGGCTTTAGCGATGTCTGTCAGCGACATGGTGACCAGCCCTCCAAACAGGCAGCTCCCCACTCCTCTGTAGATGCTTGCCACGTAGGTCATCCCCGTGCCGCAGGTCTGCAGGGCTTTGATGCGGGACAAGTAGACGTGGAGGCACTCGCCGCAGATGATCTGAAAGGGTTGGAGTGTGAGCTGTGATCGTCTTCCAGGAGCTGATCACAAAAGAGACCGGGCCTGTTTAGGGCGAGCAGCATCGCAAAGGACAACTCTCACCCCAACCACAGACTGTTTACCCTCTACCTCCTGCCCTCTGGAAAGGACAACTCTCACCCCAACCACAGCCTCCTGAACACCACACCCATGTAAACGTTGACATTACTACTGCCACTTTTCCAATATTGCACGCCTCATGTACATACTGCACCTTAACCGCTCCTTTGCACTTCTGGTTAAAATGCCAGCTACATTTGGTTGTCTCTGTACTGTACTACTTGTACTCTGCACAATGACAATAAAGTTGAATCTAATCTAATCTCAGAAACAAAAGGAATCAAACAAGGCTAAATGTTTTTTTGGCAAATGTGCGAGAAACAGTATGTGATGGATTCAGTTAATCGTTTACTTTTGGAATCACAATGTGATCCAAACAAATATGAATCGTGTCATGTGTGGTCAATTATTTACTTTGAAGCTTCACGCTGGCAAATCACTTCCTGTTTCTACAACAATGCATCCTAACACACAGTGAGAAATCACATTTCGTACATTGATCCTGTGCACCAGGCAGGGCTCACTCACCACGATCACAGTGAAGGGGATCATAACAGCCCCCAGGAGTTGGTAGGAGATGGTCTCCTCCTTCAGGGGGTACCCGATGCTCTCATCGCCACAGAAGAACCCCCGTTTGAAGGGGCTGTGTTGAGGGGTGAGGATGAAGAAGGGAAGCCCCACTAGAAGAGGAGGGGGGGGGGGCAGGGAGTCTGGTTATGTGATTTTATGAGATGGTGATGTGATATGAAACGACCACATACTGATGTGTGCTAATATCCAATGTCTCTCTCCCACGCACTCATTTGCATGCATGCACTCACACACACACACACACACACACACGCACACACACTCACTCACTCACACGCACTCCCACACACACACACACACACTCACTCACCCACACTCCCACCCACACACACACTCACTCACTCGCACACACACTCTCACGCACACACACATGCGCACTTACTGTACATGCACATGCACACAAAGTTGTGCCCTGAGGTCAAGTAGGTAAGGAGTCATTTTAACTGTTGTGTGTAAACCATTGCGACCCAACCGGTCTTTTCATCTTTAACATCCACATTTACTGGAATCATTTCACTATTTTAATTTAACAGTAATGTTTTGAGGCGACTATGCAAACATTGAGGATATTGAAACACCACGCCCCTGCTCAAGCACTCCGCTCAACTACCTCAGCTGGTCGAATGGTACCTCTATCACTAAAAGTAGGAAAAGGTTAGATGGCGAAATCTCAACTGTTCTCCGTTTTGACACCGCAGTGGTGGAACAAGCCTCCTGCCAATGCCAGGACTACAGAGTCACACCCCATCTTCCGGAAGAGACTCAAGACCCACTTGTTCAGAGTTCACCTGAACCCTGCATAATCCTACCCTCATGCTCTTATTCGTTGTACGTCTTGGCAAACCAAGCTCTTTGTAACTTGGCACTTGGCCAGAGATGTTGTATACTAGCAATGGTTAATCTAGCAAGTGAAATGTTTTAAATTTGTTCTGGTGACTTTCTTACTGTATTTTAGCAGCAATTAAATGTTTCACCTTCTTATGACAAATGTACTCTTTGTAAGTCGCTTTGGATAAAGCATCTGCCCTAAATGTAAATGAAAATGACACTAGGAGTTGCTAGTTTAGCTCAACGGTGTAAATTGGTATAACCAAATGAGCTGGAGTTAGAATGTAGCTGGTAATGCTCTGGCTTTCTGCAGCGCCACAGTTGTCAGCACTGCCAGCATGGTTGGGAGACAAACCTAAAACTGGGTGATTTGGGGGGTAGACACTGAAGGAGTTTCAACTTATTGGTTTAAAGACTACAATGTCATATTCCTTTCTTGCCACAGGAGCCAACACGTTGCAGGGAAACACTTGATCACTTAGACCAAAACATGACGTCATTTGAGAACATCTGCACACCTTGTGGAACAGCAGTGGGGCAGGAATGTTTCAGATACTTGGAAACACCTTGTGGTTGCATGTAGCTTAAGGGCCTGTGCAATCCGCCCATACTTTACAGGTACTACCATGTCATTGTACAGCCACTCCTGTTCAAGCCACTACCTATCAAATATTCTGAGCTTTTATTTGGCACCAGCAGCCATGACAACTTCTGACTCCACCATGGTCTCTTCGTACCGTCAGCACGGCCCCAACACCTCGTGCCCTTCATACTGTCGGCCTACCACAGCGACATAATAACCATTAGGGAGCTCAGTCCAAGCAGTTTCCGAAATGGAAAACCTCCTTGAGGTTGACGGATAACAAACAACATATTCACTGTCTCGGCGTGGGCCTATTTTGTCCATTAAGAAAAATATCAACCCCATGAGAAAACATAATTGACCTTTGCTTTCGATTGCTATAACGTCGTATTGTGGATACACCTAAAAGGGTTATATACTTTATGTTGTGAATAGCCTCCATAAAACAAGTGGCTGAAGAAAGTATATAGGGTTCATCACTACTCAAGCCAACTTGCCCCCCATCCATAACTTATTTAGCAGTTCAATCGAATGCACTTCCCAGTGAACAGTGAACAGTTTCTCTTTACCTACCCAGAGCCAGACAGGTCAAGTCGGCGAAGATGAGCGGAATGTTCGCCCCGTCAAACATGTTGCGTGTGGAGAACGAGCGTCGCGTCCCCAGAGATCGAAAGCTGCCGGTTCCTCAAGAGAAGAGTCTAAAAAAATCTATCTGTCTTGTTATTTGTACAAAAATACCCAACGCAATGTCGTCATGGTAGTCTGAACACCTTGCTATTGCTAATTTTTTTTTAAAAAAGTAAGGCCCATGAATTGAGCAAACGTGAAGAGAACTGAAGTGTGTTCTACGTCCAAACGTTAACACGTCGTGAAGAAGTGCGCGCTATCGACGCTCCATAGCGGAGGTTCTCATGGAGGTTCTCCTACGAGCACAGCGCTGCCTTCCGCGTACGGCTGATCTACTGCTGATCACGTCGTGGGGATTAGGAGTCGCAGAGGTCTGAACGGGACCACAGGATCGCCCCATGCTCTGACTCCTCCCATTGAAGTCGTAGTAGAAGGTGTAGAAGGTGTAGCCCATACGTCTCCATCACAGGTCAGTTGGTCTCTATAAATAGATGGGCAGGACCGCCCGCCTAGTGTCCAGGTATGCCACGCATTGTCTTTAGAAGGTGTTTTTTTATTCCGCTTACGTTTATTATACGGCATGAAGTCAGGCCTAGATCAAAGCAGAGGGTAGAGAATTGATAGGCTCCTGTGATTTTATCTTAATTTATCAAATGATGTTGACTATGTATGTCAACTAAACGAAATGAACATCATCATCATATCATTTATATAAGTTCATGAAAATTAGATGTCTGATTTAAGTCTAGTCATGATCCGATATGTCAATTACATTTGAGTAGTGTTTACTGTTGTAAAACCATAGCTAAGGAAATAAGTCCCCTGTTGTTTATAATTTTTAAATTCATCAGTGGAGAGTTAGATGTTCACAGAAGTGCATAGAAGTTCACAGAAGCATATTTTATTTACAGCAAAACCAGACAAATTAGTTCGCAATATCATCAGCATTTGGTCCATATGATTCACTGAATTATAGTACACGATTCAACGTACTATCAGAACGAAGAAAAACATCCACGGCCTCAACTACTTTGCTTCTGAGCTCTCAAATGGTCTTCGATCTGTTGCTTGAAGAACAGCTCCCCCAGGCGGCCATGCGAGGCCTCGCTCATGGCTTTGGTCTGCATGCACATCTTGTACTTATCCGGCGTCAGCTCATCCGCGCAGTGCTTCTCGTGCCAGAAGTGGAAGAGACCCCGTGAGGGGGCGCGGACCACCATCAGCTTGCTGTGAAGGTACTTCCTGTACAGATGCACGTCCTCCAATCCCCAGCCTTTGATGTTCCGGTCGAACCCACCTACCAGGATACCAGTTCACAGTGTTAATTCTATTCCGGGTCAGCAGTCATGTGACCCACGACCACACCTTAAGCCGCATCATTTACCTATGTTGAGGAAATCGGACCGGTACTGACATGTCATACCAAACCCAAAGTCCCTCCAGAATCCTGTTTCCTTTTGGATCACCTGTTTGAAATGATGAAGTGGAACAGTAAATACTAGTGCTTAATAATAAAAAAAAAAATAAAAAAAACTAATACTTTCCTATTCAAAGTCACTCACTCACTTACTAACTCACTCACTCACTCACTAACTCACTCACACCCTCCCTCGCTCACTCAGATAGACACTCGCTCACTTATCGACTCCCTTAGGCACCCAGTCGCCCAGACTCACAGACTCACCCATCCACCCGCTCACTCACTCATTTACGCCATCCCTCCCTCACTCTCTTTCACTCGCTCACTCCCTTTGCCACCAATCCACTCACTCAGTCACTCACTCAACCAATTACTTATTCCCTTGCTCTCTCTCTCTCTCTCTCTCTCTCTCTCTCTCTCTCTCTCTCTCTCTCTCTCTCTCTCTCTCTCT
>JAOPUI010000120.1:9385725-9398404 GCA_027123135.1 Urophycis floridana | reverse complement strand
TGTGTGTGTGTGTGTGTGTGTGTGTGTGTGTGTGTGTGTGTGTGTGTGTGTGTGTGTGTGTGTGTGTGTGTGCAGGACTGTAGGACCCAACCTGAATGTTGCTTGATATTTGTGTGTGTTGTAGAACAAACTGGGTGACACTCCTCTGCATGCTGCAGCCTGGAAGGGATACTCTGACATCGTAGAAATGTTGCTAAACAAGAGTGAGTCTGCTTCTTACTTCATTCGCAAGGATGGTTGTCCTATTTTGCACTCTGTACATTTCATTTATTTTATTTAAAGGACAGTGCACATTAATCAACATTTCTGTATAAGTGCCAGTGTTAGCCAGCAGGCTAATTTTTAACTGTAGTCCTTACATGCAAATCTATGCACCACCAAGCAGGTTAGAGACTGTGTGTGTGTGTGTGTGTGTGTGTGTGTGTGTGTGTGTGTGTGTGTATGTACACTCCAGATGCAAGGACAGACATCAAGAACAATGAGAAGAAGCTGGCGCTGGAGATGGCCACCAACGCTCAGGCTGCCTCGTTGATCAAGAGGAAACAGGGAGGCAGTACGTGTACTTGGCCAGCAGGGGGGGGCTTGTTTCGAAGGCCTTGTTCTCTTTAAATTCACACTTTGTCTGAAAGACTGTCACACAAATCCCAAAGTGAAGAGGCATTCGTAACGTTGAAGAATATTTTCATTCATTAACTTGGAAACCCCAAAGATTTTAGTTTCATTTTCTTAGCGTTTCCCAGCGGTGCAAAGTGTGCATCAGTGGGCCGTAGGCTCCGTCATTTGTGGGCTCGTTCAGCAACCGGCGCGAGACATTTATGAACATGCAGATCTTCAAGATTTCCACTTCCCACAAGGCCCTTAATGAGGATTAAAACCAAATGTAGACTTGTAATCCCATCTTTGGAGATGCAGAATCCCTGACTCCATGTTGTGCTTGTTTTCAGACATCACACGCTCACACAGCAACGCAGAGGAGTACCTGGACGACGAAGACTCGGACTGAGGTGGTCTTCCTCCGGGCCTCGTGATGGACCGGCTCGGTTGAATAATCCCCCCCCCCCCCACCCTCCACCCCTGTGCCGGTTGTGAATATTTTCATTCCTTTCTACGTTTTGTGATTTTGATCTCTTGCCTCCACATTCTCCCTGAGAGGTAAATCCACTGAGTTTACCTTTTGACCCTTTTTGGCTTCGAGTGCATTTCAATAGACGTTCAGGATCATCCAGGGCTGTGACCCCCAGTCAGAGGCCCAGGAGACATGGTCAGCAGTCAAGGTAGAAGAGGGACTCTTAACTTGAAGAGACATTCCAGTTATGCAGCTTGCTTATAATAGAATGAGTGCCTTACCTGGACTGTTATTACGTTAAGGTTAAAACAAAAGAATAACCCAAATACAATTCAGAACACATTTTCAACAAATATGATCTCACAAATAGAGCACAGTAGCCTTACTAAACGTAATCGTGACTTGTATTTAACTACTTTGGGATTTTTTTTTTAATGCAGAATAAGATATTTTTCAGCTGTCTTCTATGGCAGTGAATGGGATTTGGGTTTTGATGAAAGTAATATATTGTTGATTGTTCTTGTGTTCTGAGGGACCCAATGGGATGCACTTTGGTTTTCTGTCTGGTGTTTCTTTGGCTTTTCAATGCACACGTCTGCACTGCGCCAGGCGTCTGTGTAGACCACTTGCCTTCCTCCTTCTCGTCCCGCAACAGTGGTCATCGTCAAACTGCATTCTGCGCTGCATGCGTTTACGCAAGATATACCACTTATATATACACTTATGTTGAGCGTGGACATCTTTCGTCTTCTTTGTATTAAAAGCATCTCCGAGCACCATGTTGTGGTCACACTCTGGGTGGTCTTTAAACAAGTGCCTTTTAAAGCAGAAGACTCTGCTGATGGTTGGCTGTCATTTCCTGGATGTTAAATTTAATTTGTTAATTTCTGCATTTTCTATGTTTGACATGCAATAAACTTCCACAGTCAACGGAAAATGGATTCATATTCTATATTAAGCTCTATATGTATAGTGCCAAACGCTAGTGTCGCCATACAAGCCAGTGTGAGATCTCTGCATCATTGAGGGTCTAATCTACTTCCAGCTCCTCAGATTAGTGGGAATAGTAACATAGCATTCTTAAAGTACTGTGACCAGGGGTTATGAGTGAGTGCTTTCACAGAAATGATGACGAGCGCAGCTCCATGTAATGTCATTGGCCAACATTCAGCGTACATGACCTGGACTCATTAGATTACTTTGAAAAAACAACACAAGGCCACTATGATCATTTAGAAAATCCAAACTTGTCCTTTATTACAAAGTCAGCATGATGACATTTCTAAGAAGGCAGAAGGGCAAGAGGGAGAATGCGGACGTTAGTACAGCGCGTTCTTGATCTAGTACTTGATCCTACTAAACATGCTACAGAACTGGCAACAAGAACTGAATCATGAAACAAAAAGGACCATACTTCAAAGTGCTTCCCACTACAGCATATGAGCCTAACTGATGTACAGCCACCTATGTTGTATTAGAAAATAACTGCCATTCTTAACAGCTTCCTACAGCAAGATTCGGGGGGGGGATTTTTTTTTTTCTCAAGCCTTTTTTGTACAAGTGCAGGGCCAAGGCAAAAAACAAAGAAAGCTGCTTTGTGTTTTTGAAGCCGGTCATTGTTCAGAGGACGCTCCGTGCAGGCCATGAGCCTCCACCCTCCACCAGACCCAGCCTCTAGCCTCCACCCTACACCAGACCCAGCCTCTAGCCTCCACCCTACACCAGACCCACCCTCCACCAGACCCAGCCTCTAGCCTCCACCCTACACCAGACCCACCCTCCACCCTCCATCAGACCCAGCCTCCACAGCGGTCTAGCGGTCTGCAGCTGGGATACGGTGCTGTGGAGCTACACTGAAGGCCAGCCTCCGCACGCTGGCCTGCTTGTCAACACCACTGATGAACCCACACAGGCGCCGCCTCTCTTCGCTAACGGGGGACATGACCTCAACATTGTGTGGTTACAGGAAGCAGCTTTGATTCACTTTGATAGCCCCCCACGTGGAAGTAAGCTACATATAGAAATGACAAAATGTGTCATGCTTTCTTAGTCATTAGAGACCGCACACACACACACGCGCACATACACACACACACCAAAATCAAAAGTCAATTAAATTCCATAATACACACCTATCTCTGTTGTGAGTTCTCTCAACCACTGCTCAAAATGATTGAAGGGATCGTTCATCAAGTAGTTTTGTGGGACAGTCCAGCGGTTGGATCAAAGCTGTCCCATGGTTCAGAAGGCACGGTGTGGTCGTTCAGTGGCTGTACTGGCCTGAGAAGCATCACCATGTACCAAGGCCGTGATCGTTAACCAATTAGAAGTTCAGGTTGAAAAACCCAGAAAAAAAAAAAAAAAGCTTTCGGAGCCTTTGAGGAGTCACTCAAAAGAAACGGGCACAATCCACTGGAGGACAAAGTGCACCAGCGTTTCTCTACAGGTGATGGAATGAAGGGAGGACCCAAGGTAAACGCACTCCAACTTTTGAGTTGGCCGTTTACTCGTTTTAAACCCCATTGGGACACGAGAGGCCAGTGACAGCCTCAGAGCCCGTGGGTCATGTTAGGAGATTTTAATCTCACAGCAGGTTCCTTCTGGTTTAGAAGGATTATAAGACTTTAGCAAAAACAGGCATTTCTCAAACAACAGAGGTGATCTCTAAATGCACACGCGATCCAAACACAAAGTGTGTAAAATGTTAGCGTCATGTGTTCCACCCACAGGGCCTGAGCATGAGAGGAGCAACGTCCCCTGCCACCTCTCTGCTGAAGCATCATGTAGTGATATGTTGTGCTACAGCTCTGGACTGACAGCTGAGCCCAACAATATGTTACGGACAGGAACCAGAGAGTTCCAGGTCACTAATACTGACCACATACTTCATATCCAGACAAACGGGTACATGCTCTAGAAACCAAACATGGAACTATTGCACATTTAGCAGCACAGGCCGATGCTATTGCCAAGTGATTTCAGAACACCTTTGAAGCAGACAAGAGTAAACTGCCTTGAAATGAAACTCTGCCTGCTCTGCTGGTTGCAACAAAAGAACCTTTTAGCAGCCGTGTCTTGTTGTGCATATCGTTTGTGATCAATCTGTGGCTCCTGACAGGCAGAATGCCTCTAAACTGTTGAACTAAAGAAGCAACCAGCTCATAGATTGAAGTGGACCATGAAGTACAGCAGAACAGGTACTTCTTTTGGTTTTGCCCAGTTGAAAACAGCAGACCGGCTGAATTTCCGTAAATATTACATGAAAGTAAAGCAGCCCAGGTGATCTTAACAGCAGCCATCTGACCGAGATTATAAATACAATCAACAAAAACAAATGGACACTTAAATATCTCAACGTATTTACACAAAACACACTTCAAACACAAGTTGAAATTGTGAAGATGATCAACTCGAAAAGCTAAATCAAGTAAATAAAAGGATATTTTGAAATTATTTGGTATACAACTCTTCTCCTTGGATGACATTTGTCTCTTAGGTATGTACTCCTGCTTCCAACATGTGGAGCTCCAGACTGGTTCTAAACCAGAACTTTGGACATGAGAACGTTCAGGACTTCTTCATGTCAACATCGAGCCATGAGGTAAAACAGCCGGGTAAGATTTAAGTGTAGATTTATGTGTAGATTCAGAAGAAAAGCTGTTTCATTATGAAAACAGGCATTGCTGAGGGGGAAATTATTTAATGACGGCTATGTTGGAATCATTTAATAAGGTGGGTCCACCTTTTCTTTCCCCCGAAAAGAGTTGTTCACAGTTCTGGAACTTGATAAGATAATAAAGTAATCAAGGTTAGAGTTTAGTTTGGAGAAGAACTATGAATAAAACAATAATTAAAACAATTCAAAAGCAATCCAGGAGTCCGAGTATGGAAGAGCATACAAAGTCATTCTGTAGTCCAGAGCCTCTGGCCTAAGACACCAAACAGTGGAATTATCGTGTCAAATAAATAAAATTCATAGAATTGTTAAAAGAAATAAAATATAATAAAATTAAGTTAAATGACAGGGAACATTGGACGAGTAGTAAAAATTCCCTCCCAGAAAATAACTTCTCACTGATTAGATCTCTATAGTTTCAATTTGTTTTTTGAAAAACAAAAATATAGTTTTTTTTTCTCCATGTTCTTTGCCATTGGTAGTTAAGAAAAGATTGATAGTACCAATGTGTCCACGTTGAAATATATCTGCAGCTGTACAATATGTGAATATATTGTATGTGAATTCATGGAGAGAAAAAAAGACACAGTAGCTCATCAATATACATAAAAAAATGACACTTCTTGGTTTAAAAAGGCTCATAATAAACTATATAAAAGATATAAAGACCGCTTCCTAGTGAGCTTCTTGGAGGTGTGTCTTCTCTTCGATGGCCTGTTTCACGATCTCAGCCAACTTCAAGCGGTCTACTTTGTCAGAGAAGGCCCGTCCTGAAACAGAGCGTACAAACCCGTCAGATCTCAGACAGTTTCTGTCACTAAGGAGGGATATCACAACCAACGCCGACATGTGGGGATCCAGTTCTAAGTAAACAGTCAGAGACCCTTCAGACACAATGACAGCACTGCCTGGAAAACAGTCTCATTCACCCAGCGGCCATCTTGGTTTTTAATCACTAGCATTGAATGGCCGAATTTCACATTCAGTTCCCCCACCCGGCTAGTGCTTACAACCAAGATGGCCGCCGATTTGAGCAGGCCCATGGGCACACGGCAGAGAGACGCAGCACCTACCGTCCCAGCTGAGGCCCTGGAGACTGTCCCGCAGCAGCTTACAGTCCCTGTTGAACCTCCACGCTTCATACATGACCTGATTCAGCTTCTCGTCCTCGTTCTCACCTGCACATCACATCACAGTCGCCGCAGCAACGAGATCACAGCAGCACGTCAAGCCATTTGTGTTGAAGGTCAGAGGTCACAGGTCAGACGCTCTAGAGCAGTGCCAACCTGGGGGGCGCTTCATCAACCAATTGGGTTGAAAGGTCTCATAAAAGGTCTTGTATGTACGATGTATACTATGTACATACAAGCAGCCTGACAGCCCTGTAGCCCCTAGACTACCACTCACATACACTGGGACAACAGGAAGGGTTAAAGCAGGGTGCGTGTGTGTGTGTGTGTGTGTGTGTGTGTGTGTGTGTGTGCGTGTGCGTGTGTGTGTGCAGGGCATCACTGCATGAGAGCAACACTGCAGGATATCCTGCAGTGCTGCTGGTCGTGAGATGCACACCTCCAGTCGTCCTCCGTCTGGACAGCTGGCGGGTCTCATCGTCCCCTCAGTACACGCCGTCAGGCCCACTGGTTTGCCCACTGGTTTGTCCACTGGTTTGCCCAGTGGTTTGCCTACTGGTTTGCCCACTGGTTTGCCCACTGGTTTGCCCACTGGTTTGCCCACTGGTTTTCCCAGTGGTTTGCCCCAGTGGTTTGCCCCAGTGGTTTTCCCCAGTGGTTTGCCCCAGTGGTTTTCCCCAGTGGTTTGCCCCAGTGGTTTTCCAAGTGGTTTGCCCACTGGTTTGCCCACTGGTTTGCCCCACTGGTTTGCCCACTGGTTTTCCCAGTGGTTTGCCCCAGTGGTTTGCCCAGTGGTTTTCCCCAGTGGTTTTCCCAGTGGTTTGCCCCAGTGGATGCCCAATGGTTTGCAGTGAGTCACTGGGTGGCACGGAGTCACTGTTCTTAATGACGCCCTGACGCGATGGCTTATCAATTGCTTTAGCACAGCCTTCAAAAACGGGCTCAACAAAGTGCACAGAAGTCACCCAGCTGTGTATTGTGTGTCTGCATATATCAATCATAAGGGCATGCAGGGGTGTGTGTCCTCACCAGCCTGCGGTAGTATACACTGAGCAATGACGTCTCGCAGTTTTTCAAGTGCTACGTTGGAGTCCTCCACTCCATCCTCAGGGTCATGGATGAAGAAGCCATCACTGGGTTTGGGGCTGGAACGCGCACACACACACACACACACACACGCACACGCACACACACACACACAAAGATTAATCAAATGATAGCACATATCTACTCATCCTTAAAGCTTGGGGAGGCAATTTGGGGAAACCAGCCACAGGAAGCTAAATCTTAACAGGATACAACGGAAATAAATCCCTCCCTGCAGGCCCCTAAAGACCACACCCCCTCAAGTCACATGACTAGTTCGCTAGCTTTAGCAATAGGTCTGCGTAGCTTGCGGAAGACAGAACCCGCGCAGGTAGCCGGGTTGGTATCGACAGACCGGCAGGTCATCCAATCATCTCATTTGCGCTGAATTAAATGGTGAAAAGAAGGGCTTCTCACCGACCTGCGACAGCCATAGAAACTGGAATTTTTTTTTTTCCGTCTGCGCATTTGATTTATCGATTGCTGTCGGGATATAAAGAGAATTTAACCCAAAATGCTTGCATGGTGAATGGCCGACCCCAGGCCAGCCATACAGCCTGAGACGTGAGTATACAGTGAGTGAGTTGAAGGAAACAGGACCTATACAGTGAGTGAGTGAGTGAGTGAGGAGGAAACAGGACCTATACAGTGAGTTAGTGAGGAGGAAACAGGACCTATACAGTGAGTTAGTGAGGAGGAAACAGGACCTACCCCAGCAGCTTCCGCTTCCTGAGGATGGGGTTGTTGACGGAGTTCAGAGGCTTCAGGCTGACGTTCAGGTCCTGGATCCTCATGTTGGCCAACTGCTCAGCGTGAGCCTGCTGGATCCCGGCCACCGCCGCCTGCAGGGGCCGCGCAGCACAAAGCGTTGGGTGACAACTCAGCGGCTGCAGGGCTCTGGGTCCACGTACACGCGGGACGGGAAAGCGCTAGGTGTGCGGGATGCAGCGACCTTGTCCATCATCATCTGGGCAGAGGGCAGCACGTTGTCCAGGGCCTCGCTGCAGTTGAGCCAGGGGTGAGCCAGGACTCCCTCGATGGTGAGCCGCTCCTCTGGCTTCACCTTCAGCAGCCTGGGGGGGCGGCAGCATCCAGGGACCGGCAGCCGGGAGAGAGGTCGTTACAGAGGAAAGAGCTGCGTTGGGCGGTCTAACGGACAGACCTCCGGTGGAACACGAGGACGGAGCGCCGCGCCGCGGGAACCCAACCGGCGCCGGGTTTGTGGTTCTACACAACGGCTACAACAGAGCGACCGCTCACAGGCCGAGGGAACATCACGGCAGCCAGGGCTTCCATCAAACAGAGTAATGATCCCCGTCTGCTCTCTGCATGGCAGAGTAAGACATCCAGCAGAACACTGAGCTACCCAGTGAGCCATTCTCTTTACAGTTGGAAGACAGAGAGGAAAAGTACACCACTATAGATATTTATTCAAAGAAGATGCATGAGAGAGAGAGTGAGATTGAGCGAGTGAGCGAGAGAGAGCAACGTTGAGTGAGCGAGAGAGAGCCACCGAGAGGGACACTCACTTGCGAACAATGTCCTTGGCCATCTCGGAGATCTGGCTCCACTCATCCTCGGGGAAGTCGAAGCTGCCCGTCATGATCTTCTTCCTCATGTCCTTGGGGATGGTGCGGCTGTGGTGCTTGGAGTAGAAGGGAGGGTAGCCGCATAGCATCACGTAGATGATCACCCCCAGGGACCACAGGTCACAGCTCTACGGAGACCAGGGCAGGACCAGGAGGAGGGATGAGGCATCGGGGCAGTGATGGAGAGATGGGTTGAGTTGTAGAAAGGGCCCCCAGGTGAGACTTTACAAGTCTCACCTGGGGGCGTACGTAGTGTCATCAGGTGTGGTGGTGAAACAGAGGTCAAAGGTCAAAGCCTTGGGCCTCTTGGTTTTAAAATGTTAACAATCCAATTCCCTGGGAGGGAAGGACTCACCTTGTTGTAGGTATAGGGAGTGGGTGAGGTAGGTATGATTCCAGACTTCTCTTTCTGGTGTCTTCTTTGAGCCTCGAGTACCTGGGGGGAAACATTCCAGCCAGCCGCGTGTCAGGAGTCATGGCGGCAGCGGCCGCCGTGGTTACGGCAGAGCGGGAGGTAGGGCACGCCGTCGGGCGTGTGTGTGTGTGCGTGTGTGTGCGTGTGTGTGTGCGTGTGTGTACCTGAGGCGCTACGTAGTAGGGAGTGAACTGAGGAGTCATCAGGTCACCTTGGTCGATCTTGGCAAAGCCAAAGTCACACAACTTGACCGGTGCGTCCTGCAGCAGGGAAGAGAAAAGGACCAGAAGGTGAGGCGCTTCACTTGGTTCTCAGATAAAACTCTCCGGGTTCTCTCCGGGTTCTCTCCGGGTTCTCTCCGGGTCCAGGTGGAGGGATGCCTCCAGTCCCCGCATGGTTATCCGAGGTCAAATCTAACACGTTGGCACAGAGGAGATCCTCACTGCTGCTGTCCAAAGGTAGAGTCAATAGCGTACTAGTGAGGGCCTAGAGGGTCTGTCTGTCTGTCTGTGTGTGCGTGTCTGTGTGTGTCTGTGTGTGCGTGCGTGCGTGTCTGTGTGTGTCTGTGTGTGCGTGCGTGTCTGTGTGTGCATGTGTGTGTGTGAGTTTCATAGCCTTTCTTTGTGTCATCTAGGAACACAGTGTGATATGCCAGGTGTCCTCACCAGAGAGTTATCCTTGAAGAGCAGGTTTTCTGGCTTCAGGTCCCGGTGAGCAATATTCATGAAGTGACAGTGTTCCAACGCCTCGCTGATCTGAACAGAGGATGGAACAGTGACCCACCCAAGACCCACAGACACACGCACATATGCACACAGGTACACTCACACATACCTGCTTGGTGACCTGGCTGGCCATCTTCTCAGTAAAGTGTCTGTGTTGACTGATTCTGTGAAACAGCTCACCCCCTTCCATCATCTCCATGACGATCAGTAGCCTCGCTCTACCAAGGAAGGAAGGAACTCAATCAAGATTGTGTCGAATTTGTTTTCGATGAGTTATTGAAGCATTTGTTCATCACTGCCATGTGTATTGTGTATACAGACACGCACACACGTACCGTGGGCTGGATTCATGGGGAAACTGGACACTGTTGGCATAAACGGCGAGGATTTGAACTACGTTTGGGTGACCAGCACACATCATGTGGAGACGGATCTGAGTGGCAGATGGCAGAGTATTGAATTACTTCTAACTGCTCACTTACACAACATGCCTTGTTGAACTGGAACCTGCACTGGGGTGTCAGCCTCGAGGAAAGTTGATAATTTGCAGATAAGCTTAGCTTGGCAATGCTGTTATGGTTTTGTGGGTTAAGGTTAGGGCTTTGGGTTTAGACAAAAGATTCACTATGTCAGAGTGGAAGGCTGCTGTAGAGCGTTCCTTATGTAAACACCACAGGTTTACAGGAACGTTTCATTCAAATACTGTAATAGGACACAACAGGCCCGGTTCCACTGGGACGTCACTTCTTGACAGAGTCTGAGTGTAATCAGGACTCGTGGTGACAATGAGCCATGAGGAGGTCTGTGCCCTGGGGCTGCGTGACTCACAGATCCACTGCTCTGTGAGCTGTCTGATCCCAGCAGCACTGGGCTGCTAATGACAAGGTGGGCTGGTAGACATGCCATCACCCAGAGCAAGACAGGTGAACACTCAGAGGGCCGTGCACACTCAGGCACACTGAGGCACACCCAGGTACAACCAGGTACGACCAGGTACGACCAGGTGAGACCAGGTACGACCAGGTGAGACCAGGTACGACCAGGTACGACCAGGTGAGACCAGGTGAGACCAGGTACAACCAGGTACGACCAGGTAAGACCAGGTACGACCAGGTACGACCAGGTACGACCAGGTGAGACCAGGTACAACCAGGTACAACCAGGTACAACCAGGCACACCCAGGTACACCACGGAGGGAGTGACTCAGACAGCAGCACCATGGATAAACAAGTCAGCGGCCAACAGAAGGAAACGGGGACACGGTACAGGAACAGACAGGAGGAGATGTCAATAAACAGTGCGGTGTTCACCTCATTCCGGGCCTTGGGCCGATCAATAAGTATCTTGAGGGCAAGACGTTCCTGAGAGGATTTCATCACGCAAACTCTGTTGAGGAGGGAGGAAAATAAGACGGTCAACAACATCTTCGGTGTGTTATGCAGCATGTAGCTGGACTTTTTTGTTCCCCTTGAAAATAAACAACACAGCTCTCAAAATGAATCAGTTGAACATGTTTCTGATCATCTGTTGTAGCAATCATTTTGGTTGACACTTTGTCAACATTCACATGGGCCTGTGAGCCCTTTGGTCCTTAAACTCAGATTACACTTTTAAAGCTCTCCCACAAGGAACATTCTGCCTGGGACAAAGATTGCCTCCTGCAGAGTAAGTCTGTCCATAAGAGAGAGAGAGGTGTGTGTGTGTGTGTGTGTGTGTGTGTGTGTGTGTGTGTGTGTGTGTGTGTGTGTGTGTGTGTGTGTGTGTGTGTGGACATGAACGCATGGTGTTTGGGAGAGGTGAGTCAGGGTGTATCGTAAGTGTGTCAGAGCATTTCCAAAACACATCATGAATCATAGCGCAGCAAGAAGAAAACATGGGCACAGGACTGAGTGAGGCGTGAGGACGGTCTGTCCTCACTACTTGTTGACCTTCAGCCAGCATCGAGGGTCCTGGAGAGAGTGAGAGAAGGGGCCACATCTCTGGGGGACCAATTCAACGTGACTGACACATCGCCAGTTTACCACTCAGAACCAGGACAGTGCTTTGTCATGGACAAAAAAAGAATGTGTGCTTTAACAAAAATGCACACACCTTTAAAAAGCATAATTGGTTAGTTGGCCACATAATTTGACCCTAAAATCTAAAAAAAAAGAATAAATGGTTCCTTTGAAGATGAGGAAAAAAACCCATAAAAGTCTATCAGGGATAAGAGAAGAAATGCTAAGAGAAAAATACTTAGGTGAACCACGGAACAGGTGACCGGCTCAGAGACAGAGAAAATCCCCCCAGATATGCTGAGTTTATTAACGGCAACAAGGACTGTCGGGAACATCATGTTCCCGTCAGCACGAGGTGCAGCCTCTGGAGGAACTCCAGGGTTTGCAGCAGATAACAGGAGCTGTGGGGGGAGTGTCAACAGATAGCCTTGCACATACACTATGAGATGAGCTGGGGTTGGACCACAGCTACCCTTGATATCGTGGGGCGTTGAGGTGGCCCGCGAGCTCTTCCCTCTTTGGGGTCACTAGAGTCACACGATGCAGTTTGTTCTGTTCTGCTGTTTGTTTTCAAAATGGCAGAGGACATGTGTACAGCAGCCGCTGTGCTGCAATCGCCTCTTTTAGTTCAACCAGTCGGGATGTGGTCAGCCTCTGTTAAGAATTGCAAGTACTGGTCCCCATAGGGTGGAGAACACAGTGTACTGGTCCTCATAGGGTGGAGAACAGTTTACTGGTCCTCATTGGGTGGAGAACAGTGTACTGGTCCTCATTGGGTGGAGAACAGTGTACTGGTCCTCATTGGGTGGAGAACAGTGTGCTGGTCCTCATAGGGTGGAGAACAGTGTACTGGTCCCCTTAGGGTGGAGAACACAGTGTACTGGTCCCCATAGGGTGGAGAACAGTGTACTGGTCCTCATAGGGTGGAGAACAGTGTACTGGTCCTCATAGGGTGGAGAACAGTGTACTGGTCCTCATAGGGTGGAGAACAGTG
>JAOPUI010000120.1:9374694-9385625 GCA_027123135.1 Urophycis floridana | reverse complement strand
TACTGGTCCTCATAGGGTGGAGAATAGTACAACAGGAATTCCATGTCTTCTGAGGCGTTGGAATGGAGACAGGATGGAAATATGGATGTTGTCGGCAGGCTGGCTCACCTTACAGGTCCACTGATGCCCGCTCCCAGCTTTTGGGTCCAATTGATGTTGTATTCCTCTAGAATGGATGTTTCCTTGAGAGAAGTGATTATTAATAGTAACATGATAATAAAACAGGTCAATGCCAAAACCATAGAGCAACCACCTCCTGTGCTGAATCCATCTTTTCCAAAGATGATTGAAATAAAAACAATAATCATCAGATCAATGCTCTGTCTTTGATACGGCCAAAAAGGCTGAACATTAACAGGGTTTTGATTTGAACCCTTAAATCCGCAAAAATAACAATGCAAAATAACAATGACCAATTCATGTTCTGTCTGTCTGTAATACATTGCAACACATAGAAATGAATGACAACAACAGTGTGTTGGAACTGTGCACGAGGTGAGATTCCAAAGAATGTTTTCCTCCACAGCCTTCAACATAGACTGGCCTTCACTAAGGGCTCCCAAAACAAAGCACACGTCACACTGGGTGGCCTCCAACTCTCCCCAACAGAGCTCCCGCCTCTGCACTACACCCACATCACGGTGGTGCTGTCCACTGCTTCAGCCACTTGGCTATCCAGGGCCTGTCTGCTGTCCACCAGGTGGTGGGGGGGGTAGCATGAGGACTTGTGCCAAATGCCTTCCCGTCTGGCCAAACACAGCCGCCCCCACCACCACCACCCTCACCACCACCAGCACCACCACCACCAGCAGCACCACCACTACCCTCACTACCACCACCACCACCAGCACCACCACCAGAACCACCGCCCCCACCCTCACCACCACAAGCACCACCACTACCCTCACTACCACCACCACCACCCTCAGTACCACCAGCACCACCACCAGAACCACCGCCCCCACCACCACCACCCTCACTAGCACCAGCACCACCAGCACCACCACTACCCTCACTACCACCAGCACCACCACCAGAACCACTGCCACCACTACCACCACCCTCACTACCACCAGCACCACCACCAGAACCACCGCCACCACTACCACCACCCTCACTACCACCACCAGCACCACCCTCACTACCACCAGCACCACTAAATCCCTTTCCATGTATTCTGATTAACTAGTGAGTTCAAAGTTTTGGCCATGGCCCCCGATGATCACATTTTACTGCCGTGTTTGACATTAAAGTTCAGGAGATCTATGCCAGGGGGTGTGTTTGTTGGTAAGCTAAATTCAGAGCATGTGAGATCAAACCTTGACCCTTAACAACTTTCACCAGATCACCTCTTCTTGTTTGTATAATTCCATCAAGCCCACGTTTTCCTAGACTTTACCAGTTTCATTCAATGTTTTCCAGACCAATCCACTTCTGAACTGCCCCTGAAGCACGGCATTGACAAAAATCCACATGATTTAAACTTCCACTTCCGTCACCTAGCCCACTGATGTCCAGCAGGACTCACACATTTGTAAGTAGAAATAGAAAATATAATCAGCCAATATTCAAGCCATTATATACACGAATTATGACAAACTAGTGCTGAACATGTACATGTTTTGCTAAGGCTGCTACCAAACAAGACCAAACATGGCCATGGCAGGACTTTAGATAGGGCGACACATCCCAAGTTAACCTTGATAACATGTAAATACACAATACTGGATACCAGTGTTGAGACTGCTACATAAAATATCATTTAAACATGTGTACATTTGGAAATATGTTTGTATATTTATTCCAATATCTGACAGTTATACAAATTGGGATTGTCACACATGCCAATTAACCAAAGATCCCAAGCATATGGTTGTTGTGACATAACCACGTTCACTTTACACACAAGTGCAAATCACCGAAATCTTAGGAGGATACGTCCTGGCATATTGTCAAGCTTCTGAGCATCACAGAAATATCGTATATAAATCATTATCTATAATACATGGCTGTAAATGTTAACCTCCAGATTTAGTCCCATTTAGAATCAACTGTCCAAATATCCTCTCACAATCAAGGCACCAGAAATCACAGTTGAATTACAACACAAACATGACAGCAGTGGGAGAGCGGCTCGGGTCATTACCTTGATGAATTTGTCTGCGTTATCATCCTCCGACATGGTTGTGTTTCACTTGTCACCGCTGGGCTTGTCTGGCGATCTCATAGGGTTTACGATAAAAACGAACTGCTTGAGGTCCGATACTCGTGGCTTAAGTTCCCCCCACAAGGATGCATCTACTCATTATAGGACATGGCCATGAGATCCAGTTAGTATTCCACCGGCAAGCCACAAGTCGGGTGGGTTGACTTGCTGACGCCGAAGTCAATGCCAAGCAGCCGGTAGGGTCGTCAGGCCAGGTGGGCTCACAACCTCGGGTCCCGACTCGCTTTTCCGATCGACTTGAACTCACTGTTGCGACCATGTAGAGCGCAAGATAAATCCCAGTACAAGCAAAATACACCTAACCCACCAATTTTGGTGTGGCGCCGACCACGGGATTAGAATGGTATATTTATAGCCGCTACACCGCTCCGCTAACGCTGTGACTCTGGAGAAGGGATGCCGACTAAACACTAGCGTTATGATAGTTTAGTGTGTTGTCTCGATTGATCCCGGGCAGCAAATGACCCGATCAAAGCTAAAAACATGAGGATTTAGCGGGGTTTAGTTGTTATATACGCTATAGTTAGTGTCAAAATAAACCGGGTACAATGTTCGAGGCTCACAGACGTGGAACGGGCTAACTCACAACAGTGGCTAAATTACTTAGCTCGTAGCACGCAAAACGACGCACATTAACACTGTATCGCAGTCCAAAAGATGCGACGTTAGCGATCTGGGGTACATTGAAGGCGTATCGATTCAACAGCAGTAAGAGCCTAGTGTATGAAGGTGAAGGTGACCAAAGAAATGCTGCTAGCGCTGGGCTACCTTGCTAGCTCTTTCATGGCTTGAGCTTCTGTTCACGGACCGACTCGACACCGTGTAGCTGGCCGCTGAGCGCCTGATGGAAATACGCACATATTTTGGTAGTCCGGCGTCTTGCCTCTACGTAATCTCTGATCTCACCCATGATCTCACCCCATAAACTCGCCTTAAAACTGAATTATTAAAAACTTACTACTACTACTGGACACTTTCATCAGAGTTAAAAAAGGTGGATCAATGAGAAAATCTTTGGAAATAATACCCGACTTCTACTCCTACTACGAATAACATGAAATACATACTCATACATATTTACAATTTTACAGAATTAGATTAATGTAATCATTGTTGGTTTTGTAGCTACGAAACGCCAGACACATGCGGAACCGGCTGCCATACATGCAATATTTTGTTTAGTTTGACATTTGAAACAAGAATTGAAATGCAGCATCAATTACTTTAAACCATAGGACCATGCATATTATGTGATTAAAAAAACCCAACTTTGAATGCTACATTTTGAAGCATCTTAAAGCAAAACTTGAACTCGCTGTAAATAAACGTTGGGCTCCCCTCGGCCCACTTAGTCATGGTAAAGGGTAGTAGGCATAGGCTACTCGCCAAAGCTCATATTAAAAAAAATATATGCATTATACTATCTGCTATTAGGCTTCAATATCTAACTGACATTGACATTAGTTTATCATTATGCGTAGTGGGACCGAAAAACATTTGATTAATGTTGCTGTACTAATTTGATTAAAAACCTTCACCAAATGATCAACAGCCAATTATATTACGATCACGGTATCCATATTGTGTATTCAGTATTCACACTGTCACAGCCATATAAATATGAATATCAAACCAACAATATATACGTAAGTTTTGTGAGTTTTTATCATTAAATTATAGGACACTAGATTTGACACATGCATTCACTATCGCTCTGGCAACGTGCGTCCCTCGGCCCGTGTGTTCGCCGGCTCACGTGGACGCTACGAAACAGCCGCCGACATTTACTGCACTTCCTGTAAATAGTGCCATGTAGTATGTCTCTGGTGTATTTCACAAATAGGTCTAAATTAACTTTTCCATTAGCTCAGTGGATGCAACATTTTATTGTTGTTACAAATATTAACAGTGTTTTGCGTGTCAATGTACATTATGTGAATGTTTTGTTGGCGATGTATTATTACGCCTGCCATATATCCTTCCGCGGCTTTTTGTCCCCTTTCAGACTGTTTTGGTCTTTTCGCTGTTAGCAACGGAGAGAACCTGAGATAGCCGTGAACCCGATTTTGAGATAATCCAAAAAATATTATTAAGATTACATAACATATTGACAAGGGGTGCAAAACACACTTTACTTTCTGAAGAGTAACTAGCACTCGCTGTCTTTTTTAAAGATTCATTTTTTTGTTTTAATAGGCATTGTACATATTGCTAATTCAGTTAGCCCTTATGATAGCGCTAGCTCGTTAGCACCGTTCTCCGGAAGCCAAGGTAGACGAGCAGGTTGACATTAGCTTGCTAGCTAGCTACCGTTGGACTGCTAGCGGGCTGTCACGCAGGTGAACGCCGCCACAATCGCCGTCGAGCCGCAGCGTGAAGCTGGTCGTTTCGAACCATTAGATAACACTGCACACGTCGTCGTTTATGGGATCACCATGTCAATGAAGGCCGGTGGAAATCGCAAGCCCGGCGGTGGCAGCAGCATCGGCGGTGCCACCGCTCCCAGTGCCGGGGGGAGCGGCGGGGGCCGACACAATTTGGGCAGGTCAGTGGAGGAGAAAAAGATGATTGGGGACTTGATGCAAATGACACGTATTCCCGAATGACTCCAATAACGGCTGGCAGCGGGACACGTTTTAGAAGGGGGGCCGTTTGTAAGGCGGTGAAAACGCGTGATGTATATGAATGAACGTGTTCGGGCCTTGGTGCTGGCCACCCAGCGTCGCGGTGAGCTGGGCCTGCTGCAACTCGGACCTGGCGACGTCTCCTCCATGCTCTTTAAACGACCCGCGGCTGTCGGCATCACCCCGGCTATGTATGTCTTGCGTTTCCCGAACGATGTTGGTTTTCGTGGGCGGTTGTGGCGTTCGAGTGGTTCCTTATTTCCCTAATGGGGACTTCAACCTCACGTTGCCCTGCACGGAGTTCATGGCTCCATAGCCAGCTAATTAGCCGAGTGACGGTCCGGGCTGCTGGATCAGGCTCATCGGGGCTGCAGCCGCGCCAACATGATGCAATGGGACCATTCGGGGTGTTTGCCGATTTGCAACCAAACACAACCGGGGGTTTTAACAGGACGTGCACGTCGCTGTTTTTCGCCACAGCGTGGCATCGACTCGCTCGATTTGGAATAAAATGTGTAGGCATGCATGGAAGAAATGGGCGGGGGTGGTGATGGGGCAGAGGAGAGGATGAACCGACCGATGGCTTTCAACCTTGACGTTGCCTTTGGTCCATGTGTGAGAAAATGTCCTTGAAGTAGGACATTCATGAATGTGTCGTTTTAAGTCATGCTGCACATCTACAGGCAGTGAACACATACTGCGAGTGTGTGGCATTGGCGTGTTCCTGATAGCCGTCGTTTTACTGGTCACTGACAGCACTTCGCATGAATGGCGTAGTCTTCCAACAGAATCATGCACGACTTGTCGAAGGGGTTCATCCGTGATCGAATCGATGCGTTTTTACTACTTATTTTGTATGCCATTCGGATTGTATTCATAATTTTAAATCGGCATTTGTAATTTGCAAAATTGTTCTATTTTTGGGCATATGTGTATTCGGCGAACTGGGATGTAGCATTCAGTGACTCAAGTTGGGCACTTTCCAGCGGCTGTAGAAGGTGCATCTCAGGACATATAAATCTAGGTTACTTTTTTTTTTCTTCCAAGAGCCACATTCTCATCAGCATCCAGTTTTCCTCGCTATGCCCGAATGAAACCATCTTTCACCCGGGATGTTTTTAGCATTCAGATGTAGATCAGAAAATTACGATGATTCTCCAGGTGAACTCGAGCCATCGTTTTTATTATTCTCCTTTAAAAAAAAAAAAAATCGATTTCAGGATTTATTTTTGTTCAACATTCAAAGATGACAATTCACTGCTGCTCCGCCAGCACTCACTTATTTTTAAAGAGGGATTTATTTATTTATTTATTTTTTCAAACCTTGGCAAAATATCATAGGATGTGAAACACATTTCAACATTTTTTCTATTTACATGAAATTGCGGATCATTCTAAAACTTCCCTTTTCTCTTTCAGAGGAAGGCACAGTGGCAAAGGTCCTTCTGCAGCAGTAAGTATTCTACTTGAACAGATATTCCCCGCTGGTCTTGAGGGTCCCCCAAAGCTCTGTGGTATTGGATCTTGTACCTGCATTGTACGTTCACTTTGATCAGAACATATTGGGCCATCTAAAGTCAAGAGCATGTCTACACTGCTGCAAATAGTCTTGCTTTTCCCAGCTATACCTTTTTGTTGGTGTAAACTATGTGTTGACCACACAGAATTTACCAAGACAGAAAAATAAATACAGTGCATCGTTACCTTTTTTGGCTTTAATGCCATTTTTCCGTCGCCCATGTGAACATTTATAATAATACACAGGTGAATTTAGCCTCATCACATACAGGTCTATCTAGGGCGCTTTCTTATTTGTTACACAATTAAACCATAACTATAGACTTTTCCTTTCTCTTGAGGTTGTCTTCAATGGTGTGTATGCAAACATGAGGATGGTCCACGTGTTGACATCAGTGGTGGTATGTTGACTGCATTTGTTGGAGAATTTAGTGTTATCTGTTAATGCTGAGCTAGTTGGCGTGAGGGTCCTGGCTAGCTCCTATTGGTTGAGCAGGGCATCAGCACTGCCGGGGGTTGGGGGTTTGATTCCCGCTGTGGGGGTCGGGGGGCATGCATGCATACCAAGTATGTCTGAACTTATGGTGTTGGAACACACAAAGCATCGGCCAATTGGCGTATCCACAATGAGTCAAAGAGAGCATTCTGCACACTGCAGAGACGCCCGTGTTTGCATCGTCCTCATGCTTTAATGTAAACGACTCTCACCGCTGTCTGTCAGGCAGTCTCTCACCGTGGTCTGTCAGGCAGTCTGTCGGGCAGTCTGTTGGGCAGTCTGTGGGGCAGTCTGTCACGTAGTCTGTCGGGCAGTCTCTCACGCAGTCTGTCAGACAGCCTGTCAGGCAGTCTCACGCAGTCTGTCAGACAGTCTGTCAGGCTGTCTGTCAGACAGTCTGTCAGACAGTCTGTCAGGCTGTCTCTCACACAGTCTCTCACACAGTCTGTCAGGCTGTCTCTCACACAGTCTCACACAGTCTGTCAGGCAGTCTGTCAGGCAGTCTGTCATGCTCCACACGTTGTCCTCTCGGAGCGCCGCAGTGTAATTACCAGAGAGAAACAGCTGGTTGGGAAAACAAAACGGATATCCCATCAAAGAATTGATCGTAGTGTCCAGAGAACAGCCTTGTAGACCGTTCGGGCTCGTGTACACGTTGGACTGTGATGCCCCTCAGAGCCAGCCCCAGACATGCTGCGTTACGGTTGCAGTACCAACCTTCTGGTCTTCTCACAGGGGACCAAGTGCGAGCTGAAGGTGAAAAATGGAGCTGTTTATGAAGGCGTGTTCAAGACCTACGGTCCAGAGGTAAGGACGGCGTGCGTTCTCCCCGCTGCTCAGCCCTCCTGTGGGCCTCCAGCCTGCCTCCCAGTGAACTGAAGTTAATCAGGAGATCAGGCCCAGGCAACGCTGGTAGGCTTCACCTCTAAGGTGGATTATATAAAGATTACTCTCTGCAGGCTTCCTTTTAAGGAAAGGAGGCATGTGGCCCCTCAATTCTTCCTTTTATGGGGCTTTATTTTGGCCGAAGCTCCTTCAGGTGCACTCAGTGAAGTGAGACCTCCAGAGTAAATGTCATTACTGAACTTGGCTTTTATACAGTTTCACGATAATTCATTTCTTAAATAATAGCTTTTAAACATTTTAAATTCTGTTTCCTCTAGCATCCCGGTTATTACCTTTTTGTGAGGTGTTGTGAGGGGACTGACTGCGTGGGTTGAAAGAAATGGTTGAAATCTTTTATTTCTGGTCCTGTGGCGGTCAGTGTGACCTGGTGCTGGACGCGGCCCACAGAAAGAGTCCAGAGCCAGCCGGGGGTCCAGAGCCCGCCGGGGGTCCCAGGAAGGAAGATATTGTGGAAAGCATTATATTCAAGGCCTCCGATGTCGTGGTGGTGACCTTCAAAGATGTGGACCCCAACTTTGCACGGAAAGGTAAGAGGACTGAGCTCGGCTCCCCTTGTACTCCCATATGTTCTCACACACACAGGTAGTTAATCCAGGCACTGTCGTCAATGTAATAATTAATGTTTCATGCAAGGAGAGGAAAAAAACAATCCCATTCTAAACTGAATGATTGTGTGAATGGATGTGGTTTACTTGGTATTTACAACCGCCGGCTTCACAGAGCGCCGGCTGTCCGACCACTCGGACGAGACGCGATGTAACGCCCAGTGAAAAGTAATGTGAATTATTGATTGGTCCAAAGGTCTCCTTGGCACAGTAGGGGCACTCCAAAGACTGAGCCTCCTTTGTGGACTTCATCTGGACTAGGCAAGCTTCTCACTGGAAGCCTGCTAGCCCCGGGCCCCCTGGTCTATGTAGCACGGCCGCTAGCCCCCTCTGGTCTGTGTAGCACGGCCGCTAGCCCCCTCTGGTCTGTGTAGCACGGCCGCTAGCCCGGGCCCCCTGGTCTGTGTAGCACGGCCGCTAGCCCGGGCCCCCTGGTCTATGTAGCACGGCCGCTACCCCCGGGCCCCCTGGTCTGTGTAGCACGGCCGCTAGCCCGGGCCCCCTGGTCTATGTAGCACGGCCGCTAGCCCCCTCTGGTCTGTGTAGCACGGCCGCTAGCCCGGGCCCCCTGGTCTGGTTTATCAAGGACCAGCCTTGCTGTTGAGTGACGCATTGCGTGTTGTTTTACAACGCGCTAGCAGCTGCATGACATATTTCCGGTTCCAAAGTCCATCGGGCCCATATAGATTTATAATCATGTTTCAATCGCAGTATTAACACGGTGCACATTGGTGTCTGATGGATCCATACCGGGGACTTCAGTCAGGGAGATGTGCAGCACAGTGTGCTTATGATTAGTCAGCGATAACTGATCAGTCGGGACATCCTGATTTGAGTGGGTGCAGAGGGCTGGCAGCCTCTTCTCCAACACTCTGTCTTACTCTACTTCTGTTTCTCTTCTCCCATGGTTTAGTCTCATCAGATGCAGGTAATATATCTGTTTTCTGTCCTTACACATTCCAGTATTCATATGCACCTTTCTTTGTTTTATGATGGAAAATAAATTTCAAGACTTGTGAACAACCCTTACTTCTAACTGCATAGTTATTAACATTTAACAACATATGATTGGGGGGAAAAGCACTTGTGTTTGGATTGATGAGGCATGCATGGATACAAGCTGACACAATATCTTATGATCGACGTCACAGGATCCTCCTTTGGGTTTACTGTAGCCTCTAAAGCGGCAATCACAAAAGTCTCCAATTCGTTGTCTTTGGCGCCACCTGTGGTGAAGAAAGGCACGCCACTACACACGAGTGAGCCGTGGAGGGAGCCTTGATGTACCTCAGACATGGCCTCTCTGGGAGCCTTGATGTACCTCAGACATGGCCTCTCTGGGAGCCTTGATGTACCTCAGACATGGCCTCTCTGTGGGCGATGGAACGCGCCTGGCGTATTAATTGGACCGCATGGTGGGAATGCATCCCAAGATGCCTGGTTTTCACCCAATATTCATGACGCTGCTGAGGGCCTCTGTCAGCCTCGCTCGGCGATGGACGGTGACTCTGCTGATTTATGGTCATTAAAATCTTTGGAGATGTTTTGAGATTGCCGGTTTGAAGCTTGATGTTGCATTCAATGGAGGTCCCTAGGAGCTCTGCTGCTCGTCGACGAGCAAGGCATAAAAGACGTTCGTATTGGTCTTAAGTCTTCCAAATTCAGATTCCAAGCGGTTATATTTCATGGTCCTTTGAAACACAAACACATGTGGCACTGTCTCACCTGGCTGTACCTTCACCTGGCTGTACCTTCACCTGGCTGTACCTTCACCTGGCTGTACCTTCACCTGCATGAGCTGCCTGAACGCTCGCTGTGTCCCTTCCAGGACTCCTGAACACACTCTCGTGGTTTGAGCTTGCATTTATCCCTCCGTTGCTGCTGCTGCCGAGTGTTGGTCAGGGATTCTCCTGCAGTAGGTCCTGGGTTCTCCCCCCTCCCTGCTGGTTGTGGCGTCTGGTTCAAACATGGTGCACGATGACGGCGTCTCTGTCTAAATTCCTGTTTTCAAATTGCGTCGTCGGGTTTAAATGTGGAATGTAAAAGTCATCTGAATTCTGCCAATTATAATGCATGTTTGCCTAAGCGCCCTCTTTTGATTAGATTTGTGTGCTGACTTGCCTCACTGTAACCCTGTTGTGTGTGCCTGTACGCCCGTGAGATGGGCGCGGCTCAGCCCTGTCGGCCCGCAGTGTGCTGAATCTGGCCTTCTCCGCACCACAAAGTGCCAGGAGGCTGAACAGTGGGACAGGCAGCCCAACACTGTCAGCCCAGCAGCCTGATAAGCTCCAGCACACGGTCCATCTGTGCCAGTGCTGGAAGGAGATCAGACCTGGGTTCGCTGAGAGGAAATTTCCTGCAAATACATTCAATTATTTTCTCCCCCCCTTGGTTGGCCTGGCTTAATGAAGGTATTCATTGGTTGGCCTGGCTTAATGAAGGTATTCATTGGTTGGCCTGGTTTAATGAAGGTATTCATTGGTTGGCCTGGCTTAATGAAGGTATTCATTGGTTGGCCTGGCTTAATGAAGGTATTCATTGGTTGGCCTGGTTTA
>JAOPUI010000120.1:9288550-9298586 GCA_027123135.1 Urophycis floridana | reverse complement strand
CAGCTCTGACCCCAGCCCCATCAACCAGCAGGGTCTACTCCACCAGCAGTGAGCCCAGCCCCATCAACCAGCAGGGTCTACTCCACCAGCTCTGACCCCAGCCCCATCTACCAGCAGGGTCTACTCCACCAGCTCTGACCCCAGCCCCATCAACCAGCAGGGTCTACTCCACCAGCAGTGAGCCCAGCCCCATCAACCAGCAGGGTATACTCCACCAGCAGTGAGCCCAGCCCAGGACCCCCGCCCCAGTCCGTTGAACTCACCCAAACAGTTGCTGGGGATGAGCGCGGGCAGCCAGGCCACGTTGGCGAACGCGGAGGCGTGCAGAGAGTTGATCCGGGCCAGCTCCGAGACCCCCCCCGAGAAGGACAGGGGTCCAACGGGGTCCACCCTCCACAGGATCAGCTCGCTGTAGATGGCGTTGGGGTCCTGGGAGACGGCGCCCAGGGACACCCGGCTGGGCCGCTGGGGCGGGCCGGAGCGGTAGGACCCCGGCGGCGCCAGGCGGTCCACGTCGGGCGTGCAGAGGGCGTTGTGGTGCGAGGTGGTGAGCAGCAGGGGCAGCAGCGAGTGGCAGGCCAGGTCGTTGAGGTGGAAGCGGTGGCCGCAGTAGCGCGACTTGTGCGAGACGCTGAGCACGGTGGAGAAGGCCGAGTCCTCGGCGAAGCTCACCGCCCACTGGTTGAGGGAGCCGTCGGCGTGCGTGGAGATCATGAGGACGCTGGGCGTGAAGATGCTGAGCCGCAGGCCGCCGCCCGCCGCCGCCTTGCCCTGGCCGCCGTAGCTGATGAGGGCGGAGGTGGAGCGGGGCAGCGCGCCTTTGGACGGCCGCTGCCGGCAGTGCTGGATGGCCAGGTCCACGTTCTTGTTGCAGGCGTACATGGTGACGCTGCGGCTCAGGGAGTTGGCGTCGCCGGTGGGGAAGGCCACGGGGATGCGGGACACGAAGGACACCTGGCGGGAGGAGAGGAGAGGTTTGGCCCGGGGTCCAGGTGAGGGGACGCCGTGCTCCCAGTCAGGCTCCTTGTGTCTGTGGAGCCTGTGGTCACAGTGTCTCAGAGGAACCAAGGGACCACCACGCGCCCTCTGAAGTTAAGGAGAAACCACCCACATCTCAAGGACGAAACCTTGCGAGGGATCTCAGAAGAGGCAGCCCTCCTGCCAGGGCACGGTTTAAGTCAAGGATTTGTGTTCAAAATCAAGCCTGAAGGTGAGCCGGTCTAATGTGGCACACTAAAAGAGTGATCAAAAAGAGTGATAAAAACAGCCCTACAGACGCTGTGTGCATTCTGTGTCAAAGCAAGGCTGCCGGCTGACAATATATCATAATTGTGCGTTGCCAAAGTGAACTAAAGTGGAAGTGACAGCGGCCGGCCCATGCGGAGGCCTCTCCCCATTGTAAAGCTGCTGATAAAATGAATCACGGAAAATTGAAATTTGATATGAAGTCACACTAAATTAGAAACCCATTAGCTGAATGGCTCCACAGCATCAGAAGGGGAGGGGCGGCCGCGGCCGGCGTTGATTTACACTCTGAATGACGTCCTGGCTAACGCTCGCCTCGCCTGTCATTTCATAAGGAAACGCATGAGGAGCTGCAGAATGGTCAGAGTGAATAAACCCATCAGTGCAGACATTACAGGTGCATCACATGCATGGGGGAGGGGAACGAATCCTCACAATTTGGAGGATTTGATTATTACAAGGATGTGATGCATTATATTTAACCACGTTAAATATATGGGATGCATTATATTTAACCACGTTAAAAGAGGAGCAGAAACAATGCTCTTCTCGTGGTTGGCTGCTGTACAGGATCACGGCTGCCATCAGGGACAGCGGGGGGACATTAAGGGGGGCTGGGGCCCACCACAGACGTTCAGCTCCCCCAGACGGCAGCACCTTACCCCCCCCACACACGCAGCCAGCAGCCAGCAGACAACAGACCCACCTGGGCCTGCCGGTACATGGCCGGCTGGTACTCGTCCAGCCAGTCCACGTTCCACACCAGCAGGGAGCCGTCCATGGGGTGGATGCTGAACAACATGTCCGCCCCCTTGTTCCACTCCGCCAGCAGCAGCTCCACCCGGTGGGCCACCGCCGCCGCCGGGAGCTCCGCGGACCTCCTGTCAGACCCCCGGGGGTCCGCCGGGCCGGCGTCTCCGTCGTCGGGCTCGTCTTCATCTTCCGGCTCTGGGGGAGAGTTTGGGTTAGCGTCGGGTCCGGTTCTGTTCTCGCTAGTCGGCCTGAGAGGAACCAGGCCGGGCCAAAAGGCTGAGACTCAGGGGGTTCAAAGTGAAGCCTTCCTAGTCCAGGCCTCTTACATGTTCTATACCTGGATAATCATTTGTACTGATTACACATGATAAGGCTAATCATACTCTTCACCTTTTTGTTGTTTTTTTTATAATTTGGCAGGAATGGAGGAATAGAAATTTCAACAAGCAATAACATCACTCCATGACTACGAACAAACTCATGTGTGTCTAAGAGGCTGGTCCTCCTGAGGCCGGTCCTACTGAGGCCGGTCCTACTGAGGCCGGTCCAGTCCTACTGAGGCCGGTCCTCCTGAGGCCGGTCCAGTCCTACTGAGGCCGGTCCTCCTGAGGCCGGTCCTACTGAGGCTGGTCCTCCTGAGGCCGGTCCAGTCCTACTGAGGCCGGTCCTCCTGAGGTCGGTCCTACTGAGGCTGGTCCTACTGAGGCTGGTCCTACTGAGGCCGGTCCAGTCCTCCTGAGGCCGGTCCTCCTGAGGCCGGTCCTACTGAGGCCGGTCCTACTGAGGCTGGTCCTACTGAGGCCGGTCCTCCTGAGGCCGGTCCTACTGAGGCTGGTCCTACTGAGGCCGGTCCTCCTGTTTGAATAGCAGCAGTACTGCAGACCTTCCTGCGTCGCTTCTCCCTCGTTCTCCAGACTGCCTCGGAGCTGCTGGAGGAAGACCTCCATGGCCAGAGTGAGGTGGAGCTCCTTGTTGTTCAGCCAGTGGACGGTGAAGGGACCCCCGGGCTCCTCGTCGTCCCCCCCACAGAGAGAGGTGATGGAGGGAAGCAGGGGGATATCTGGCAGGGAGACGTCCAGAGTCAGGATCAGGACATGAAGGAAAAAGGCGACTAGAAAGCCTGCAGTGAATTTACACTGAAAGCCACCCAAGTATACCAGCAGTAAATGGTGTCATAGCTGAGAATACGCAATGTCACGAATGTACGAGTCAAGGGGGAAGTGAACAGCCTTGAGAAGTGTGCTGGAGGAAGTGCAGACAATCCTGTTTAACAGACGGTAAGATCTGATTATGAGACCATCGGGAGACCTTTGTGTGGTTTGCATTCAGATCAAATGCAACTCCATCTACAAAGGTCCCAATGAAAAAAGTAATTCTTTCTCAACTATTTCAATCGGAGGTGGTAGTGCTTAAACTCACTTTACTTGGTGTAGTATGAGATTGCTTCTGATTCCTGAGCTAAAAGTATGATTAATTTTTCCTTCTACAAGCCCATTCTTCAATTTTTTATTAGATTATGAGATTCTTGAAAGCCATCCACTGCAGTCCATAAAACATAGATTCACGACAATAGCCTTTGGGTATTGGACTGTATAAAACATGAATTCCAAACATATATATTATGAATTCCAAATGTATTAAAAACTTTCCTGTGTCCTGTAACAAATCCTTCATGATAAAAAGAGATTGAGAGGCAATTCTGCCTTCGTTCTCATACCCAGGGGCTGTATTTACGGTGTGTGTGATTAATAACACAATGTATTTCTAAAATGGCAGACACCTGTGGCTGGGTTGATGCTGGCGGCGATGTGGAAGTGACACAGAGCGCTGGCGTGTGGCAGAGCGCCGGCGGTCTTGTGGCTGTGGTGGCGGTGGTGGCGGCCGTGGCGGTGCGGCAGGGCGCTGCTCAGGGAGGGCGGGGCCACGCCGGGGAAGGGGGAGGGGCCACACGGGTCTGACAGGTGGAGCTGGAAGAGACCGGCTCAGTGAGTACCATGCTGCCCCTCAGGGCAGGGGAAAGGGAGAGTGGTGTGTGTGCTCTAACCCTGACTGTACAAGACTTGGACTACAGTCTACAGTCTTTTAATGTCACCCCCCGGTGATGTTGAGAGCAAAAGTAAAAAAGCATGATTTCCATATACTAAAGTCAATACAAGTTGTAATGTGAAATAACATTACGATGAAAATGCTGTTAGGTTATTTTCCATTCAATGCCATGAAGACGATGGACATCTGGAGAGGGTAAGGGGAACATACTGCATCACCAGGTTGGCAGAAACATAATTATTGATCTGGCATTTCAACTTTGCTTGTACATTAAGTCAATATTATCTATTGACTTCAATTGAGTACAAACATTGCAAATGTACTACTCAAATGCATTATGTTCATATTCAAATGAAGTAAATATTGTACATTTGAGAAAAAAGGTAAATGAAAGGCAAACAAACGTCTCGGTTAACACTGACCTACATTTGCAAAGAGACTGCAAAGAGAAGTAGATAAATCATTAAAAATAAAACACTTTGAAGAGAAGAAAGTCTGAGCCATCTTTTGGAGATGATAGTGCAGACTACAGCCATCAGGCCAGTTTCTCCTCACTGATGTTCCTCTGAAGCCCTACAAAGCTCAGAAAACCATCTTTGTGTCTGATAGCCAATTAATTTTCCCTTTTAACTCCCCTAAAGCTTCTTCTCTTCTGTGCTTTTCCTCCCCCTCCCTCCCCCCCTCTCCGTCTCTTATCTCGGCGCTACGCTAATGTGCTAAATTAGCAGCGGTGCCAGTCGCCCTGATTTGCATTTCCACAAGAAAAAGAACCCGGGCGATCCAGAGCTAACAAAGGGGCGGGGGAGAGGAACAGTTCCACGTTCTTTAATGGAATAGTGGAACATTGCGTTAGCTGGTGTTTCAACTGTCCAGGGTTGCACCACGTAACATAGAACAACTTTATGGATCCCCGAGGGGAACCGCGTGGCGGCGTCCCATCAGCAGCGGGAGGCGTGCCCACGGCTCCAGGGCTCGGTTCCCTTCGGTCCAAACCCTGGACCGGGCTCCCCGCTGCTCCCCGCGCCGGCCTCCCCGCGCCGGGCTCCCCTCCCCGCGCCGGGCTCACCTGCTGCGGTACCCTCCCCGGGGCCCTCTGGTCAGCGGCGTTCCCCCCGCGGGTGCCGGGCCGTCCCGACGGCGCCCCCTGCTGGCTGGCGGCGCGGTCACTCTGGGGGCCGGAGAGCAGGGCGTCGGCTGGCAGCAGGGTCTCTGCCCACAGGCGGCAGACGCTGTCCTTACAGCAGGTCAGCAGCACGCTGCACACAGACCCTCTGGGGGGACACACGGACACACGGACACACCATGGTGATGGGGGTTTGGGGACACAAGCATGACTGTGTGACGCAGGGCTGCTGACATGACGGTATACCAGCAGCGGCGAGGACAGATGCTGCATAAGAACGGTGGATGAATGAGGAGTTTGCTTTAATTCCACTACACTAGACAGTACAATAGGGTGTCTGAATTCTCTTCAAGTGAAAACAGAAAACTATGACAAATCCACAATTATACATCTAGGATTATCCAATGATGCACCATAGCACGCCTTTCTATACGTCAGACAAAAATGTCTCCTACATTCCCATACATACAGAAGAGAATGTTGTGTGTCTCAGTTAAATATTCACTATAGCCTAAACTGCACATGTCAGAGGCAACCTTCTGTAACCCTTAACCCATTAATGTTTCTAGACTACATTTCCTGTATGTCTATGCTAGAGGCTTATCACATTAGAATAGCATCACATTATCCTTTGAGTCAGAGGACAATTTCAGGTCAGACCAGGATATCACAGCTGGGGATATATCTGGATGTGTCTAACCTATTTAGCATGAACTGCTCATAAAACCCTTTAATTTCCTGCAAATGTTAAAGTACCCTTGGTGACAGCCCAAATAAAAACATTTCAGACAGCAGCGCTCTGTATAAATTAGCTTTAATATGCATACTACAGCATGCACTTCAACAGAGTGCTAAAAAGCTTATGAAATATGCTAATAGAACAATACATACCCAACCAACGTAGTTTAATCAAAGACAATCAATCAATGCGTTTTCAAAATAACACAAATTTATGTATAACCACAGGGCTGGGGCTAAACAGAGGACAGATGTATTTATGAGGATATTACTATCATATTATAATGATGTATGTAGGTATTGTTAGTTCCATCACTTCATGCATGAGAGGAACTAACCAGTTGTAGTATTATTAAGTATTAGTATTAGTACTTTACATGGTACAATTGGTCTGATAAGTAGCAGTATTAGTACTATACATAGTAGTATTCGTCTGATAAGTAGTAGTATCAGTACTATACATAGTAGTATTGGTATGGTAAGTAGTTGTATTAGCACTATACATAGTAGTATAGGTATGGTAAGTAGTAGTATTAGTACTATACATAATAGTATTGGTATGGTAAGTAGTAGTATTAGTACTAGATATAGTACTATTGGTTTGATAAGTAGTAGTATTAGTACTATATATAGTAGTATTGGTATGGTAAGTGGTAGTATTAGTACTATACATAGTAGTATTGGTATGGTAAGTGGTAGTATTAGTACTATACATAGTAGTATTGGTATGATAAGTAGTAGTATTAGTAATAAACATAGTAGTATTGGTCTGATAAGTAGTAGTATTAGTAATATACATAGCAGTATTGGTATGATAAGTAGTAATATTAATACCATACATAGTAGTATTGGTATGATAAGTAGTAGTATTAGTAATATACATAGTAGTATTGGTATGATAAGTAGTAATATTAGTACTATACCAAGTTGTCCCAGTTGTACCACACAACCATTGTAGTTTGATCATTATAATTAATAAGTGATAATAATCAGTTACATCATGCGAGGTAGCAACTCATTATTATTTCACAACTTGTTCATGGAGTTTAGATCACACAATGAAAAGGTTGTACTATTACTCCTGTATACAGTAAACAGGACTTGTAAGTCCGAGTAGTCTCACTGAAACGGCAACAGTGAAACTGTTAACTATTTTAAAGATGAGTCTCTAGGTGAAAAACTGTGTTTAGATAGGTCTCAAAGTTTGTAGAGATTAATAATCCAAGAAAAGAGTAACAATAATAATAATAATGCCTAAGAATAACATAGTTGAGAGCTGCCTCCAGAAGCCACCCACACCGCTAAAACGCCAATGAATTTGCATTTTGAACTTCCTTTTGGTTTGTTTGAACCTCTAAAGACACTGTGTGTACATTGTCATGCTGTGTGCGCGGCCAGGCTGTACCCCACCGGGGCAACTGACTGGAGCTCTTACCGGGGCAACTGACTGGAGCTCTTACCGGGGCAACTGACTGGAGCTCTTACCGGGGCATGTACTTGCTGGTCTGCCTCCAGGAGAAGCCAGTGACGGAGCGTGGATGGGCCAGGTAGACGAAGGAGAAGGCCAGCTCTCCCTGGGCCGAGCCAGTCTCCGGGGGTGTGAAGAGGTTGGACATCTGTGACTGCCACTTTAAGGCGCTGTACCACACCTTCACCAGACAGTCATCCTGCATGGAGGACATGGAGGGTGGAAGGTGTGCAAACCTTGGAATAGCTTTCAGGGTTAGCGGGCAATTTCTATGCAAATACTGAATGGGATTTTAATGTGTAGCGCTGGATATGCAAATGGGAAACCTGAGTGATGACGGCTTTACAGCAGAATCTTTAAATGATGATGTTATTGTTGCTAAAAGCAATTGACATGTAACAAGTCAATTGTACATGGGAAATGGTCTCCAGGGAAATGAATGATGGAGACAGCTTACCAGTCCAGCTGTGGCAAAGAATTCTCCATCAGGAGAGAACTTGATCAGGTTGACAGGAGACGCTGTCCTATAGCCAGGAAAACAAGACATGAATGACGACAATTCTGAAAACGGCAGGCAGAACCCTGTTATCTTCCATTGTTAATGGGAGGTATTTGATAATTCTTCATTCACTATTCATTTATATAGCACAGATGCGAGTTAACAGGGGATATCAAATCAACACAATAAAAAGGCAATACAGAAACGAACAAATCAAAACTGTAAAAACCAGTCAGGAGAAGACGGCAGAGGAGCCACCTGAAGGCCGGCCCTCACCTGCTCTGCCAGATGCACCTCCATGGAGAGCCGGGGCCTTCCATGGTGAGCTCCGTCCGCGACCCGTCCTCCTGGCCCACACCTGGCCCGGCGCTGCTGGACCACAGCTGGAGGCTGCTGGAGCCCGTCAGCAGGCTCCTCCCTGGGAGAGCACAAGGCATGAGGACGGTCTGCTACCAGCTGGGTCTCAGGGACAGCCGGTGTGAAGGGATGCAGTGGGACTGCTGTACCTGAGGGGTGCCATGCCAGGTTCCTCACCACTGCCTGGAGAACTATCTGGCCACTCTTCTGCCACTGGAAGTCCAACTTCTGTAGACAAATGCATGCAAAAGAAGAGCCGTTTAAATAAAGAGTTGAATTAAGGACAACACAAACATTTATGTCGTCAGATGAATAGTAAGACCAAGTACCAATGTTGTACATTTAAATCTAAACGATACTTACAAATGTGAAAAACAGGTATACCCGGTAATATAAAAGGAAGGGAGGAACGATTTGAAAAGCACTTGTCTAAATTTGCATTTAATCATGAAAAGTACCAAAAGCAGTAAAATGAAGTGGTGGAGCTGTTTCACCACACGGCACTAGTCCCACGCACGAGAAGACCTCTTCACATACAAGTACTTTTTGTTCACTTGTTCCATTTCTTCTGGCACCGAGGATTGTGGGTAAAGCCCAACAGAAAAGCGCTGCCCTGACGACAATCAACAGACGAGGACTTTGTTCGTTGAGGTTAGCTGCAGAATGTTCCGTGTGATCCTGAGCTGCTCACCGCCGGCGTGGTGGCCTTCGGGTCCGGACGCGCCACGGGCTCGAACACGCACACCATGGCGCCATACGAAGCCGCGACCTGTTACCGCCGGCAACACAGCAGACACAGGAAGACCAGGGGGCGTCATCATCAGCATGTAGAAAAAATACAAGGGATTTATGAGGAGGAGGAGAAACAACTTCCAGTCCCACGCCACGAGAACCCAGCGGCCAAACCAACGGCGCTGTTGAGGAGCAGGACGTTGAGCAATACAATCCTGTACCTAATGAGGTAAATAATGTCACACCATAGGTAAATAATGAGGTCAATAATGTCACCTCATCGGTAAATAATGTCACCTGTCTGGCATGATGAATGGAGCGTGTTACACAAACACCTCCAAAAAGACCATACACCCATACACCCACACACACACACACACCCACACAGCATATTGCTCACCGCACGTTATGATACATAGTCAAACAGCATTGAGTTTCTCCGTCCTAACTCATGACAATAACAAGCCCTGTTATCATACCAGTAGATATAAATGGCTTCTATTCCACTCAATTCGCCTTTCTTTGGCTAAAGCTTCTCCTTCGAGCTAGGGAGATGCATCTGAACCCTGACAAAGGTTTTGAATTGACTCCTGCTTGTAAACATCAACCTCATCTTGATGTAGGTTACACACAAATCTACACTCGGCTCACGTTTTTAAATGATGACACTGTCCATATCTGAAAGGTGTGTTTGTGATGGGAGGATCTGTAGACATTTGTCTAAAGAGTTGATTAATATAACAGCATGCATGTTGCAGGTCAGTGTCTCAGTGGTTGTCCAGTCGTGGTGGTGAGGAGTTCTCCTACCCGGCCTCCGTCCATGGAGCAGTCCACACAGCCCACTTGGATGTTCCCATGCTTCGCCCCAGGGATGATCTGCAGTCGCTCAAAGTCACTCCCCAAGATCACCACGTCACAGCCGGAGGCATAGGCCTGTCACACCGCAAGACAGAGGGGCAAGACAGAGGGGCAAGACAGAGGGGGCAAGACAGAGGGGCAAGACAGGGGGGGCAAGACAGGGGGCAAGACAGGGGGCAAGACAGGGGGCAAGACAGGGGGCAAGACAGAGGGGGCA
>JAOPUI010000120.1:8915659-8936893 GCA_027123135.1 Urophycis floridana | reverse complement strand
ACGATTAAGTGTGTTCAGCGTTACTTAAAGGGCCCTAATTCCCCCACCTGGTGTGAGTGTGATTAGCCATTACCATCCATTTCCACAACGTGCCCTGCGGTTTGACTCCGTGACATCAGTGGGAGCGTCCTTCCCGATGTGGGAAGGTGACGGATGAATAAGCCTGCCAGTTGGTAGAGTCCACTGGGAAGGCTCTGAGACTGTCTGTTTAGACATGGCTTGTAATGGCTAATCATAGCCACACCTGCTGGTACAACAGGGGTCCTCCTTAGGAAGAACATCTTCCTGCATCAATAACAAGATGCAGCTCAGGGGCCCTTCATGGGGGGGCCCCAGGAGCTCTGTCTTGATGTAGACACCGTTTACCTAAGCTTTTTGTTGTGCAAGAGAGAGAGAGCGTGTGTTTTGTTGTGGTGCGCCTTCATGTGTTTTAATTATTTACTTACTGATAACAGGAGCAGTGCAACATCTTTGTTCTCAGTGAGAATACATGCGTTCTGGGAGCTGCGCTCCAACCCTGACTGAAGGCACAGTGGGGTGAAGCCCACACGCCCCTGCCAGTCAAGCTTAATGGACGAATCTTAAAAACAAGCAAAGCCTCTGGTGAACGCCCAACATGCTGTCTGAGACAAGAGACTTAAACGAATGGAGAGAGATTTGAATACATTAAAGTTGTTTTTTGAAACTGTTTCGTATTTTTTATGCCAAGTCTCTAATGTCACCACAAACAATGTTGTGTGCTGTCTAGTGGTTTTATAAGTCTGTGTTTGTGTGCGTGTGTGTCTGTGTGCGTGTGTGTCTGTGTGTGTGTGTGTGTGTGTGTGTGCGTGCGTGCGTGTGTTTATAGTAACCGTAATCCTGAACTGCAACACAGCCCATACCTCTTCTGAACATCAGTCAGCCTTTATTTTTCGATTTGTGTAAACCCAGATTAATGTAAAAACCTTATAAAACAGATGTAAATGTGTTTTCTCTGATGACAACATGAGTTGTATATTACACCTCTGTGGTTTCTGCTAATATACTACATTATTCTAGAGTGAAATGGCATGATTGGTTCCCACCAGGGCACCCATAATGACAAATTCAGACATGTCATAAAGGGGCAGGTGGGGGCTATTCATTTTGCAGGGATGCATAGAGATTCACTCTAGAATAATGAAGTAGACACCACAGCGGTGTAATATACAACTCATGTAGCAGGAGGCCTCCTTGCCTCCTGCTACAATTTAATTGCTGTTGTTTTATATATAGTATATATAGTAGTTAATGTTTGGCTCATTGTCTTGTTTGAGCTGTATGTCTAGTCGGCGTCTGTACATTGAGAGCATGGAAAAACTGGAGTCAAATTCTGAATAAAGCTGATTCTGTTTCTGATTCTGATGTGGATAATGAGGAATCTGTCATCTCCATGTCTTGTCTTTTCCTGTTTTATTTTGAAAAATAACTTTCCTCTCGTTTCAGGTCACTTGCCCTTCCTCGTGTGTCTTGGTCTGATTGTCTGCAGGGAACAGGTGTCTCCGCCCGTTGCCTGTTACCCTCTGCATTAGAGTCTGCGTCTCCCTTTGTCTTGTGCCTGTGTGTTCGTCCTCGTCTGCGTGCGATCGCTCCAGCCTCTCCACAGTCTTGTCTCAGCTCTGCTGTTGATGGTGTTTGGTTTTGTTCCGGCTCCTCCAAGAGAGAGATTTAAGTTGTACGTTTCATATCATGGTTTTAGTTCCTTAGTAAACGGTCCCAGCTGCATTCCTAGAGTCCACAGAGTTCTGCATTCACCGCCGGCCTCCAGAAGGTTCCGCCTGAGTTTCCCTGCCCTGCCCCAGGCAGTCTGTCATGGCTAGCGGTGGAGGTGGACCCAGGCGCAGAGAGCAGAGGCAGCCATGAGTAGCTTTTACTTATTTATTTAAACCTACAAAGACAGCACACCAGGAACAGACGGACGTCGACTGACATACACGGTGACATACGGAGAGGCTCGGACAAGGACTCAACAGAAGACAGGATGTGAATACACAAAGAACTAATCGCCAACCAAAGACAGGTGATGGGACAAGGCACAGGTGAACACAACAAGGCAATCAACAAAGGAGGGAAAACAGGACACAGGGGAACCGCAGAGCACAGCAATGAAAACATGAAGACAGACACAGAGCGTGACAGAATCGATCCGAGCAGCCAACAGCTTACACTACACCCTCTTGCAGTTTTCAAATAAAAAAAAGGATATTGGGGCCGTAATAAACAGCACACGATCGGGAACAGTTATTGAACGTTGAGGATTTGATTTGTGATGGTGAAGAATAAAAAAAACTCCTGACTGTGTCAACGTCATTTGTTGATGATGTTCATGTTTATACTTCAGAGGGGTGAGGCTAGCATGAAAACTTGAGTTTTTACCAACCGATTTCTCAAACAAAAGTGATGTTTGAGTTTCATGTTGTCTTTTAAAGTTGTTTTAAAACCATGTTGCTGTTCCACCACAGAAAGCCCGAAGAATGTTTCTCAAGTCTCTCTCTGCCAGGTCTGTCCACACATTATATTCATACTTTTCTTTTTAGCATGCGGGAGGTTCACGATTCTGGCAAACCAGACAAATCAATCAGATTCAAAAATAACTCAGAGGAATGATGTCGGAAACGAAATATCCAGTTAGCCAAGAATCAGTTCCTCATCTCCTCCTCTCCCATCTGTAATTTACATCACCTCCTTTCCACTGTGCACCCGTGCACATTTAAACCTTTTCCTTTTTCAATCTGTTTCTCAATAAATTAGCATTAAGAGAAAGGTGACGACGCGGACGCCAACAAGCGCTAATGCGGTGATTGTCATGCCGCCGGTCGGTGTTGTTTCCCCGGCGCTGGGCGGAGCGACCGGCTAACAGAGCGTGTGCATGCAGGCGGCAGCAGGAGCGTGACGCCTCACCCCCCCTGTAGGAATCTGAATGATCGCAAATGAATGAATTCTGATGAACGAAAGGGAAGAAGAAATAGTCCTTCTCAGTGTTCGCTGCTCATGTTTCAGTCTTATAATGAACAGATGCACAAAACAATAAAGCCGGGTATTTGTGTTCAAGGGCAAATTAATGAATGTATCAACTTTTGATACGGTTTAATAAAGAAAAAGAACATTGCTTATGCCAGGTTTATTTGATTTAACACATTTTTTTTTTTATACATGTAGCCTATTACTATAAAGATATGCAATTGTTGTTGAACAAGGGGCCATTAATGTCTAGTTTATGTGGCTGCATTGTGTTAAACAGCAGGTTGTACTTAAAGGCATATCACGTAGCATTTGGTCATTAGAATATCTGAACTCTACTAGACCGATCTTATATATTGAGTTGTGTACTTACATTATCAAAATGCAAACAAAATGCTATGTATTTGGTTGTATGTCAATTACATAACATGCCCTTTGCCCCCTAACTTCCAGGGAAATAAGCAAAAACAGCAAATCAGATACGCTATTTCATTAGTGAGGTAGCGTAGGCCTACTATAATGTGCTACTTTAACAAGCAGCACATTCCAGCCCCCAAGCTAATGCAGACTATACTTGTTGGGTCATCTTTTATTAATATTATATAGAACAAAGTCATCTGCGATCGATAGTGTTTCACATATATTGAGTAATAAAAACAATTGTAAATGTGTTACGCAACACATTGATTCACTCTCGCTCTCTCACCAGCACACTGACAAGAGACAGTGTCTGTCTGAATCAAAACATGGTGATGTTAATGTGAAGGAATACTGACCAAATGAGGGGAGACTCCTGGGCAGGTTTACACCTTTGCCTGGTACCGTAATCACTAAAAGGAGGAAAAGGTCAGAAGGCGAAATCTCAACTATTCTCCGTTTTGGCACTGCAGTGGTGGAACGAGCTCCCTGCCAATGTCAGGACTGCAGAGTCACTCCCCATCTTCTGGAAGAGACTCAAAACCCACCTTTTCAGAGTTCACCTGAACTCTGCAAAACGTCTTTTTTTGTTGTACATCTTGGCACTTTAATCACTCTTTGTAATTCGGCACTTTGATCACTCTTTGTAACTTGGCATTAAATAGCCAGAGATGTTGTATACTAGCAATGGTTCATCTACCGGTAATTGAAATGCTTTAAACTTGTTCTGGTGACTTTCTTACTGTATTGCTGTAGCAGCAATGAAATGTTTCACCTTCTTATGACAAATGTACTTTGTAAGTGGCTTTGGATAAAACATCTGCTAAATGTAAATGTAATGATCATGCAAGCTCACTTTGTATCACTGCCAAATGTAGAGAACCATCATATTTCAAATCCAATGAGTTCAATGTCATGTTTACATTTTATATTTCCTCTGTCAGACCTTTTTTCACAAATAATAAAACAATTATTTGAAATATATGACAATAATTGCCAGCTACACATGTGTAGGTTACGTATGTTAAATGGTCTGGTCTGTAATCTACATTTTAAGAGCAGGGTGACACTGTGTGGGCCACATTTTAAAAGCATAGCTCTGGAGCACTGCAAACACTCTTTACTTGCGTGAAACGCAGCGTTTGCGTGCTGTGCACAAGATCCTGCCTTTTGTGTGTTTAATCGCTTATTTTATGCATGGGTGCTTCTGCAGCAGACAGAGCTTAAATGATGAAATCTGCACAATGATATTATCCTCTCTGTAATTTGACTTTTAAACCCAGGCCAGTGCAGGCAGGTGTCTTGTGTTCCGCTGTGTTTAATAAAACATGATGGCTGTCCGGCACAACGGCTTCAGGGAGCCAGAGTTAAAGATTCTGAATTTTGAATTGGGAAACACCTCAGGTAAATTCTTCATCCATTAAATTATTCATTATTGTGAATCTAATTATTTGATGTGCAAGTTTGATTCTGAACTAAACTTCATATAATGCCTGCAACACTGTAATATTGCATCATACTATTGGTCTCTGGTTGCCATTTTGTGTTTGTTCTTGCTTGCATGTCTTTTGTGTGTCTGTGCTTGAGACTAGGTTGTGAAACGTGTTTTTAACCAATATGTGTTTTTGAATTCGGCCAATTATTTGACATTTAGATTTTAAACCACAATGAAAAGATCTTGAGTGCATTAGAACCTTTGATGTCGGCACTACTGGGGCAGTTCACTCTGCTCCTTTTCAAAATACTTTTCCTCCCTTCCTTTTCATTCCTATGTTTCCTTCACATTATTTGTGTGGAATTTCACTCTCTCGCTCTCCTCAACTTCCACACACACACACATAAAAACAGGCACACACATTATATATGTCTATCTCTGTCAATAGCCTTGTGTTCTCCTGTGTCCCTGATGCTGTCTCTGAGACAATGGAGCCAAAGGTTAGCTGCAGCCTGAGGCTTACTGTGTCAGGCTGCATCAGAGACATCCTATCAAATCAGCCCATCGATACCTCCAGCCTATAACACTCTGCACACACAGAGACCGTCGTATCTTCATTGGCTGATGGTGTAGACGGTTTGTCAGTGGATGTGCCTTGTGACTTATCACGCTGAACCTGGAATGAGCTTCCTTTACATTGATGAAATGTAACGTCTGACCTCGACTTTCAGGCCCTGCACTTTGTTGCCTTCATCGTTATGGTTGTGGACGTGTTTTATTCGGCCATATTGCCAGTCAATCATTTAATAGCGGAGCACTATCCTCAGCCTCTTGTACTGTGGCTGCTGAGGATCCCACAGGGAGGCTGAGACGCTCTGAAGGCAACTTGTGAAACACACGCTCCAAGGAATAAGACGCGAAAAATGAGACATGTACAATGGCAGCGTTGATGAGTGCTGTCAAAGTGGGAACATGAAATATGAATCATAGGACTTGAGAGGAAATTGTATTCATGTTTTCATGTGTTTTGGTGTTTTAATGGTCATTTATAAGACGCTTTGTGAATCCTTTGCTCCAAAGCGCTACGATTAGCATCAAGGAACATCTGCTAATAGGAGCTAAACCAACACGCTCTGCATATCACGTGAACACTCTGTAACATGTGTCCCACATGTTACAGAGTGTTACATGGGACACATGTGCACGTCACGCAGAGCGCACCCAGCTAAATCACAGGAAGGCACAGCAGAGCGTGTGCACGTCATCACGGTCACAGACATGCTGCTCTCGGTCTTCTTGGAACAAGTATTGGATGTGAAAATGTTTGCTGGATTTATTTTGGTTTACATTTGGTCCAGTTATTACAAAATATTGTTGTTCTGGATGGCCTGCCCGGTGTTTCTGGACTCCAGAGTCCATCTGCTGAGATGGTGTGTTGGGAAACAGAGCCCAGCTGTGAAGGTGCCAGATGTGGGCATAGGAACAGGAGCAAAACAAAGTGGTGCAACAGAGTGAAGATGGAGAGAAAGGTGTTTCATGGAGAGAAATCCCAGGGGATTGTGGTGCTTATTAAAATAGAATTACAAGAATACATTCTTGCTGTACATGCCACTGGAACCAAACACACATTGTAAAGCCTGGAGAATGTGGATTTCAACCAATGTTTATAAATGTTTATAAATCCCAGGTTCTTCGGAGATGTACTGGGATGGTTTGCTTCGTACGAGCCTTGTTGTCATGGACAGATAGGTAGAATGGTGTATAACGTAAGGGAGCAGATACATACTGTTTTTAGTGTTGCGTGTGTGTGTGCAACACATGTATGTCTGGCCCTTGGCCCCCAGCAGTGAGTGTGTGACATCCCATGGTGGCAGCCCCCTGCTGACTAACATTCCCCCAGAAGGCTGGGATTGTGTCCTGTAAGGCCGGCCCAGCTTATCTCTGCCTGCTCGGCAGAACTCGGCAGAACTCCTGCTCCAGTAGGAGCCCACTCTCCCAACCCTCATTTGCATGTCAAAGACGCTGTGCAAAACACTCTGAGGCCGTTGCCAACACGCAGTTTCCCTATTTTACACCCATTTTGTTACCTTGATGCCAGGATGATTAAATGTATTCATGTTTTTATTCTGTTGTCAGCAAGAAGGCGCCCTGGCACGGCGTCCATGTCTTGTGTCATGATTATAGCTTTAGTCTCTGGAACGCTTTACAGCCCCACAAAGAGAGGAATAACCATGTTTACTGTCAAATGATTCAAGTGTTTATTGTTGTAATCAAAGGTCACCTGCTAAAAACTGTTCTGTTGGGGTCTAGAAAACAGTCTTCTGGGTGCAGAGCGGACACGTCTGAAACAACCATTATTATTTGTGTGTTTTGTAGTGTAAGAATCTTTCTGCAGGTGTTAGGCATAGGTGATCCTGCAGCCACATGTCTCTATGGAAGACCTGAAATCAAAAGATCTCCAATCACACACAAAGTCATGTGCACATACATTAAGTCTAATGGATCTCAGAGTGGACTGTAAACTTGATCACAGTCCACTTTTCTTGGCTTTAATTTGACTTGGCAGCTCCTAATCACAACAGATGCTGGTACTCGTATGGTTGTCCCATATAACACATTGATCGGTTCTGGCATCCTAATGAAAGACTTTTGATTAATAAGTTATTTACTGGGGAGTTGAGCAGCAGAGATGCCCATCCTGGAATGACAGACATTGATTTGAATTCGCTCTCCTGAGGGCCCAGAGTCTGTGTGTGTGTGGGACCTGTTATGCAAAGTATGTGTACGGTGTGCCATACAAAACTGGCTGTGAGTGGTTCTGTTCAAGTTCTGGGCTACATGTGCCGTCTCCCGCCGCTTCTATGTATATCCCTTACATAAACCCCCCGCCAGAACATTTGCTTCCATAGGTACTGGTTCCTCAGTGTCTTGGGCCTCAAATGACCACCCTTTACTCCCCACTTGGCGTTCCTTGTCTTCCCCATCACCTTGCCCAGGCAGCATCCGATCAATGGCCAGCCACCTGCCAGAGTCTGTAATGAATGTGGGAACCTGAGCCAGTGGAAATGGAACAGCTCCCTGTGGGGAATTGTAGGATTTTAATTAGCCCCGTTAATAGGCCAGGGCAGGCCGCTGTGAGGTGGAGAGACCAGGGATGTGAACGTGGTGGTAGTCGGGGGGATTCCTTCACCGTCCACCCCTGAAGACCAAAAAATACCACAGCAAAGGTGGAATAGAAACACAAGGAGCCACTTTGTAATGGTTCTGCTGAGTGACTTATTTATTTGGACTTAACCTTTACTCTACCAGGTAAACGTTCTCTTTGAGATTTTCAACGAACATGAGACCAGGAACATGACCTCTGATGGCAAAATGAGCTCCGTATTCTTCAGGGTTGTTGCAGATGACCACAGGACTCCACTGCATCAGTGGGAATGTGCCTCACAGGGCTGGGCACTATGTACAAACCCAGTGTCCAACTGGTCACCATGTCGATTAATAGAACAATTTTCTAATGAAGGGAAAATGTCATCCTCGTCTTACTGAGGGTCATTATGTTGTGGTATATAGGGATTTAAAGTATGACATCAGACTAAAACAATTTTTTCTTTCATGTATATTTTGATCATTTGAAGGCATATCTTATATCCTCTTAGTGAATTTAGACTATCAAATTGGGGTTCACAATTCAGTCAATATCTCCATTACCCTGGTCCATGCCCCGTATCACATGTGGTTCACCTGAAAGAGAAGTTATTTGAGTTGCATCACAGCACAGCAGCAGCTAAACCTGCTCTAGTGTGGACGCCGTGCGTGCACGGATGGCTTGCGTGGGTGTGTGGGTGGAGTGTGTGTGTGCGTGCGTGTGTGTGTGTGCGTGTGTGCATGCGTGCTTGCGTGCGTGTGTGCATCTGTGGGTGGGTGGGTGGGTGGGTGGGTGTTTCACAGCGTGTTTCACAGCGTGTCTCCACGGCGTTTCAGCAGCTGTGACATGTGGGCACAGCACGCTTAAGTGGTCTTGAGTTGACGGCTCGGTACCCTGAATAATGAAATGGTTCACCCTGATCTGCCTGGGATGGAGTAACCCCTATAGTTTTGCATGCGCTGTATCCCCTCCTACACTCGCGCATGCGCACACTGGACACAGGGATTTGCTAAATCATGTATTTAGTAAGATAAAGTGTCGTCGATTTAGAGTCTGAAGAGGCATGCCATGGGCCGGCTTGATGACACAAGATAGAAGGTGTGACGTGAGGGAAGATGGTGAGTAAGTAAGTAAGGTGTCAAAGCAGTAAGGTGTAGATGAAGAATCAGTCCACTACAGATCAGCACAGTAACACTTTTCAGCACCCAGGCTGGTATTTACAGCCAACATGCAGATGATGTGTCTCTGTGTTTACTTTAATTGGGAGGGCTCAAGCCCACTCTCTAAAATTGGTGTCATAACCCTGAGTTAAAAAACACACAACCCACGCACTCATGCATTGCATAGCGCTGCACGCACACGCATGATTCTGCTGTCAAACCCAGGGGGATGTTTCCAGTGGTGACCAGCTGCTGCTTGTTTCCATGTGTTCCAGAGAGAGGCCCGGGAGGCAGAGAGAGGCCCGGCATGGCGCAGGACTCGGACGCCCACCTCAGCCAAGAGGCGTTACTTTCCCCGGCTCTTCAAAACGGACCCGCAGTAAGATTGAAAAAACGATATCTATAAAGAATAACAAAAGGACAGCCTCCTACACCGTCCTCTCTGTCCCAACGCCTACCCTCTCATTCAGCACACACTGTTACCTTGGAGCTTACACAGGAGCATAATCACCACCACAGTCTATTCTCTTCTTGTGGACGTGTGCTGGGACTGCCGCTCACGTCCACCATGTTCTGGACCACTTTGCCCACTTGAGTGAGCGGTGGGCGTGGTGTCAGAAGCAGATGGTGGGCTCCACCATGCTGAGTGTGGACAGACCAGTCCGCCGCCAGCCCAAAGACGTGAGGCCAGAGGTCCTGAAACTGAAGCATGGTGCCCGGGCACCACGTCCACCCACTTCAAGTTTCTTTTGATTCAAAATGACTGTGAAACCTTTGCTCACATAAACCGGTCAGTGGGCTGCATGAGATGCTGAGTGAAACTCAATGAATAGATTCTCCTTAATGTGGAGGTTGTGTTTGGGCCTGATGTCGTGGTTCAGGCTAGTCATAGACCGATACATCGGCCGGTCGATATTATCGGCCGATATTTGCCCTTTTTTACGTGTATCGGCATCGGCCGATTCGTGGGTGCGTTCGCCAAGTTTTTTCTGGCATGACTTACAGAAAGGCGTCCACAGGCAGCTCTGTGTTGCTGGAGACACTGCAGTCCACCTGCAGACCATGCATTGCCCCTCCCCCGAATTGAGACTTGTAACATTTGTTATCATCATTGTATAATTTTTATGATGTTAATTGAGGGAGCAAAAGCAGGATCGGCTCCAAATATCGGCTCAAGAAAAGTCGGCAGCTCGTATCGGTCATCGGCTAAGGCTGATGAAAAAAAAAAAAAGGATATCGGCATCGGCCCTAAAAAATCCATATCGGTCGATCCCTAGTTCAGGCCTGTTCCTCCAACTTAATGTGGAGGTTGTGTTTGGGGCCTGATGTTGTGGTTCAGGCCTGTTCCTCCAATAATCAGAAAACAGTTCACCGTATGAGTTCAACTTACTGAGCTCCGCTCCAAATTATGGATGCCCAAACTTGAGCTTTGTGTTATGGTAATGTATGTTGAAATTGGCCTTTTATTAGTCATGTATTGACTTCAATTTAACTACTCTGTTATGTGTTATTTATCATTCCCATTCAACTGTGAAGCAAACTGTCACTGATCTGAGGAGATTCATGAGCCTAATTCAGACCTAGCTGTGATAATCAATCTGGCTCCCAAATGAAACACCTCCATGTCAAGTAAAGGCAGGGTAAAACCACCACCTCAAGCCTCCACACACACAGTGAGCTCATGCCATGAATGGTGACAGTGGTATTTTAAATGATGGTTTTCAGGTTCATATTTACATAGGTTGCTGCCTGACTTGGCAGCCAGAGAGATTCATTGCTCCGTGGAATGCTAGCGGCCCAGCCTCTGTGGTGTTGCGCCGCTAACCCAGCAGTAGGGGGCAGCACCAGGGGGCAGCAGGGGCTCAGGAGGTAGAGCGGGTGGACAGAGCCGGTCGCCCACTAACTGTAGCGTCGGCGGTTCGATCCCCTTGATCCCCCTCCTCCAACTGCTCGCGCGGCTAACCCCTCTGTGTTGTCTCACTGCTAACCCCTCTGTGTTGTCTCACTGCTAACCCCTCTGGGTTGTCTCACTGCTAACCCCTCTGTGTTTTCTCCTGCCTGTTGCTCATCATGCGGCGTGAAGGTCAAGAAGAAGCTGAAGATTGTCACTCCCTACCTGGGCAAGTTCAGACCCAGCGTGGGCCAGTGCTGCCGTCAGTGTACCCCAGACAGCCTGGTGAGCATCTTGTGCAGTAGAGAGTGTGTGTGGGGGGGGGATATCCCTGCACATACAAGCAAATAATGTGTTTTCTGTGTGATGGATGTGCTGAATCAGAGATGGCCGCTGACGATGTCGTTGCAGAAGGGCTGTAATGAAGACACTCCCAGCAGCCCTTCTGCCTGCTCTCCTTCTGTCGGGCTGGTTGTTTGTGTGTTCTGCCTCTCCCTCCTTGCTCCACCAAGGGTTTGTTTGACAGAACTACAAAAAAGAGCCTCGTTAAGATTTTCGATGTGTGCAGGTTGGCTTCTGTGAGTCCCTGTAGCCTTTTATGGACCTTCAGAGCAGACTGGCTCGCCAAGGGGTGAGAATGTTACCTTACAGAAGCGTGTTTCAATCAGGTTGCAGGGAGAGACAAACAGGGTGGGTGGAAGACACTGATGGTTGTTTGTCTCCCTACTACCAATACTCTTGAAGCTGCATTAGTCAACCGAGCACATGATTAAACAACAAGGCAGACAAACTGAGTGATAGCAGATGCCCTGGTGGTCACTTCCCCACGCACCCAGGTGGAACCAGCGTTCTGCCCTCCATCAGGGCACCGCCGTGTCCTCGGGCACTGTCCTCCTGTCAGGGTGGGGATCACCAAGTCAGAGTCTGTGTTCTTCATCTCCCCTGGTCCACGGCTCAGGGCAAGATGCTAGGACAGAAGACCCCCTCCCTCGGGTTCCAGAATATTCTGGCTGTGGACGAGACACAGATCAGGTGGAGTTGAGTTTACATGTTCTTTCTTCCGTTGGTCCCTGAAGCCCCTCTTCACATTTTGTTGGCTTTAGTGTGATTTATTTTTTATTGCATCATCATGGCTTTGGTGTACATTGCAGGTTGGCTTACTTGTACTTACATGTAGTATTTTATTCTATTGTCACTTTCCATTGTTTGTGTTATTTCTATTGTGTTTCGTGATGCACGCTGCTGGACCAGCTGCTCCCTGTCCACTCTGGGGGGACCGGAGTACCCTGGTCTGGACCAGCTGCTCCCTGTCCACTCTGGGGGGACCGGAGTACCCTGGTCTGGCCGGGTTTCCTGATGCCTGTGCTTCTGCATCCCAAAGGTACCGCGGCTGGCTGGTCCAGAGACTCCGCTGCCTGCTGTTTGTGTGGGGCTGCAGGGTGTACCCGAGCCGGGCCGGCGGCAGGCTGGGGCGTGTCGCTCAGAGCATCAGGTAGCTCAGATGGGGGTAGAGAGGCCCGAGAAAGAGCAAATAACAGGCAAAGGAAAATGAAACGCCGGCTGGCTGTCTGCGGAGAGCAGGCGCTGGGAGTACGGGACGATAAGAGATGGAGACGGAGAGAGAGAATAAAAAGGCGACGACATAAGCCCCTGCACAGGGGGGGCTACAAGGGGAACAGGGACCACTCTGTGGTCAGACCCTATCTGTGTCAGGGGGGATTCACTTAGTATCTGATGTTGTCCTCTCCCGCCACGTAATTGAGGTTAACCTTTACGTAACCTCCTTATTTAAAGGATGTTGTTGTCTTACTGGAAGGCCGGCGTTAATGTTTGTCCATGAGCTGCACAAAGAGGCCTCTGTTCCGCCGTAACCTCTCTGTCCTGTGACTCCTGGTCTCAGGGTGCAAGAGGCTGTCTCCCAGGAACACTCAGCACCCACGGGCTGCCCGGGGACCAGCCTTCTCTCCCTCTACCACTCCCTCATCCACACCTGTATCTCCCCCTGCTTCCTACGGTGTGTGTGTGTGTGTGTGTGTGAGTGAGTAGATATATTTCATGTCATGCACAATCATACAAGTAGGAGTGAAGTGGAATCCGAAGAAACAGTAAATGATATGTGAAATATAAGCTTATGTAAAACGGAAATGGGGTAAGCGAGTCCATTTGTTCACACGATGGCATGTGGAGCGTAACGATGAGGGGGATATTATGAAGACATAACAGAACCCTGGTGACCAGCACGTGAAGCAGGACACCATGTGCCCTGCATTAGACAGCTGTGTGCTGCTGGTTCAGCGCCACTTCATCCTGTGGAACTGTTCTGTACAGCAACATGCCGGCGTTTGTGGCGCAGTAACAACAGAATCCATGAGCCTTTATCGTGCAGTGTGTTGGGTTTAGTGCCATCTAGAGGGAAGGCTGCAGACTGCAGTCAGTCCCTCCCCCTGCCCCCAGTGTGCCCAGTCACTACTGACTAAATTATGTCACCGTCTACGACGGCATCGAGTAGAAAAGTGAAGCGGTTCCGTGATTAGATTTATAAACTGTATTCAGTTAGTCTGTAAAACCATTTGTAGGTCATAGCCTACAATTAAGATAGCAGTTATGGCACAAATAACACAAAGAGGACCCACTCCCCATGTGGATATAAAGGGCTCATTCAAGGGTAACGAAAGAAAAACAATATTATTTTTCATTGGATTATACGCTAATTGTTATATCCCATTTCTGCCAAGTTTTTTTTCCGTGAGATGCCTCTAAGTTCTACACACTACCTTAAACATGTCACTGGTTTTAGTTTCAATGGTTTTAACATTTAAAATGAAGTGAGCACGGTGTACCACTGCTCTCTTCCCCAACGGGCTGTTCCACGTTGTGCTCCTTGATCGAAATCGCTAATTTTATTTATCTAAACCTGTTCTCCACTTAACTGCGTCATCTTTGAATGTCATTAACATTGCTGTATGACTCACTGACTGTTGCTCGCCACATTCCTTCCAAATCCAGGCAGGGTGTTGTGACTCAAAGTTTTGTGTCCTTTAACTACCACCGTAGATGAATATCTATCTATTGGCATTCCCTTTCTTATCAGTCGTTCAGTGACGCCTCTCATTTCCTGCTTAGTTTTGCTTGCTGGCTGTGCCTGAAGACCCTGGGTTCCCTGTTCAGCAGTGTCCAGGTCAACCTCAACCAGCTGGCCACCCTCCATAAAGCCTCGCAACAGGTGCCTCAAACACACACACACAGACGGATGTTCTCTCTGAACTGTCGTCTACAGTGTTGGTTGGAGGATGACTTGTTGCCTCTCTGTGTAATCAAACTGGTTGTCATGGAGCATGTAGTCCTCTAGTCGACTGTACTCTATTGAACTCTACTGTACTCTATGTTGAAGGTTTGGTTTCAGAAGGGCCAGAGATGCACCAGAAGCACCTAGCTGAGAGATATTGAATGTTGAGATTGACTCAGATGTTCTCTTTTTGACCATCATCATATTTTTTCTTTTCTATGTCTGTAGTTCTCGGTATTATAGCAAGTGGATTTTACATACCAAGAAGCAGCAAGTGTCCTTTGTATGTGAAAGTGTGTCCTTTAAGAACCCTCCAGGGCTCTCTAACCTAACCACTGTGGTGATGCTGGTGCTGATGGCAAACTGCATGGGGTTTATGTACTGTTTGACATACGCTTTGTTCCTTTTGATCAGAACTTGCTTTTGCAATGTCAGCCATTGCATCACAACAGGCATGGCTGTGTCTCCAAACCCCCCAAACCCACAAACACACACACTTGACTTTCCCTTCTCCTGGACGATGGGAAAGGCAGTAAAAATACTGGTGTTCTCCAATGTTCTCCAGCTAACCTTCACCTTGTGGATTTCTTTGCATTAGCTTAGGTCTTCTGATCAATACCATGATCAATACTAGTCAATAAAATGGTCTGAAATACAGTATGCCTTGCAGCTCTTTACCTCTGCTTAGTCAACCATTATTTGCTGTTGTGGGTGATTGCTTTATGGTTCTTTCAAGGAGCCATTAGCATGTGTTTTATATATAGATATATATCTATATATGGTTTGATTCTGACCGACAGCACTAATTCCCCTTCTTCTAAAGGGACAGGAATCCCATACAAATATGTAAAAAAAAAACGACCAAATGATAGCAACGTTTGGTCTTTCACATTGCACAGGTCAGATGAACCTCGTCTGGCCTTCTAACTGAGTCATCCCTGACGCAGGGCTGCCCCTTGGTGTACGTCTTCCTGCGACAGAGCTGCCTCGACTCTGTCCTCATTCCCCTGGTGCTCTTCTCCCAGAACCTCAGAGTCCCTTACACCTTCTGGCCCCAGCAAATGAGCTGCTATTGGCTCAGGTACACACACACACACACAAGTCCAACAGAAGTTGTTGATGTTACCTTGAAGTCAGCTGTTGGTTCTGATCCCCCTCATAGGTCCATCCTTCAGAAAGTTGGCGCGGTCTTTCTTCCTCCTCATGTGGTGACTGAAGATGATGCTGAGGCAGACCCTATGTACTCTCCATGCATGACAGCCGTGAGTCCCTGTTGTTATGGGTCATTATTAGCCCATATGGCTAATAATGATCGATCCGTCACCTCTCTGTCTCTCTGTCTGTCACTGTCTCCTCTCTTTGTCTGTCTCCTCTCTCTCTCTCTCTCTCTCTCTCTCTCTGTCTCCTCTCTCTCGCTCTCTCTCCCTCTGTTTCTCTTTCTCACTCTGTCTCCTCTCTTTCTCTCTGTCTCTGTCTCCTCTCTTTCTCTCTGTGTCTCTGTCTCCTCTCTTTCTCTCTATGTCTCTGTCTCCTCTCTTTCTCTCTGTGTCTCTGGCTCCTCTCTTTCTCTCTGTGTCTCTGGCTCCTCTCTTTCTCTCTATGTCTCTGGCTCATCTCTTTCACTCTGTCTCTGGCTCCTCTCTTTCTCTCTGTGTCTCTGGCTCCTCTCTTTCTCTCTGTGTCTCTGGCTCCTCTCTGTATCTCTCTCTCTGTGTCTCTCTCTGTATCTCTCTCTCTGTGTCTCTCTCTGTATCTCTCTCTGTGTCTCTCTCTGTATCTCTCTCTCTGTGTCTCTCTCTCTGTGTCTCTCTCTCTGTATCTCTCTCTCTGTATCTCTCTCTCTGTATCTCTCTGTCTCTCTGTTTTTCTGTCTCCTCTCTGTCTCCATACGGGTGTTAGGCTTGTTTTTTTCAGCACAGATGGTATTGTAGATTGTTGGTCTGTATTTCTACATCTGAACCGACAAACAATAACCAAAATGTGTGTGTTTGTGTGTGATTGGCCGGCACACTGGGGCAGAACGGACTCAGTTCAGTGTGTGTTCCAGTAGTTCATAGTAACACAAACAGACAAATAAATATGCTATTACCCTGAAATCCAAAGCAACCAAATGATGCATTTTGACAAATCATTGAGCATGAAACTACAAATAACACAATATCCAGCTTGCCATTCCCCCAAGTAACGGAATGGAGGCCATCAGATAGTAGAAGTATTGAAATATTATAGTAGTATAATAGTATTATTATGACGCTCAGCCTCACACCTCACTTGTCTCATTATCACTCACTACATGTCATCATCATTGGGATAAATGATAATGAGTTATACATCCCAGCTGTGAGGCCCTCACACTCGTTATGAGACGCACTGAGACCTGTGGTCTCATGGTGGCATGTGCTCATGCAACGTCACACAAGCACAGACACACACCTACACACACCTATGCACACACACACACGCACAGACAAACACCTACACACACCTATGCACACATATGCGCACACACACACACACACAGACAAACACCTACACACACCTATGCGCACACACACACACACACACAGACAAACACCTACACACACCTATGCACACATATGCGCGCACACACACACACACACACACACACACACAGACAAACACCTACACACACCTATGCACACATATGTGCGCGCACACACACACACACACACACAGACAAACACCTACACACACCTATGCACACATATGCGCACACACACACACAGACAAACACCTACACACACCTATGCACACATATGCGCGCACACACACACACACACAGACAAACACCTACACACACCTATGCACACATATGCGCACACACACACACACACACACTCAGACAAACACCTATGCACACACACACACAGACAAACACCTACACACACCTACGCACACACACACACATACACACCTATGCACACACACATATACACCCACGCACACACACATATACACCTACGCACACACACACACACACATATACACATGCGTACACACACACACATATACACATGCGTACACACACACACACATATACACATGCGTACACACACACACATATACACAGACACACACGCACTCAGAGCGTTTTCAGTGTCACCATTAGAATAGTGTTTTCACAGCCTGCTCCTTCATCAAACCTTTTCCCCAGCCTCATCTTCCACTCACGCCCCTACCATCTCTCTGTTAGACACTGTCATGAGTTCTGTTACAGAGAGTGGACTGGAAGGAGCAAGAGAAAAAATGAGGGGGAAAGTGTGTGTGTGTGTGAGCTCCCCCACCATGTGTCTGTAGTGTCTGTAGTGTCTGTATGGAGAGCTCCCCCACCATGTGTCTGTAGTGTCTGTATGGAGAGCTCCCCCACCATGTGTCTGTGCTGAATCAAGTGTTTTTCATTTGGAGAAGTTACTGCATTTAATCAGATCAATGGTTGTCCTGTATGGCACCATAAAGTAGCTCATGCTGACATTAGTAGACCTCGCCACAATGCATCAGCAGGTTGTATATGCGTGAGGCTGTGAGAAGGGATTGTCTTGCGTTGGCCATTTATGCGAGTTAGCATATTGGATGTGAGCGGGAAGGCAGGCTGCTGGTTCGCTGTATTTCAGTGTTAATAGACCTTTACTGCTGATGGAGTGTAGGCTGGGATGCTGTTCAATACAAATGGAGTTTTCCTCTTTCTGTACCAAGGAGAGTGTACTGGAGGTAGTACTGTATGTCCCGGGGATGGTTGGAGCCTGTTTAGTGATGGTTGGTTCTGTGCTGTTTAGTGATGGTTGGTTCTGTGCTGTTTAGTGATGGTTGGTTCTGTGCTGTTAAGTGATGGTTGGTTCTGTGCTGTTTGGACTTGGCCTTGCCACTAGTTTATGTGCCCCAGTGTTCCGCCCCCATCCCACAGAGTTCCTTCTATTTATACCTGTTTTGTTCTCTTCTGCAGTGCTGGCCAGTGTTTACTGGCTTTTATTTTTCAAATGCACAAAAGGCTCTTTAAGTTAATTACGTGCTTCCATACTCCCACAACTTTTGAAGCCTTTATCTTTTCCATTGTGTTCCTCCATTCCCCTCTCACTTGCACACCCTCTGGTTATTTCATTCGGTTCAAGTAGCTTTATTGGCAGTGAAATAATGCGCGTGCAATGCCAAATCAATTCGTGAATACACAAAACAAAAGAGAGGTGATCATTAAACAAATCAAACGTACACGTACAATAGCAGCACGCACAATTCCAATTTCAATGGATCTCAATGGAAAACAAACCATTCAAGTGATTAGGTTGGAGTGTGAGCGGCACGAATCTGAACGCTGAACAATTTAAAAATGCTTTTTGGTCCCGGAGTTCTGGGCAGGCTGCGGGGATGCTGTCCCCATGGTTACGGCTGATGGCAACAGGTTTGTGAAGCTGGTACCAGAGTATGGGCGTAACAATGAGATGTCAGATGTGCAGCGCGTGGTGTTGAGTCTCTCTTGGACGCAGCCGTCCACATCAACCAAACAGAGCCCCGCCCTCATCAACCAGACAGAGCCCCGCCCACATCAACCACACAGAGCCCCGCCCTCATCAACCAGACAGAGCCCCGCCCTCATCAACCACACAGAGCCCCGCCCACACAGAGCCCCTGGCAGACCTCTCAGCCTCCAAGGACAAACCACCAGACGGGTTCTGAGTGACACTTTTTTTACAGTTACAGTGAAAGGTATTATTGCTCACTGTTTGGAGGGTTGAAGACATACTCAGAGTTTTTGGGTTCAGTGGCACTTAGAATATGTCTCTCTCTCTCTCCCCCCTCCAGCTGCTAGGGGAGCTGCTGTGCGAGGGCCAGGCAGTAAGTGTGGGCCTATGTGTGGAGACGGGTCGTGGTGGCCAGTGGCTGGCTCGCGTCAGGCAGGTCATCAGAGAGGGAGCGCTGCCTGATGTCAGCCTGGTCCCTGTGGGCATCTCCTACGACTGCATCCCGCACACCAGCCTACCGACCAGCCTCTCTCAAGTACACACACACACACACACACACACACACAGATATGTAAACCCAAGTAAATATCAATGGGAAAAGACTAATGAACACAGTTGCACACGTGCAGCTCTGCTGACAACACACTGAGACCTGCAGCTTGTATTATTGACTGCCATCTGTATCCTTCAGGTCCTTTGGGGCAGAAGAAAACATTCAACAGAATACTGAAAAACAGCCAATGAACAGGCAGGCTAGATGTGTGAGCGCCTCGGTGGGACAGAAGCTGTCGTATGTAGAATACTGATGGTGCCCTGTGGGGGGTGGCGGCGAGGACGTGTTGTTTGCTGTTACATTACTATAATAAGGTCCTCTTAAGAAGCTGCAGTCACCAGCAGGCTATTCCTCGCTCAGACTTGCACACTCCAGCAGACTGTTGGCTGCTGCCAATCCTCATTAACCATGACAGTGTTGTCATTTACCTGTGGATGACGGCTTCCCATGATGTAACTTCAGCTGTGCCAGATGATGTAAACCTCATGTGTTCACGGAGTCGCTGTGTGTGTGTGTGTCCACAGGTTGGCCTATGGTCTGTATTCCGAGGCCTGTGGGCTGCTCTCTGGTCCTGGCCCAGCAGCAGTGTGAGGGTTCATTTTGCCCAACCCTTCTCTCTCATGGTGGGTGGAGAACTGCGCCTTGTGGACCAAAACCACATTGTAATCAGGGTTGACTGTTAACCTTCTGAGGGTCTTTTCTCCATACTAAACGCCTGGTCAAACCCTCACAAAGCACCTGACGTTGACGCCATGCTGGCGTCACCACTTCAGTGACCCGCGCAGAGTGGGCGTGTATTTCTGTTCATTTCACTGATCAGTTCAAACTGTTCACTCCCATATGACTCCCATATTACCCTTTTTATCATTGATTGTCTTGCTCCAGCACTGATGAGCTTCACAAACAGCCTTGTGAGCTTCACAAACAGCCTTGTGAGTGCGTCACACCATCCCCTCATCAATGAGTCTCACCCCACAGGAGATGAGTCTCACCCCCTCATCAATAAGTCTCACCCCCTCATCAATGAGTCTCACCCCACAGGAGATGAGTCTCACCCCCTCATCAATCAGTCTCCCCCCACAGGAGATGTGTGCCTCAGGGAGATGCCGGGTGGATGGATGGCGCCCTCTACAGGAACTGCTTCTGCCCGCTGTTCTCTCCAGCACACAGCACCACAGGCATGTCTGTGTGCATGTATGTGTGAGTGTGTGTGTGCATGTATGTGTGAGTGTGTGTGCATGTATGTGTGAGTGTGTGTGCATGTATGTGTGAGTGTGTGTGCATGTATGTGTGAGTGTGTGTGTGCGTGCATGTCTGTGTGAGTGTGTGTGTGCGTGCATGTCTGTGTGTGTGTGCGTGCATGTCTGTGTGTGTGCGTGCATGTCTGTGCGTGTGTGTGTGTGTGTGCGTGCATGTCTGTGTGTGTGTGGTGCATGTCTGTGTGTGTGCGTGCATGTCTGTGTGTGTGTGCATGCATGTCTGTGTGTGTGTGCGTGCGTGCATGTCTGTGTGTGTGTGTGTGTGTGTGCCTGCATGTATGTGTGTGTGTGCATGCATGTCTGTGTGTGTGTGTGTGCATGCATGTCTGTGTGTGTGTGTGTGTGCCTGCATGTATGTGTGTGTGTGTGCATGCATGTCTGTGTGCATGCATGTCTGCGTGTGTGTGTGCATGCATGTCTGTGTGTGTGCGTGCATGTGTGTGTGTGTGCATGCATGTCTGTGTGTGTGTGCGTGCATGTATGTGTGTGTGCATGTCTGTGTGTGTGTGCGTGCATGTATGTTTGTGTGTGCGTGCATGTATGTGTGCGTGCATGTCTGTGTGTGTGTGTGTGTGTGTGTGTGTGTGTGTGTGTGTGTGTGTGTGAGTGTGTGAGTGTGTGTGTGTGTGTGTGT
>JAOPUI010000120.1:8830270-8845389 GCA_027123135.1 Urophycis floridana | reverse complement strand
GAGGCGGTGACAGAGAGGAGGATGAGGGGAAAGCTGCAGGCGATCCTGGACAACCCCTCTCACCCTCTCTATGCCGAACTGAGGCAACTCAGGAACACGTTCAGCCACATGCTCACTCAGCCAAGTGCCTCAAAGTGCTTGGGCGCTCCTTCATCCTACCAACCATCAGGCTCAGGAAGCTCCAACACCACCAGACAAATGGACTGAACACCACACTTCGATACATTAAGTGTGTTCCGCCTGGCACTCTGCTCGCTGCCCATTTCCCACCATTCGCTTTGCAAGAAGAGCGATTAGGTCAGCCAGCCGCTAGCGTCGCTGACTGTAGAGCATTTTTAGCAAGTTACCCGCCTAGAGTCAGTTACCAAGGTTACCTGTTAGTCAGAAAGAATGGCGGCGAAAATAAACCCAGCACTTCGTGCTTAAAAGCGGATGTGTGGGGGCACTTCGGGTTCATAAGGAAGAGGGAAAGCGACGAATTGGATAAAAGTCTGGCGGTTTGCAAGCTGTGTCACACAAACGTGAAATACTCTGGAAATACCACCAACCTACGAGCACACCCAAAACGTCACCACCCGGACAAGGTAATGCTAATGCTAACTGGGGAAGCCAAGAAGCTGCGGCGTGACCCAAAACAAACTACGCTAGACAGCGACGGAGGTTGTACCTAGAAGTTCCCATCTACTTCACCAAGGTCGCAGAAAATTACAGAGTCCATTGCCTACTTTATTTGTCAGGATTTGAGACGTTATTCGGTGGTTGAAAATGCAGGCTTTAGGCGCATGGTGAACGCGATGAAGCCCCGCTATCCTATTCCAACCCGCGAACACCTCACCCAGGTTTGCATTCCCAGGACGTACGCTCAGACAAAGGCACACGTCAAAGCCTCTCTGGCCAGCGCAGAGAGAGTTGCCCTGACGTGCGACGGGTGGACCTTGCGAACAACTCAGGCTTATGTCACCATCACGGCCCACTTTATCAACGAAGAATGGGAGCTTGTTACATATGTCTTACAAAGCAGGGACATGCCCGAGAGCCACACTGGACACAACCTGGCAGAACACCAGAAAAAAGCCCTCGATGAGTGGGGAATCACAAAAAAGGATCCAGTAATTGTCACTGACAACGCCTCAAATATGACAATTGCAGCTAAGGAGGCAGCGTTCACACTTCATGTCAAATGCTACGCTCACACCATAAATCTAGCTGCACTACGTGCCCTCAAAATCACAGCAGTCGCCCGCCTGTTGGGAAGAGTGAGACGCATTGTGAACTTCTTCAGACGAAGCACCATAGCCAACGACATGCTGAAAGAGAAACAGAGGCTTCTACGACTACCACAGCACAAGCTTATGACGGACGTGATTACAAGGTTTGTGTGTGGTTACTATTCAATTGTTTATTTTGTTTTTATTACTAATTCATTCATTCATTCATTCTGTGCATCCATGCTGTGAAGGTATATAAATAAAGTTATTTACTTTTCTTTAACTACAGGTGGAACAGTGCGCACGACATGTTGGAAAGATTCCTCGAGCAACAACCAGCCATCTGCGCAGCCCTGCTCTTGAGTCAGGTGAGGAAGACTGAGAAGGATCTGTGCACACTGACCGAGTCAGACGTGACAACAGCTGAAGAAGTAGTCAGCGCGCTGAAGCCCATGAAGGAGGCTACACAGTACATGTCCAAAGAGAAGACCCCCACACTGTCAGTCGTCGCACCTCTCCCGGACACACTGATCAGCGGACTGAAACCGACCGAAGCTGAATCTGCAGTCATAAAAGAGATGAAGGCCGCCATGGCTGGGGATCTTCAGAAGAGGTACATCGACTTCAAGGCAACTCTCCATGCATGTACAGCGATGGATCCAAGATTCAAAAGTCTTCCCTTCCTGACTGAGAACGAAAGACAGGAAGTTTATGATGGACTGATTGCAGAGGCTGCAAGACTGAGCATGCAGCCATCAGAGGTAAGGCAATGATGGTACTGCTAGGTTTAACCCTTGGCCTTGTATCCTATCCGCCATCTCCTGGCAAGAGTACGCATAAGCCTAAATAATACATTGTTCAAAGTTTAAAAGGCAAATCCTACAACGTTAAGTTTTAAAATGGATAAAAATGTAATAGTATAAAAACTAAATACTGCATAAATACTATGTTAACAGTTTTAGTAGTAGTAATAGTAATTAAAATATTTATTACAGTAAAAGCTCATGAATTTAATTTCATGTTGACCTATTTAATTTAGTTGTCACTTTGGAGTGTGGATGAAGAGGGGACAGCAAATGCTAGCGTTGATGATGAGGGGATGGCATCCGAAGAAGAGGCTGCAGATGATGGAGAGCGATTCAAGGAAGGAGAGAGCAGTCAAGGTCAGTATCACCCATTGTTATCCAGTGAAGCACTGTGTTGTCTGAACCTCTGTGTAGGAATTATGGAATGTTCTTAACTATAAATAATGTGTTTTTGTTTTTATTGTTTATTTATTTGAAGGTCAGAATCCTCCACCCAGGAATCCAAGGCCGTCATGTCCACTGGCTGCTCTTCTTGGTGAACGATACGGTGGTGGTGCAGCACGACCCAAGACAAATACCCTAGAGGACGAGGCCAAGGAGCAGATGACCCGCTACAAGGAGGCAGATCTCTTGGAAGTGAAAGAAGATCCACTGGTCTGGTGGAAAGAGCACCAGTATGAGTATCCACTCTTGTCACCCCTTGCTAAAAGGTACCTCTGCGTCCCCGGCACTAGTGTCTCCTGGGAGAGGGTCTTCTCTACTGCCGGAGATATCATCACTGCTCAGAGAAGTGCACTTCTCCCAGAGCACGTTGATCAGATTCTATTCCTGAACAGAAATCTGAAGAGAATGTAGATCATTTGGTCTGCAGTTATGTGGAGAGGAGACTTTCTGTTTCGTGTTTACTTACTAGGTCAAGGCCTACAGGCCTTAAGCTACTCGGCTAAGACGGGTACATTTTAAGTTAAATGTTTAAATGTTGTTCTTAGTGACTTGAATTATTGGCTGTTTTGGAGAAGCCATGGTACTATGTTTACTTTTCTGGTGGCTAGACTGGCTACCTCAAATGTTCAGTGTAAAGCTAAAAAAGCTGTCAAAGAATCTGTTCAGAACAGGCCACTTGCTGCACTTTTTAACTCTCCATTGTCCATTGGTACTGCACTTTATTTACTTTTCAAAGGCTTGTAAGCTACAGTTTGTGTTGTTTCAATAAATGAAACTAATTTTCTCACCACATCTTTGATTCATTTTGTCCAGCATTTGCAAGCTGTAGACTCTGTCCAGTCAGAGCCATATTGTGTAATTCATGCTTTCAGTTTTCAGTTCAATTAATTCAATCCAAGTCAATGGAACACTCACAAGATGTCACCAAAATCATACTGTCCCTTTAAAATCTTTCAGAAAATGATGTAAGTGTATCATATCGAATCGAATCATATCGTATCGAATCGCTGGCTGAATATCGTGTATCGTATCGTGAGATAAGTATTGCTACAGCCCTAAACATGACTGTGCACCAGTGCACAAAGCAAGGTCCATAATAAAGATATGGAGGAGAGAGTTTGGTGCGGATGAACTTGACTGGCCTTCACATAGTCCTGACCTCAACCCGACAGAACACCTTTGTGATGAATTAGAGCGGAGACTGAGAGCCAGGCCTTCTGTCAAAGATCAGTGTGTGACCTCACAAATGCACTTCTGGAAGAATGGTCAAAAATTCTCATTAACACACTCCTAAACCTTGTGGAAAGTTGTTATAGCTGCAAAGAGTGGACCGACGTCATATTAAACCCTATGGATTAAGAATGGGATGTCACTTAAAGTTCATATGTGAGTAAAGGCAGGCCAATACTTTTGGCAATACTGTGTGTGTGTGTGTGTGTGTGTGTGTGGGTGTGTGTGTGTGTGTGTGTATATAATATGAGAATTAGAATATCTGTCCTTCAAATAAATGTGTCACATTTTACGATCTAGTGTCTAGAGTCCATAAAACTAAAAGTTTGTGTTCTTTTCTCTGACACATCATTAGATGTGCTTGGCTCATTTAGCTCCTACTGACAGAAGCACCTTTGCACGCCTTCTAGTCTGCAGGTGGGTAACTAGAAATGGACAACAAACCAATGCATGAGTAATACATTGAGTTATTTGTTCTTTCATATAATTACACAATTTAAAAGGTTAATGTCATTGTTACCATTATTGTTATATCGTACCTTGTGCCTTATTATGTAGGACTTCATTGTGTAACACTAAAAAAAAGAAGTAATAGGCTCCATCGCCTGGCTTATTGTTCTTATTGTAACTGATAGGCCTATATGGCTGGATAAATACATGGATACATTTGCCAAACGTAGGACACAAATGTCTGAGTCCAAGTCCATGTTGGCCATGTATTCTGATAAAAAATATATTTGCCAGACAAAAAAAAAGAGAATACAAAAAAATCTAAGATGTGTACCAGCACCCTATTTGCAAATAACAGAATAGATGTGGGTAGTAGTGTGTGTGGTACCACACACACACACACACACACACTTTCAAAATGTCAATGTCGTGACCTTGTGTAAGATTATGTGAGCCACCGGCAGACTGAATCAGCGCCCATCTCTGTGCTTCACAACAAAAGACAACACCAACATAATCCCATCTGACAGACAGCTGAACACCCAGCAACTAAACACCAGTTGGCCGCACACTGTGGCGGACGGTTCACCATCTGCTGTCTGCCAATGTGTCTTGATAGCATTCCTGAGGCTCGGGTTGCATGGCTCATTGAGCTGCTCCTGAAAGAAGCTACTATAAAAAAGGAGAACGGGTGCAGGTGGATTGCATATACAAATGTTCTCCATCAACAGGGATGTGGGGGGGGGGCTTCCTATGTACAGCATCATTTCAGGCCAATAACATGGTGAGAACAAAGTCTAATGCAAAATTGAAACATGTGAATAAATCATGCTTTTTCAAAAGAACCCATGACTATATCAATAATAAAGCACACGGTAGGTAGGAGAACCAAGGCTCCAGAGAGAAGGTGCTCCACACACAACACTGTGCCTTACTCACTGTAGGCCAGTTGAAGGGGGAAGCATACCCCATTACCCTGCAGAGCTGTTTGACACTGCATTACATAGGAATGGCTTTCATGTGCCAATTACATAAGGATTACTCTGGGTAACAGCTAGAAAAGACTTGTCAAATTTAACATGGCATAGAAAATAGAGAGAGATTATGACACACTGCTTGCTTAGTTATTTGTAGTACCATAAAACCAGAATTTGTGTAACATCAATCAACCAGAAATCATGAAAAACCCAATAAAGTTTATTTATTTTATTTATTTATTTACTGGGACCTTGTGGTCGCCATTTGTCATTCCCATGTTTTTTAGACATGAGAACGAAGTTCTTTCTCTGCATTTGACCCATCCTATTGTACATAGGAGCAGTGGGCTGCTATGATCAGTGCCCAGGGAGCAAGTTGGGGTTCAATGTTCAGTGTCTCGCTCAAGGACACTTCGACATGCAGACAGTTTTGGAAGTGGGGATCAAGGGAATCGAACCGCCGACCCTACGGTTAGTGGACGACCCGCTCTGTCCACCTGCTCTACCCACTGAGCTGCTGCCACCCCTTAGTTTGAATGCATTATACAATTTGTCTCTTTACTGACAAAAAAGCACCACAATTTGCAGGAAGAACGTATGAATATTATTGGGTAGACTCAGATTTCTTTGTATCGAACAATACTGGTCTAATAAGTTTTGCAATACTTTCCCCTCAGCACTTACAAAGAGAAACTAAAACCTCTAAAAAGCAGCAGATGTGTAGCTGAACAGGATGAAAAGGACTGTGCCTACCTCTCATTCCCAGGCTGGAATTCAGGGAGTAGGGAGGGCCGGCGGCGATGAGGCTGGGTCAGATGAGAGCTATAGTCCCTGGCATGAGAGTGGTAGTCTACCAGTCCCACCTCCTGCAACAGAAAGTGCGAACAGGCCATCAGAGTAGACCCATGAATGCATCCAACCATTCCTCTTATTAGAAATCAGAGGAAATTCCTCAAAGGGAATGGGCACTTAGTCCTAGTCTATTTTGATTCCCTGCTTTGGGTGGGATTTTCTTCTCAGTCCCCTCTTCCCTTCTCGGCTTTCAATTTTGTCTGTAAAAAACAGGAGAGCTTATCCACTGCTACTGTGGCCCTTTCACCCATTTCAGTCAGGTTGAAGGAATGCAGCCTGTCCACCCTCATCTCCTGCTGAATGTGATGATGAGGGCCAGGGCATGGATTAGCTGGAGGTGCAGCTGTTGTAATGTCAGGTGTGTGTGTGCGTGCGTGCGTGCGTGCGTGCGTGCGTGCGTGCGTGCGTGCGTGCGTGCGTGCGTGCTCGCATCTTCTACGAAGCTGTGAGGACTTTCCCATTGCTGCTCAAACAACTTTGGATAATTGGGATTTGTGGTTGGAGATACTTCAGGGTAAGCTCCTGATATGGATGCACAGCCACATTGTTAAGTTTAAACATGGACATCCAATGAGGGTGCAGATCTGTGTACACAAAACTTGAACCTGGGAGCATTACTGTAGCCCAACAGTAAGGGGATTTGGTGTCAAGCCCGTTGCTGGGGCCTTTCTTTAAAATACTTCAGTTTGCTGACCCTGTCAATTTAGGACGGACCCAAAGACTTATTCTTTTTCCCTTTTAGTCCGACAACTTGCCGGTTGTAAACTTGCATACAACTAATGCAAATACAATAAAACCCTATTAATTATATTGTGAATATAAATGCCTACATACACATGTAGGCTACATTCCTCTTTTATATAACAATCTGTGGGGTCATCTCTGATGATGTTTACACCATTGATTAAACCACCATGTCACACTATTAACTATAAGACATGTTCGCTTCATTTCATCAGTGGTTTGTGCTTGTCTGTTATTGTGGCTGCGGCTGCAGTACAGAAAATGTTTGCGGTCACTGTTCAAAGTTATACAGGTTCAGGCACCGTAGCAATACATTTAAAGAATGCATTGAAATATCTCACCACCGCTATAACGTGACACAAAGTTCTGGAAGACCTGTGCCCAGATCTTTACCATCCCTTCTCCCCTCGAGTCTTACAGTGTCGACTGAGTTTAGGAGACCACTCAACTTTTACGGGACGGAGACCCAGTCAGTGACGTCATGATATGCAAAATTGTTTAAATTCATACCGACGTATGACCAATTTTGTGAAAAAAATTTTTTGGGGCACTTCTATCTGTCTGCTCTTGTGTTGTACCGATTGTACCAATGCTGAGGTCCATCTAGCTTCCATGTTCGATTAAATGTCAACACCACAGTTAGGTCTGAGGAGAAGGTCTTGACAGGCTCCAGACTGACAAAACAAATCCATAATGCTGATGTTATCCCTTTCTTGTCACAAATGAGCTTCAGCCAGCTGTGTCTTGTATCTGCCCTCTATGGGTTTGTCTTTCTCGATAATGTTACCAGCACTGGGTTCATCAAAACCTAGTGGTGAAGCAAAGATACTTCTCTACAGTGCAGGGCCACCAGCAAAGGGCAGGGCAGCCAGGGCAGGGATGCTGCAGCCGTTCTCCTCCTCTCATGTACGGGCGTATGGCCCCGGGCCGGAGGGGGCGTCCCGCCTTTCAGACGGCGGCAGAGCATCCCGGCCCACGCTGCACGTCTGTGTTCAGCAGACAGTGTGGCGCTTGGCGTGGAAAGTGCGTCCCGGGGGTTAAAAGACTCGGGACGCACCAACAGAGCGAGTGGAGGGCGTCTGAAGTCTGCAAAACCCTTCTGCCTCCAAAAGTTCTCCCCGTGTCCCTTTCATTCTGGGTTGATCCGTGTCCACTCTGGCGTGGGCCATGAGAACGCTGAATGTGACCTCAACCCTCGCCACTCAGAGCCGCCATCACTCTGACCCTCAGGACTCTTTTCTTACAAAGTGGCACGAGTGCAGGAGAGCCCCTCAGGTGACAGAGCAGCTGGCCGCAGACTTCTGAGTGATGACGGGCCGCTACGTCTCCACGGCGTGGTAAGAAGAAAGGCGTGGTCAGAGTGTGGGTGACATTGCGGCGGTGCCAACACAACGTGCCTTTTTGGACTCAGTTTCAAAGGTGGAGGGCAGCATGTCTGGGAAGAGCTTCAGGAAGACGGGCAGGAGGAACTCCATGAAGGGAACGATGATGAAGACTGTGAAGGGGACCAGGCGGAACAGGTCGGCGCATGTCCTCAGCAGCTGAGAGAAGATGAAACAGCATGTATAACAACAATACAGCCAAAGCAAGACGCCCCACAGCATCATTGCTTCAGGATAAGAGACGGTAGCTAGGTTGAAGTGAAAACCAATGGAAGATGTCCTCCTTAGGATTCAAACAGGGGTGAAGTTAGAAGCAACCAAGCACTTCCACGTTTTCCCTATTTAAATACGGTTACGTGAGTAGTTACACGGCCCAAATATGGTTACACTAAATGAAACATGGTAATTTTCTGTATGGTGAAATAACACCTGGGAGCACTTTGACGTCGGTGCAGTAATATCATCACTCCTAAAAGATCCTCTCCCCTGTTACTTCTGTTACTAGAACCAACGTGACCTGCACGCCGTCGCCTGCACTACCTGTAGTAGTAGTAGTAGTAAAAAGTCACGTTGGTGTTACAGACTTTGGCAAATTATGTGGAGGAAAATGTAGGCCAACAACAGCTCAATGCAGTGCAAGTTGGGAGGGGGCAGGGTCTGGTTTCTGGTTAACAGGGGGGACAATTTAGTTTCTGGTTAACAGGGGGATAGTTTAGTTTCTGGTTAACAGGGGGGACAATTTAGTTTCTGGTTAAGGGGGGACAGTTTGGTTTCTGGTTAAGGGGGGACAGTTTAGTTTCTGGTTAACAGGGGGATAGTTTAGTTTCTGGTTAACAGGGGGATAGTTTAGTTTCTGGTTAAGGGGGGACAGTTTGGTTTCTGGTTAAGGGGGGACAGTTTGGTTTCTGGTTAAGGGGGGACAGTTTGGTTTCTGGTTAACAGGGGGGACAGTTTGGTTTCTGGTTAACAGAGGGATAGTTTGCCACATCGCAGCCTTTGGTATTGACAGCAGTGGATTCATCTCACAGAATGTAGCTTCCTGTACAACTATGCCTTTTAATAACCAAACTAAATGAAGAAATACTGTTGACACTGTAAGGCTCGCCCCACGGCTCCGGCCCACCTAAAAATCAACTGAAATCACCATCAGACCAGTGCTTGGAATTTCTTTTTGAAACAATAGCAACCCTCTGGTGTTGTGTGGAGGTGGAAGTCAGCAGGAGGGAGAGCTTGTTGTGTCGACATGTGAAACAACAAAAGGTAAACACAGAAGGTGCTCCAGCCCTCACCCGTCTCCTCTCCCTGCGCGTGAGCAGCTGTCCATGCAGCAGCCTCCACACCATCCGGCCAGCGATCGTGGTGTCGATACCCAGCAGGCGGAAGCCGTTGTAGTAGTGCTTCAGCTCGTCCACCACCCTCTGGTACACGGTCCTCCTCACCGCCCTCTCCGGGGCCTGGGAGACGGGGGGCGGCGGAGGGTGGGAGGGGGCCGTGGCAGAGTCCCCCACGGGGACATGATGTGGCGGGGCGGCGGGGGCCTTGGTGTCCTCCTGAGACTGCCTGCTGTCCTGGAGCCAGGGGGCGGAGCTGTGCAGCGAGCGGGCCAGCAGCGCCGTGGCGGGGGGGCGGTAGGGGGAGCGGACACGTCTCCGTGGACACGAGGGTGCTACGGGGCTGGGAGGGCCCACGTGAAGGTAGGCTTTGGGTGGGAAAGAGGAGCAGCTGTGCCTTATGTAGGAGCCTCTGTGGACCACAGAGAGAGTTACTGTAGAACTCATGTTCAAACTAACAGCTGTGTGGTACACTAAACTAAAAATCACAATCTTAGGTTCTTAGGTGTGGATAGCATTTGCCCTTTTTACCGATTCATTTTAATGCACTTCAACTGTCTAGCAAAAGTGAGTATTTTGACTCCAAATAGAACCTAATCTAATCCATGGATGTGCGCCGTTATGGGCACACAAGGACACACAATGTGATGCAAATCAAGATGTCCTGCCACCATGGCCACCATGATAACAGATAAGTGTTCACGTTACAGTAAACCTGGACTCCCCGTGTATTAAAGAGGGTGTCGCTATACGTTTTAATCAAATCTAAAAACCCATTGGACAAACGTCGAACCCAAATCAACATACCTCGATCTGGTAACCGCAAGGAGCACCTGTGAACTATACACCGCCATGACCGCAACACGTTACGATCTTCTGCGAAACAGAAAGGAATTTTTGAGTGACAGGGTTAACACAAGGTGACGTGCAGAGGGTGCACATACAGAACGACGGGGGGGGTAATGTAAATGTAACCCACTGGGCCCACTGCACCCTGCCTGCCCATGTACGAGCTGCGTCCACGTCACGTGTACATCACGTAAATAGACGACGTACACGACGGCCACCTGCGACACTTCCGAGAAAGTGGACTGTAAACCAAGAACGCGTTCCAAGAAGTACGAGTCTGAAATAACACACGAGCAACGAACAGAGCAGCGCCGGTCGGGTTTGGTTTCCAGTTTGTGGAGCAGCACCCCAAAACACTTCACTCACTGTAGTTCTGTATTTCTGACTGGTCGGCTCTCGGCCTCGCATCACAAGCTCGTAGCACGTCGGTAGCAGGTCGGTAGCAGGTCGGTAGCAGATCGGTAGCTGGTCGGTAGCAGTTGGGCTGGTTATTCTGGGGGTTCGGTGCTCAGGGCTGAAAATGGAGGTCGGCTGATGACGAACCTCCGGCCGACTGCGGGTTGTTGCTGCGAGGCCTCTTCGAGAGACTTCCACAAAACAATCCATTCACCGCCGACGCGCCGATGTAGGATCTTCGGGGAGTATAGCGATTGTTGTGACGTTAAACCCATTTACAGTATGTTTAAAACCTACAGAAACGCGTTAAAAGTCTATAATTCATAATGTCCTTCCGACGACGCAGCTCTCGCTGCCGCTGAAGAGGTCACGAGCGTGGTTGTTGTGCTCGCAGAATCAGGCAAGGGGAGTGACGTCAGTCCCAGCAGCCAATCAGAAGGCTGGCACATCATACCGCAGCTCGGTCCCAGCAGCCAATCAGAAGGCCGGTACATCGTACCGCAGCTCGGTCCCACAGCCAATCAGAAGGCCGGTACATCATACCGCATCTCTGTTACTTTATATCTTATATTTCCTTTAATGTGTGCAAAAAAAGGAATCCGTATCACAGTATGCATTGACATTATTTTTTTCACAAGACTTGTTATCTTGCTGGTGAACTAGTTTGGTGGTTTATTTTGATAATAATAATGCCGCTTCATCTTCATTATGTATAAAAAAAACATTATTTCACGGGAGCGTATACACGTCCTCCGTTTAGTTATAGTGTGCCTGTTTTAATAGTTGTGGCATTTAATTTGGTGCGTTAAGAATTACAGATACACCAAATCTCCCCATCTCGATGTGCGGTGGTCGGCCCCTCCAGTCGAGCTTGTTGATCGAAGTGCGACCACCAGGCCCGAGCCAGGCGCTTTTGTTCGAGCCAGAGGGAGCTGGGGTCTCTGAAGCTACATAGGGGAAGAGAGTCGGGCTTATTCTCCCAGCCGAGGCTCTTCAGTCTCCACGATGCTAGCCCCCAGATCCAGGAAGAGTCGCAGCGAGTGGATCGACCACTCACCCTAACCCCCCAGAAGGAAGAGCCAAGCGGAGGCCTGCGCAGTATCCGTATTCTCCCGTTTAGTGTGTGTTTTTTTTTTTTTACAGTTCACACAGATTGTACGAGGAAGAGATCCCTGGTGTATGCGTTTAGAATGGGACACGCTGAAGGTATGACATATTTAAATTTGACTGCATCTCGACCCTGTATGTGTGGCTCTGTATAGATTTTTGTTCACTGGTACTTGTGGTCCAAATGGATGTGTTTACCCTGCTATCAGTCCCCATCGTGTCATATAGTGGGGCTTGTCGGGCCAGGGATGGAGGTCTTACCACAGGACACCGTCTGATTTAAAGGCTATAGGCAGCCATGTTGGCAGCACTGTAGCATAGCCAGCGTTAGCTTCCTTTCATATGGTTGGTTCTCACCTTACTATCGAAGATACATCGCCAAGCATTTCGACACGTAACCGAACGCAGCAGCACCCATCGCCGTTTTAAACGGAGAATGCTGATGTATATTTCTTTGTGTGCAAAACAAATGTCGAGCATGCACGGTAGCCGTGGGCTAGCAGTTCCATCGCAGCTCTAAATGATCCAGTCAACATGGACTGGGTTGTTGTTGCTCGGTCGCTTCAACTATCCAGACATGTCCTGCGTTCACCCAGCTGTGATATTACATATGCAGGTTGAGATGGTTCACACCAGCTGTGATATTACATCTGCAGGTAGAGATGATTCACCCAGCTGTGATATTACATATGCAGGTAGAGATGGTTCACCCAGCTGTGATATTACATATGCAGGTAGAGATGGTTCACCCAGCTGTGATATTACATCTGCAGGTAGAGATGGTTCACCCAGCTGTGATATTACATCTGCAGGTAGAGATGGTTCACACCAGCTGTGATATTACATCTGCAGGTAGAGATGGTTCACCCAGCTGTGATATTACATCTGCAGGTGGAGATGGTCCATGTCCATCTTGCACTGTGTTGATTGTTACTGTCTATAGTTTATTGTCATTGTCTTTAGTAAATTGTTATTAGTATATAGCCATAGTTGATTGTTTACTGTAAATACTTAGCACCAAGTCAAACTACTTGGATGTGAAAACCTACTCATCAATACAGCACATCTTTCTGACTTCTGACTTCCGACGTCAGCTGTGATCCAGACGTTAGGTTGCGGTGTTCCCCTCAGCAGAGACCTTGTATGATACGTTTCCATTCACCTTATTCCATGTGAGGAAGGCGACCTGATCTGTTCATAAAGAACACTCCAGTCACATCACCTTTCATTAACTTTTCCAATGTAGCATGTTTGTCTTGTGTATTTGAAAAGAAAAAACGCTGTTGATAATGGATCTGTGTATGAATCTATGCATTTCATTTGTCATATATTTGATGTCCGTCTCTATGTATCATTTATTTTGTCAAGACTGGAATACTAAAATACCCTACTGTTAAGATAAAGCATTATGTGAACAATGGGGTGATTAATAAACCAAATGATTTCAGTTTTGAAAACTTAATTTGCTTTCTTTCACCACAATTATGAGCCATCCCTTACTAAGTCACTTTTGTGTTTGTGTGTCTACTTCCTGGATGTTGATAGTGATTATTATCCTGGGATATGTTTTTATGGACAAGCTGGCAGCATCTTAAAATCCCACACACCTATTCAATCAAAGTCTCTTCAACTCTAAATTGTGTAATTTCACATTTTTCAGGTCCAGTCAGAGAAAAAGACAGCTAAGGATGCAGGAGCACAACAATGGATTTCTCCTTTTCTTTCATGCAAGGGATCATGGGAAATACAATTCAGCAACCCCCTCAACTGATTGACTCAGCCAACATCCGGCAGGAGGGCCCCTATGACACCGGTAGTGATCCTGGTGAGGATGGCGGCCCCTCCTACGACGCTGCCCTGGAAGCAGAGTTCTCTTACCCGCCCTCGGCCTCAGAGGACATGCCCCAGGTGTCCAACGGTTACCCCCCTGGCCTGGGCATGTTTGACCCTCAGACCAAGTTCTCCATGTACTCCCAGTTTCCCAACGGCTCGGCCAATGGCTACGGCGCCATAAGGGGCTACGGGGAGCACAGCCTCCTTCCGGGGGAGGGGACGGTGCTGCGAGGCCCCGGTCTCCAGGAGAGACCGCTGTCCCCCGTGTCCCCTCCGGTACCCGCCCATCACCCTCACCTCCTGCACCACTCCCATCACCCTCACACGCTCCCGTACCACTCCAGCCTCCCGCATCTCCCAGCCCACGCCCATCCACACACCCAGAGCCCCCCGCCACACCTGTCGCAGCATCACCTGTCGCAGCATCACTTGTCACAGCATCACCTGTCGCACACCCCTCACATCATGACACACACGCTGCCACCCCCGCCGCTGTTGGTTCTGCCCCCCTCCAGCCCGCCCCCGTCCTTGGTCGACGGCGCCCCGTCATGCCCGCCCCACCACACCCCGTCCACCGCCCACAGCGGGGTGCTGAAGAAGACCAACTCCCCGGAGATCAAGCTGAAGATCATCAAGACGTATCAGAACGGCAAGGAGCTGTTTGAGTCGGCTCTGTGCGGGGATCTGCTGCAGGAGCTGCAGGTAGCGAGTTGTTCCTCAGCTGTGCCCTCTTGCTTGGGCCCAGGTTCAGCGGCGAGACGCGTTTGTCTTGCTTACCGTTTCTTCCTTTCCCTTCTTCAGGAGGAGACGCAGAAAGACCAGGGGACACTGATGCAGCGGCGGAACGAGAGGAAGAAGGAGAAGAGGAAAAAGAGCTCCAGGCTGCAGGTTCAAGTGCAGGCAGAGGGGCTGGACCCGGGCCAGCCACAGGAAAGCTCTAGCGACCAGACGGAGACACAGGTCCAGCTCCAGCCAACAGAAGTGCCCCTGGCGGTTCAGCAGCCAGAGAGGCCCCAGAAGACTGTTATCAAAGCTGAGGCAAAGACTCCCAAGGCAAGCGTGGCTCAAATGGCTCATTAATATTTCAATACACGTTAACACATTAATGGGTGTTATTACAAAGGTCATTATTTTTTTATGGTTCTTTTAGGTTCCAAAGGTCCATCATCCCTCTGTGATTCAAGAAACGGGTTTCTGTAAGGAGTTTGTCATTGGGGATCTGGTCTGGTCCAAGGTGGGCACCTACCCCTGGTGGCCATGCATGGTTTCCTCAGATCCCCAGATGAAAGTACACACACGCATCAACACCAGAGGTAACACGCCACACAGCTACACACTCTGAGAGCTCTTCTTTACTCCCCTGCACTCGACAACTTTGGCACCTATGTCCTGCTCTAGGTATATTGGATCAGGCTAATGAATGACACCTATGACCTGCTCTAGGTATATTGGATCAGGCTAATGAATGACACCTATGACCTGCTCTAGGTATATTGGATCAGGCTAATGA
>JAOPUI010000120.1:8796896-8815157 GCA_027123135.1 Urophycis floridana | reverse complement strand
TCTCTCCCTCTCTCTCTCTCTCCCTCTCTCTCTCTCTCTCTCTCTCTCTCTCTCTCTCTCTCTCTCTCTCTCTCTCTGCAGGTCGCTGGGAGTGCCCGTGGCATGACTGCAGTGTGTGTGGAAGCCCCGCCTCCTCCCTCTGTGACTTCTGCCCCCGCTCCTTCTGTGGGGAGCACGGGGGCGGGGCCCTGACGCCATCCTCCCTGGACGGGCGGCCCTGCTGCTCCAATCACAACCCGGCCAGCCCTCTGGGCTCCGAGCCCGCCTCCGCCCAGCCCTCCAGCCCCGGGCTGAGCCCAACCCACGTCAAGGAGGAACCTCCGGGGGGGGAGGAGGAGGAGGAGGAGGAGGTGGAGGAGGAGGAGGAGGAGGAGGTGGAGGAGGTGGAGGAGGAGGAGGAGGAGGAGGAGGAGGTGGAGGAGGCGGATGAGGAGGAGGAGGAAGAGGAGGAGGAGGAAGAGGAGGAGGAGGAGGATTTGAGCCTGCTGGCTGCAGAGTGACATTGCAGTACCACCCATACCTCAATATCCCCTGGTGGTGGGGCCTAACGGGCCCCTGCACCCCATCTGCTGAGGAAGAGGAAGAGGAAGAGGGGGTCGCGGCGGCAGGGGATTCTCCTGACCAGCACCACAGGGGGAACACACCACACCTCTGTTGGTGGGAGGTGGTGCATCATCATTATCATCATCATTGTCCTCGTCATCACCCTCATCCTCAACAGAGGGGAGCTGGGAGCCCAGTCCCTCCCCGCCCAGTAGAAGGCCCAAGCCAACAACTACTTCCACCTTTTTTTTTGTTAGTCGTTTTACCTTTTTCATTTCAACAGCAGCAGACATTTTGGGTGATATTCCTTTGTCGGCAGCCTGCCCTTTGAAGAAGTGCATGACGATGGCACAGGAGTAAGGGGTGTGGCTTTGATGCGCCCGCCCCCCCTGTTTACTTGTTGTGAGTGGTGGTCACTGTACACTGGTGGACAGCAAGGAGCCATCACAGAGCCACACCTCCTACGAGTCACCGCTCCTACGAGTCATCGGTCGCTCCTACGAGTCATCGCTCCTACGAGTCACCGCTCCTACGAGTCACCGCTCCTACGAGTCACCGCTCCTACGAGTCATCGGTCGCTCCTACGAGTCACCGCTCCTACGAGTCATCGGTCGCTCCTACGAGTCATCGGTCGCTCCTACGAGTCACCGCTCCTACGAGTCATCGGTCGCTCCTACGAGTCACCGCTCCTACGAGTCACCGCTCCTACGAGTCACCGCTCCTACGAGTCATCACTCCTACGAGTCATCGGTCGCTCCTACGAGTCATCACTCCTACGAGTCATCACTCCTACGAGTCACCGCTCCTACGAGTCATCGCTCCTACGAGTCATCACTCCCAAGCATTCTGTACATCTCTTTAAAAAGATTTATTAAAAAAAAAGGAGGGCCAAATGACACTCGTGCAATTTATCAGGACCACACTACATTCCAACCTTCCTTAAGACATGGTTTTAATATACTTATGAGTAAAAATGACTAACTATATATACAGTATATATGTTTGTTAATGTTTACAGACAGATTCTCTCACTCCGACGTGGGCGAGTGTTGTATTATGTTTGTTTAGGTGTTAATCATTACGCAGACCTCCTTGTGAAAACTAGTCCTAAATACGGTGAATTATTATGGTATATCGTGTCATGGAATCAAATTGCAAAAGTTCTTGTGATTTCCTTTCATATCGCCAGTATCACTCACCATTGTGAACATAAATTGCTCATTGGGAGCAGCAGAGAGTGGGCCGCCAGCAGATTAAAGGACAGACGTTGTGTCCTCTTCAGACAATGGACAGTGTGGGTAGGGGTTGTGATCACTGGTGCTGTTTTAAGTATTGTACATCAGCCTTAAGGTATGACTGCCCTGCCGCAGGTCACTTTGAGTATTGTTGTGTAACTGTGGCCACTTATGCTTTTCATTTGTTTTTTTTTTGGTTTTATTCGTCTTTTGCCAAACCTTCCTGAAGCACTTTCACCCGGCTTATCGCTACACAATGTTTCAGTCGGTCATGCATCTACAGACGTGTATAGAAACAAACATATGACGTGTACATGTTTAAAAAACACAAAAACGACAAAAAAAACAAAAAACAATACCTCCTCTTCTGTAGTGACGTTGAAATTGAACTTGTGATGTAAGTCCATGTCTCGGTCCTGATCAAGTGCGTGGTCTTCAGGACAGGCCAGAGACCCCTCAGCCCCGGAGTGCTCTGTGGAAACTGCCAGCCAGGCTACGCAGCTTGTTTTTAAAGACGGACTCGACACGGAGACCTTGGATGCAGATGAATCCTATATCACTGTCTCCCTCGTGGGGTGTGTTATTCTCAGCATAGTCAATGAGTGCATTCTCACTAGATTTGTCTGTTTTTTTATGGCGTAGGAGACATGATGTTATACAGCAGTTCATTATATTGTACAAAAAAAATTGCAAACCAATGTACAGTGTTTTTAATGGCGCACTTGTTGAATCCATGTTCGTCTTTTTTAAGTACATCACCGCTTTTCTCTGTCAGTTTGTGGTTTCAAACTGAAGTGGTATCCCAGCCATGTCTAGTGAAAATATGACTGAAGCAAACAGCGGAAATACTTCTGTCATCACTTGATTTGTTTTGACATGTGATGTTTGACCTTTGGTAACAGCAGCCACTTACTTTGATCTTAAAGGGCCGTGCTCCTCCTCTACCAGCTGGTGTCAGTGTGATTAGCCATGACAAGCCATCTCAGAGTCTGCCCTGTGACCTTGGTGACCCGACATGACAGGCCTAGGTACACTCAACACCTGTCGGTAACGGGGGCTCGTTAAGTGATGGAGGTTTGGAGGTTCTTTCTGTCCCAGTCCACAATGAGTTTGTTCAACGGGTTTCCTTTGATTCTTATCTGCTTGTAATTCCTCTCTGGTATGTGATTGTTTTGTGTTTGTTTTTAGATTTTGCTTCCAAACTGATCATCGTCAATCATTCGGCACAAGAGGGTTAAGTAGTGTCTCTTGTAATATATTTAACTTGTTTCCTTCGCTAGTTAAGTGCATCCATGAAAGTCTGCATAACGGTCAAACTTAACTAACATAACTAAAACCTACTCTCACTTTTATTTAAATGTTTTAAGAATCATTCCTTTTAGCTGAAGTTGGCGGTGGGAGAATGGTGGTATGTTCTATATTTTTGTCGGTTATGAATCAGTGGACTTTGGAAACAGGACCCTCCGTCCTGGCTGCTGTGTATTCAGCATCGCCAGAGCAGTTGTACATCTCCCAACACATACCTTAGTCTTTACACCTTTTACGTTTATGTTTAATAACTTTTACATGTGTGGTTTCCAGAGGATGAAACTGCCCTGAAAGACATCGTTTTGGGGTCAGAATAACCATATTGATGAGGTTCAAGTAGGAAGTTTGGTAATGAGGAAATACCGTAAAATAATGTTCTGTTTTACCCTAATGGAGAAGACACTCCACATGAAACGGTATGCCATTGATAATTATTCCACATTACCATTGTTTATTTTTTAGAAAGCTTGTGTTTTCTCCTTTAGTAGAAACATTCTCAACCACAGGGGTACTGCTGTACCTCCAAACCACTTGATTATGGCAGCGTCTACATTTTGTGCGTCTAAGTGGTGTGTTGCAGTGTTGCAGCATTGTTGGGTCTTCTTGCTATCCAAAGTACATTTGAGTTGATGTGAGTCGATTTATTGTGTTGTGGCCATTCTTCAAGAGAAAAGCATGTTTGTTCTCATTAATGGGAATTTTTTTTTTATTTTAAATGTCTTGAATATTGCAATTTTCTGCCTACTCAATTGACGAGAACATAGCCCTCATGTCTTAATTGTATGTTTCAGTTGATTGTGATGTCTTACTTTATTTTCCCTCCAATTTTGCGGGTTGCCATAAAGTTGTGGATTGACGTGACCTTTCAGAGAGAAATGGGTGGAAAAATCCCCGATAAGAACACCTTTTTTACATTAGCTTGGAATCGCTTCCAGTGATTCTTACTGGGGTCATATCGCTCTTTGTGTTCGAGTCAAGTTTATTTGTATAGGAATTGCCAACACCAAGGGCTTGGTGTTCTCCACACAGCTGAATGACCGAATCCAAAACACCTACAAACCAAGTGGCTACAGGAACAAACGTTGGAAGGGGTGCAAAGCAGGGATTCCTTTCATCTTTAAAATGTTGATTTACACAAATGACAACTTTCTTACTGTTCCACCTGTGTTCCTGCATATTGCATATTGATGAAGACTTGTAAATAGCATACTTTGCATTGAACTTGCATAGGATCATGTTGCTGTGCTATTGCCTGTACAATTCTGCTTCTAAATGTGTGTGACTGTTGGGACAACTTTTTGTACATGACTGTCTTTTTATTTGAGAATATTGATTCCGTTTTTCCATTCTAAAGTTGGATTTGAGGAGTTCAGACATGCCTGAAGTTTGACTTTAATAAAGCTATACTCTGTCGAAGTGAATCCCTTCAATGTTTTTTTTCCAATGTTTTTTTTCCAATCTAGAATCTGTGCCAAGAAGGTCTCACGGAAAATGAATTAAAGTACGGTTATTAAAATTGCAAAATAACCAAAGAAATCACAACTCAGCCATGCCTATTTTGGGCCGAGGTGGTGGAAACTGGTCTTTCTTAACTCAACTTGATATCGTCAACACAACGCCGGAAGTAATTCATCACACGTGCTTTTACTTTGAAAATATCCAACCAGAAGTGTCATGCTGTGTGATGTTCCATTTGCTTGGTATTTCTGCCGCGGTGGCATCTTTGATTTGAATGCATTGCAGGAGAACTGAACATAGTGACTAAAGGACACCGTGGACATGACAAAGTGAAGGTTGCAGGTCGGTGAGTGTGTCGCGTGACGCTTCTCCTCGTGGAATGCGGAAATGAGGCCAGCAGGCCAGATGTCTGACAGATGTTACTGCCATGCTAATCTTGTATTGCTAGCTTGCTTGCCTAGCTTCGTATTGTGTCTTTTCCCGAAGTAATCCAACCACCCTTGAGGTTCAAAATGAAAGACATTAAATGTCATTCAATTCCTATTTTTTGAAAGATTTTGGAGGCTTAAAGGCGCCTTCTGTTGTTGGCTAGTGGGATGTTACCCGATACAGGCTAGATATGCACGTCAAAACCTTCATCCATGGCTAAAATACAATTGGTGGTTGCAAATCTCTAATCATTTATTTCCACATTCTGGCCAGTTTGCATTAGTTTCTCGACTCCTCAGTATGTCCAGTTGTCAAGCATGTGTTTTCTTTGCTGCCAGTGTGGGATAACGTGCTTGTGGATCGGTGACATGCTGGCTGTTGTCTAACCAGTCTATAAGTCTAACCAGAAAAGAAACGATGAAGGGGAAACTATTGCGAGGTGTCCTCTCTGAGGTCTCCATCCGAACAGTGCTTTTGTTTGTGTTTCTGTGAGTATATCTTTAGCCTGGCTTCTAACCTTTTTCCATAAGGACAAACATTTCTTTATGTACAGAATCTTTTACAATCCCAATTTTCTTTTCAATTTCGGTCAGCATAACAGAGGAGCTTCCTCCTTTTATCCGTGAGATCCAGCCTGAGGAGATGTGGTTGTATAAGTACCATCGTGCAGAAAGAGACCACGTGCCTACAACTCTGATGTTTGTGAGTATTGTGTGCACAGTGGTGGTGGAATCCTTTGGCCCAGTACAATCATTCAGCATGTTTTGAGCCCTTCATTGAAGGCCTGACTTTACGCATCATTGATTTGAACTGTATTTGATTGTCTTTATTCCTCAGAGTGTGGCGTGCTTCACCCCCATGATTGTGATCCTCCTCTTCACCGTCCTGCAGAGGACAGAGAAGGGGGACCTGAAGGAAGCCTCTCTAGGTGGGAGAGGAACAGCTGGTGGAAGAAGTTCAAGCATTTTATTCTTGTAGTTTTGGCAGCGCAGCATCTGCAGCTTAGTTTCTGTGGTGGATCAGTTCTGATCGTGATGACGTATCGTTTCTCCACACCTTATTTTTCTGAGAAGGACAAATGGAAATGTCAAATATTAATTGTTCTGATATTTCGTCTCCACAGCTGTGTCTCTAACGCTGGTGCTGAACGGAGTTTTTACCAATGCCATTAAGCTGGTGGTTGGCAGGTACATCTATATCACTAGGTCACAGTTCTATATCACATCTATATCACTACACTTCTGACTCTTTGCTGTGGGACCTGATTTAAAAAGAAAGCCCTCAGATCATCAGCTGGTTGGATCTTAAAGGGGCGGTGTGTGTTCCCTCTTTTCTGAAGCCCTCAGATCATCAGCTGGTTGGATCTTAAAGGGGCGGTGTGTGTTTCCTCCCTTCTGCTCCTTCAGGCCGCGTCCAGACTTCTTCTACCGCTGCTTCCCCGACGGGCAGGTGAACCTGGAGATGCAGTGCAGTGGCGACCCAGATACTGTGATGGAAGGCAGGAAGAGCTTCCCCAGTGGCCACTCATCCTGTAAGAGCTCCTCCATGGCTTTTCCTTATTTCTCCTTTCCTAGAGGTCCTTTTCCTTAGTCCTAGAGGTCCTGTTCCTTAGTCCTAGAGGTCCTGTTCCTTAGTCCTAGAGGTCCTGTTCCTTAGTCCTAGAGGTCCTTTTCCTTATTCCTAGAGGTCCTTATCCTTAGTCCTAGAGGTCCTTATCCTTAGTCCTAGAGGTCCTTATCCTTAGTCCTAGGTCCTAGGTCTTTATCATCCTCTATTCCTTTTACAGTAAATTGCACTTCATCTTGTCGTATTCCTGCTGCATCTTTCAGTGTCACTTTTCTTTCATCCAGTTGCCTTTGCGGGGTTGGGCTTCACTGCCTGGTATATCGGGGGGAAGCTGCGGTGCTTCAACAAGGGGGGCCAAGGCAGGGCGTGGCGGCTGTGTGCCTTCCTCAGCCCCCTGCTCCTGGCCAGCCTGATCGCTCTCTCCAGGACCTGTGACTTCAAGCACCACTGGCAAGGTGGCTCTTAACATCTACATTATTAAATAGGGTTAGGGTTAACCCTTACCCTAATCCACAAAACCACAACCTTATATGTTATGTTATATTATAATGCATATTATGGCATTAACTCATGTTAATTAATGAATCATTAATACACCATCTCAACGGCCATCAGCCTCAAATCAGGTTCAAAAGTGCAGTGAAATTTTCTTATTTTTTGTATTCTATTGATGTGAATATTCTGCCAATGGTTCCAAATGTGCTTGTGTTCTCTCCTTTGTAAGACGTGCTGGTGGGCTCTTTACTGGGCCTTTGCTTGGCCTGGCTGTGCTACAGGCAGCACTACCCCTCCCTCCAGGACACAGAGAGCCCCAGGCCCCTACGTCATAGAGAGACTCTGCCTGCTGCACAGGAGCGCAAGCTGGCTAACTCCAACTACTTACTACCCCTTTAACGTGGACTGAAGCAACACCGTTTTCAAAGGACTATGTTGGGATGACACACAGATCACTCATTCCCCCTGTGACTTGTGCATATATTTAAAGAAACGCACACATTTTGGGTTACACCTGATCTGTTGGGCTGATCAGCTCAAGCGTTACTAGACTTGGTTTACTGACATTTTAATTCTTGCTTGGTGGTTACATATGAACGGTCTTCTTAAACGGCTACCATCTTGACTTATATATATAAAAGTAAAAGACTTGACTTGTATATATAAAAGTATTCTATGGATGCAGGGTTTGACCTATGACTTCTACCGTTGAAACCAGGTCACATTTCACAATCAAGTCAATAGTTTTCTTCATCTTCAATTCAAATCAAAAAGTAAATGTTAGTTTCTTGCTAGAGAGTCCTTGTATTATTAGACTTCTGTTGTGAATTCCCTACTTTTTCTCTGACTTCCCAGCACATTTTGAATGTTCTTGTTGACATTTCCAAAATGTGAAAATATTATTAAAACAAAAATACACGCCCAATTGTGCATTTAGGACTTGACCACATATCACAGATGTCATTTTTAAAAGAACTTTTGTTAGATGCTTTGCAGTGGAAAGTTCAAACAACTCTGGTTAGACAGTCATTTGGTTAAGTGAGGCCAGTAACACAATAGCATACCTGTATTATTAATCATCTCAGGCAACTTTCTTTACCTGTAATCTTGCCTCGCAAATGTATTGTAATAAGGTTCACAGTAAATAGAAGATGTCGGTGGAGAGTGGTATTGAGCAGACATCTGAAAAAACCCTCTCACAAACCTGTGGGGCAGGCTCCATGAATCCTGCTCCTCCGGTGCTAGGTGCTAGCCGCTAGCCCAGCAGGCTCCATGAATCCTGCTCCTCCGGTGCTAGGTGCTAGCCGCTAGCCCAGCAGGCTCCATGAATCATGCTCCTCCGGTGCTAGGTGCTAGCCGCTAGCCCCGTAGCACGCCTGCTGGGGCTTTCCATTCACCAACGTCCTCCAGGCTGGTGGTGACTAGTGTGAGCACTTCAGTCCATAGCCTGGGGTCGTTTTTCCATCTTTGTGATTTTCTGCTTGAGTCTGTTAGGCTGTTTTTTTTTATAGAACTTGAAAAGTCGTATCTGTGGGGGGAGATGCTATTTTATTTATGTGGAACAATGTGAAAGAAGCACTTTGCTCTTGCTAGTTTGGTCCAAGTTTTTGGACCAAACTAATTTGTGCCTTTATTTTATAGTTAAAATAATGCTAACATTCTTTGGTCATTAAATGTGTTAATCAAAAAAAAAAAGAAGCCACAAAATGATGTTGGGATGTTTCTTTTGTTTTACCTCAGATTGTGAAATGTCTGATTATTATTCTGGTTGGTTGGTTATTAGTCTGGTTATTAAAGAAAAGGGTTGTAATATACAGCTCATTATGTTATGAAGGTTGGGCTTTACATGCATGAATTTTTATGTCTTTTTTTTACACATTTAATCGCTTTATTTATTTAAGAATGTGGGATTTACTTGAGATTACGACATGTTAATATGTGTAGGCTGCATTTGCTGTGGCTATTAATTATAATGCTTGCTCTTCTGTCATAATTACACGTTTGCACGTCCAATTATTATGAGTAAATACAATGATTTATTCATTTTGGTTTACCAATGCCGTTCTAAAGAGCCAGGTGTCCAGACAGACATTCAAGTGTGTCTGTCTGTCTGTCTGTCTGTCCCTGGCACTGTGGGAGCTGGAAAGGACTTTCTGTCATGCTGAGCATTTGTAGGCGGAAGTGTCTTTTTTTATTTTCTTTTTAAATTAATATTTTGGTGAATGGTTTCTAAATAAACGGAGTACGTCACAACATTGTATTCCTGCATTTCTTTGTAAACATCAGAATACCACGTTTAAAACCACGGACTTCTTGTGACGTCTGAGACCGGACGTGACGTCAAGAATTGGCGCGCTAATTTCAACAAGGAACTCGACGACAGCTGTTCAGCTCTCAGACTTGTTAAATTATTCCCTTTTAATACAGTCAAGTAGATTCCGAAATGTTTGTAACGGATATCAGAAAGGACTTTTACGACGTCGTTATCAACCAGGTAAATGTTTTTTTAATCACACCGGCAGCTTTTGGTCAGCTTTTTGGTCTTGTATCAAAGATAACACTGTCTCCGTCTGTCTCTGACTCCGTCTGTCTCTGTCTCTGACTCCGTTTGTCTCTGTCTGTCTCTGTCTCCGCAGAGAGTCGCTCTCCTGGTCGCAGCAGACATCGATGCTCTCTGCGCCTGTAAAGTCTTGCAGGTGAGGTCAACTGTTGGCTGTCTCAGCCGGAACAGTCTTCCCGTGGCTCATTGTAGGACGAGAAGGACGCTTCGTAATGAGATCGTGGACAGATGTTTTCAGCGACTCGTCAGTCGTCACCAAGCGTGGTGATAAAATCGCATGAGAGCTGGTGGGAATGTGCTGGGCTTCTTGAGACACCGTACAAGACAACATATAGATTATACATATTTACTCCAACCCATTTCACCACAAACCTGCGTTTACTAATGCATGAACTGTCAGCGAGCTTACCTTGCCCTGTGAACTACATCCTGTAGTTTGTAACTGCTGAATGCTCTTTGTAAATGTGTGGAAGTGACTCCAATGCCATTTCTAGCAGTGTTTTGGTCGTTGCCCTCTGTGTTGCAGGCCCTGTTTCACTGTGACCAGGTTCAGTACACTCTGGTACCAGTGAGTGGGTGGCAGGACCTCGGCACGGCCTTCCTGGAGCACAAAGAGCAGGTGAGGAGCGCTGACGTAGCGTTGGTGTATCAATTCACACCGGCGCCGATTGTTTGGCTATATTTAATAAGATAATAGGCGTACACGTCAAACGAGACGCTTCAGAACGCTTAAAAATAGAAGTGAAGCATAAAGTGAAGCTTTGTTCGGCTCTGTGACACGAGGGCTGGACTTATGCTGAGTGTGATGTTTCTTTTTTTTCAGTTTCAGTATTTCGTTCTTCTAAACTGTGGAGCCAATGTGGACCTTCTGGAGATGTTGCAGCCCGATGAAGACTCTGTGTTCTTTGTGTGTGACAGCCACAGGCCCGTTGATGTGGTCAATGTCTACAACGAGACCCAGGTGACCAGGAGACCGTAGAACATAGTTTGTCATTCTGACAAGCTATGCCTACTTGTGCTGGATCTCATAAATTAGCAGAAGCGGAGACTCGACAATCTAACATTCCTAACAATAGTCTATTGTCAGATTTTCTATATTACCTTTTCCTGCATTTGTTGTGCATTCATTGTTCCTCACCTTTTGTATTTGTTTGCTCTTGAATGGCCATTGTGGTCGGTCTGTGGCCTACTTTCCATATGTCACACTGAGCCTGTGAAGGCGTCAGGTGCAGGTTTGGATCCTCAAGCCATCTGTCCTTCCTCAGATAAAGCTGCTGATCAAACAGGACGATGACCTGGGCGTCCCCTCCTACGACCACATCTTCCGCGATGAAGACGAGGAGGATGACTCTGGGAACGAGAGCGACGGCTCAGAGCCTTCTGGGAAGCGCCAGAGATACGACGAGGTGCCCAGTCTGAGGAGCTCCTCCATACTTGGGGTTTTTGTATATCTTGAGGTTGGTTTTGTAACCATGTGATCTCCCAGGGGGCGCTGGAAAGGAGGATAGAAAGACGGCGAGCTAAGAGGGAGTGGGAGGCACGGAGGTGAGGCTGGGTTTCATCTGAGAATGACGATGTTCTAGCATCTAGCTTGCTCTTCTAGAACTCTTGTAGAACCCTAACTGTGAATTCCTCCTGCAGACGGGAGGTGCTGTTTGACTACGAGCAGTACGAATACCATGGGACTTCTGTGAGCACATTTTAGTTCCATTTTGACATTTGTAGACACACGGAATGGGAACCTGAATACTGCTGAATTGAGATATTGTGTGCATCATTATAACATGAGGTTGTCTGTTTGTCAGGCGTCCGTGGTCATATTTGAGCTGGCCTGGGTCCTGACCAAAGACACCAAGGATATGCTTTGGTGAGTGGCTTCCAAACCAGGAGACGTGTTTCTGAGCAGCCGCTGACTGGAGATGAGAAGGTGCTCTTTAAGTGGAAACCATTTAATGTTTTGTCCTTTAACAGGTGGGCTGTAATCGGACTGACCGACCAGTGGGTTCACGACAAAATCACACAGTAGGAATCAATTTGTTGTATATTTTTAAAACGCAAAATAAAAGCCCTGGCTGCCCCAAAATAAAAGCCCCCTCGGTGTGAGATTTAGCACTTGTTGGTGATTCCTTTCCCTCCCCATGTGATCCTGTAGCATGAAGTATGTGACAGACATCGCCACCATGCAGCGCCACGTCTCACGTCACAACCACCGGAATGAAGACGAGGACAACGCCCTCTCCATCGACTGCATGAGGATCTCCTTTGAATACGAGTATCCTTTCAGCTGCCACTCTATCTCAACGAACCCCACACACACACACACACAGCGAGAGTCTCCCCTTAACCGCGGGCCTTAGTCTCCGTCTCACCCTCTACCAACACTGGTCCTTGTTTGAAAGCATCTGCAACTCCACGTACACCTCCTGCAACTTCAAGCTGTGGACTCTGAATGGCCAGAAGAAGCTGCAGGAGTTTTTGGCGGACATGGGGTGAGTCTAAGGCTGGCAGCTGTGTGGCCCACGAGGAACCTGTTAACAGTGTGGGCCTCTTTTAGTGGGCTTCACATGTATTCAGAATGTCATGAGTTAGTCTCTTTAGTGGGCTTCACATGTATTCAGAATGTCATGAGTTAGTCTCTTTAGTGGGCTTCATATGTATTCAGAATGTCATGAGTTAGTCTCTTTAGTGGGCTTCACATGTATTCAGAATATCATTAGTTATTCTTTTTTGTTTAACTGTTCTTCTAAAACCGTTGTAGTTCCTGCTGCGTTGTTGCCCTTGTGAAGCTATTGGTTTGTAGTTTTCCACTAAAAGGGCATGATAATGTCTATGCAGTGAAGGTATGAATCTGCTGTGAGCCACGTTGTGTCCTGTCCAGTCTACCCCTGAAGCAGGTGAGACAGAAGTTCCACTCCATGGACATGACCATCAAAGAAAACCTGCGAGAGGTCATAGAGGAGTCATCTAACAAATATGGGTAAGGAGAAGTCTTTTATTTCCCAAGTTCAATCAATATATGAAATGTAATGTAATGTAATATGTGAAATTGACCATCCAATCATTTTAATTCGGCCCAAATAAAATGACCCATGTCTACCTACTTACCTGGCTGACTCCGCCCACCCTGTCTGTGCAGTCATTGCACATGACCGGCGTGTTCCACAAAGCTAGGTAGACCTATTGCTAAAGCTAGCAAGCTAGTTAGTCAACCCACCAGCTATCCCTGAATCTAGGTTCCTCTGGCTGACTGATGGCCTACCCCCGTTTTCATTCCCCTTTTCCATATCAAACTGTCACGGCAGCATGAAGGACATCCGTATCCAGACATTCGGGGTTCACTTTGGCTTCAAGAATCGCTTCCTGGCCACAGATGTGGTGCACGCTGCCGCTGCCTTGCTCGAGAGCACGGAGAGGGACGAGAGTGCCAGTGACAACTTCATCAAGGCCCTCGATTGTCTTTCTAGGTGTGTTTCTACAAGAGAACCTGAGATGTACCTTTGACTGACATTGGTAGATGTAGAAAAGGATCCCTCTGATAATCTGTATTTAATTTGGACCGCTGACATAACACATGTTATGTATTCTGATTCTTCTATTGCTCTCTGAAGGAGTAACCTGGAACGTCTCCACCTGGGCATCGACCTGGCCAAGAAGAAGCTGATGGCCATCCAGCAGACTGTGGCCAGCTGCATCAGCACCAACCTCATTCTGTCCCAGGGCCCCTTCCTCTACTGCTACCTCATGGAGGTGCCCCCACATCCCCGTGCACGTCCTCCTGCACATCCCCCTGCACGTCCTCCTACATGTCCCCCTACACATCCTCCCACATGTCCCCCTGCACGTCCCCCTATACGTCCTCCTACATATCCCCCTGCACGTCCCCCTGCACATCCCCCTACACGTCCCCCTGCACGTCCCCCTATACATCCCCCTGCACGTCCCCCTGCACGTCCTCCTGCCCCTGGGGCTGTTTTATGCACTGCATCCCCCCATGTCAACATGGGTTATTAAACTGTCTCCCCCTCTTGCTCCACACAGGGAACTCCAGATGTACGCCTCTTCTCCAGACCCATGGCCTTGACGCTGCTGTGCAAGTATCTCCTGAAAGCTTTTGTTTGCTCTGTGAGTACTGCTACACAAACAGAGAATGGCTTGACTGAGTCTGACAGCCGCAAACATTTGAGTGGGTGTTTGCTGAAGCGTGGTCATGGAACAGTTACCATGACCACGGAACGGTTAGCATGGTAACGGTTACCGTGACCACAGAACGGTTAGCATGGTAACGGTAACTGACCACGGAACGGTTAGCATGGTAACGGTAACTGACCACGGAACGGTTGGCATGGTAACGGTTACCGTGACCACGGAACGGTTGGCATGGTAACGGTTACCGTGACCACGGAACGGTTAGCATGGTAACGGTTACCGTGACCACGGAACGGTTGGCATGGTAACGGTTACCATGACCATGGAGCGGTTGGCATGGTAGTGGTTACCATGACCACGGAGCGGTTAGCATGGTAACGGTTAGCGGGTGTGTCCGGTGATTCTGTAGAATACCTTGTGTGGACTGGAGGGATTGGTCCATCGGGGCTCACAGTAAGTTCCACTGGGCGGAGTGGATGGACTACAGGTTTCTGTCACGATCTAAGTGTTGCTCAAGAGCCTCTGACTCTGGGACTTGTGTTGCCAGGCGCGGAATAAGCGCTGTAAGCTGCTGCCGCTGGTCATGGCAGCCCCTGTGGACGTGGAGAAGGGCACGGTCATCCTTCTGGGGGTCCCTCCTGACTCGGACACGTCGGACAAGAAGAAGTAAGACTGCTCAGTGGGGCGAGGGCTTGCTCTGGTTCAACTTCTTCTCCCATTAGACTGGTTTTTGCAGGAAAGCTGAAGGTCTGAAAACGTTTGCAGTCTGAATTTGGTCTGTTGCTTTGGGGACCTGCCAACAGGTTCCCTCCTGAGGTGTTTGTGTCTAATCAGTGTTTGTTTTTGTCTGTGTTAGTTTCTTTGGCCGGGCTTTTGAGAAGGCTGCAGAAAGCACCAGCTCCAGGAGCCTACATGACCACTTTGACACTTCTAGTAAGTGACATGTTGTTGTTGCTGTGGTTCTTAAGTATTGTAGATGGTCCTCCGGTGATGAGGCTGTAGGGTAAAGAGACCACGCCCTCCCTTGGTGCAGGGCTTGGCTGCAGCTGCTGTGTTTTGGCCACAAGGTGGCAGGCAAGCTGTTTGTACTGAGGAAAGACTCCACTCATATTTACAAATGACTCCAACATCTTAAATCTTGGCCCAACCACTTTAGTTTGAAAATCACATTTTTCCTGTCTTGGAAAGAAACAAAGTGTGTACAGAACATGCAGCTCAGACTGCCCTCCTATCACTGAACGTTGTTTTTCACCAGACCAGAACTGTATCTGATCAGGGAAAGCGTGCTTCTTCAGGCCATAGTCATCACAGAACATTGGCCCTATGTATCATTTGCCTTCTCTTCTGCCTTCCAGTCATTGAGCTGAAAATGGAGGACAGGACCAAGTTTCTGGATGCCCTGATCACACTGTTGTCATGAGCACTTGTAACGAGGTATTTCATTCATTTGAGTTCAGAGTACTCAAGCAGGCTGAGTGCTTGTAGCTGGAGTCCAGACCGGCACACCCTCAGTGTGTACTAGTGGTTTTAGAGCTGCTAAACGTGGAGGATAAGATCACTTTGAGGTTTTTTGTGTGTGTATATTGTACAGTGTTTTATACTTTTTTGTATTTTTATTCTCTTAAGTGTTTTAATCAAGCTTTTAAGTAATGTGTATATCCTGGGCTAACTGCGTCTGTGTGACATTTGGTGTCATCAGCCATGTGTGTTTTCTGTCTTAATAAATTACATTTTAAATGACCTGGCTTTGTATTATGTAGTGCCCTGACATCTTGACCTTGTTGTAGCTTGGTCAGAGACAGCAGCCCTACGCAGTCACATTGCTTTCCTGCCAAGTTGAAAGTTTCAAGATTCAAGTAAACTTTATTGTCAGTTTTCATGAATGTACAGGCCATACACAAGAACCGAAATGCTGTTTCCCTCAATTCCTGGTGCAAGACGGCATGCAATATAAATATAAATATATAAAAGTATAAGTATCAAAAAATCTAAATAAAAATGCTAAGGTGGTCACGAGTATGTGCAATTGAAACAGTAAGATGTGCAGTAAGTCTCTTGGCATAACCCTTTTTATTGCTTGTTGAACACTGGAACACACTGTAGAAATGTGTTTCAAGCTGAATCAGGTGCAGCAGTGGAACACACTGTAGAAATGTGTTTCAAGGTGAATCAGGTGCAGCAGTGGAACACACTGTAGAAATGTGTTTCAAGCTGAATCAGGTGCACTGCCCACAGGTGCCCACTGCTCCTACAGGTGTGCTGTTTCTTATGTCATCGACTGTCTGTGTGGGATGGAGGTGAAGCAGGAAGTTAGGACTAAGAAGCATTCAACTTCAAATAAACGGACATGGCCAGTGACATGTTTTAACCAGCCTAGAGCTGTAATATAGATTTGACTTTCCACATGGTGGCTATTGATCTTCCTACTGAACCCCAGCTCTTCTGAACTGCTCAGCTGAACCAGTCTGCATCCCCACGGATATTCCGGAATTCTAGATGATTGAAAACACTTGAAGGGTCAAGTTTGTCCTCCTCACTCCATTGTTTACATGCTCTAATCACTGAAGCCTTCTACTCTTTTTACAATTGTTCCTGAGCAAGCCAAGATGGCTGACCAAAGCCACCCTATTTAGCCAGAAGTGGCCTCAAAGCTTTTCCTTGACCACTGACTTTCGATTTGGGTCAAAGGTGAACCTGTGACCTTGGCCCAGAGAGGAGAATGTAGGCCACCCTTCCTGGTGCTGATGCCTGGTTCAAAGCAGTGATGGAAGGCTGGGATCCGGCCTGATGAAGGCCCTTATCTCCTCCTGATCAGTGGACCAGTCGTCGTTCAGGAAAGGCTGGACTCTCCATAACAGAGAAGAGGGAACATGCTGACCGTGTTATTGTGTTGAAGTGAGGGAAGCTATGTCATCATCAGCAGTTTGTTTGTTTGAGTGGCACATGTGTTGAAGCCTTAAAACAAATTCAGGAAGGTGATATCATCTACATACCATTTGGCTGAGATATTTACATTGCATGCACTTTCTTGCAATCGTCACTGTTGACTGCAAAGTTATGTTTGCATTGTCTTATTTGACCAGTCTCTAGAACATGTAATTATTTTGTTCTCATTATGTTTCCATTCTTAAAATAAATGTGGATAAGTTAACCATTTCTATAACTATATTGGACTCTAGTGAGACGAAGCACTTCTGTTTTACATTACATGACCAGAACATCCAGTACAAGTATGAGTTCCATGCTTCATCCATGATCTGCAAGAATTTTATTTGGGGAGGTGAAATGAAAAATAAAGGTTATGCAGTGAATAACAATGAATAAAACGAAAAGCCCCACGATAACTCTGTTTGTGTAGAACTGTTTATCCAGAGGGACAGCTTCTCCATGCTTGCTCTGCTTTGACTCATCCTTAACCTTGCAGAACATCTCTCAATACAAGGAACTATCTTCATGTGTTTGGGTGTAGTACAGTACTTTGCTTCAACCAACTCAAACAGAGTTGTTTAATTGGACCTGTTAAACTGTGGTGCTGGTTCTGAATCGTGAGTCACTATGTTACCTACCGATCACTCTAAGGATGAGATGAAGGCGGGGTAAACTAAGATCTAAGTTGTCGATGTCCAGAGATCTGGGGAAGTAGCAAAGCTATGAGTAATGCTGCAGCAGCCTCCTGCCTTACCAGTCTTCTCATTCCCACAGAGCCATACAAACGAAGGGGCCCACCACAACACACCACCCTGGGGTGGTGGTGGTGTGGGGGGGGGGGCTGTAAGTCCAGAGTTAAACCCGGGTGCTGGCGGCTCGCCTGTTCGATTCCGCAGTACTCCATGGCATGTGGACAGCCGGTCAGCCTGCATGGCTGAACGCCGTCAGTGTGTGTGTTTCCTCACCTGTGACTCTCCTCTCATGCGTCCAGCGGCGACGGTCCCAGTCTCCACCTACTACGCCCCCCATGGTGGCCCCGTCCTCAGCAGACCCCACCCTGGTGTTGTGGGGCCACCGGCCTTTCCGCTGCCCTGAGCCTCAGGAATGCTGCCTGCTCAGCCAGAGCAGCGTATGGCCGCGTGTACGAGGAGTTGTACATTCAGAGGCTCTTAAGAGAACCTGCTCATGTTGCCTGCTCCCTCTGAGGGATTATCTGGCCTGTGATGGCTGCTGAGAGGTGTGATGTGTGGGCTGTTTGTGATGCCTGATGTCACCCAGCACCCCAGGATCAGAGAAGCCTGTACCTAAAAACATGAACGCTCATGATTTACGCTCTGTGAGGAGTTTTACAGTGAAAAAGTGCTTTGTTCTTTGTCCAATGAACCACTTTAACAATTTAAATGATGCTCTGCTCCCCTTTTTAGTCCAGGCAACATATTTCAGGCCTGTCTGACAAGAATGTATTGAAGGCCTTCGCTTAGCAGAGCATCATACTATCATACTATCTATGTACATACATCATACTATCATACTATCTATGTACATACATCATACTATCATACTATCTATGTACATACATCATACTATCATACT
>JAOPUI010000120.1:8466394-8481968 GCA_027123135.1 Urophycis floridana | reverse complement strand
AACAACCCTTGGGTGAATATAGTCATGCCATACTTCTTTGGAAAGCTGAGATTTGCCCGCTTACAATGAGCCCATCCTCGAGCGATTTGATCGCTCACAGACAAAATCAAGTGCTGACATTATAGCGTTTCGAAAAGAGTGCTTAAGAGGTAGTGTTTCCCTTTCTTCTTCTTTGTTTTTTTGTTTTTTTTTTGTTCTTTTGGTGAAAGAGGTACAGGAGAACGCGTGGACAAAGTGTTTGTTTCGCGGCCCCCCCTCAAGGTAGATCAAGCGGGTGAGGTTCAAGAGGGAGGACACCACCCCCCCCTCCCCCCCTCCTCCCCTGGTCTGAGCTCAGATTGTAATCCCACCGGCGCTCGGGCTGAGGGCCCTGCGGGCGCCATGCTGGACCCCGGTGCCGTTTCCACGACGACTCCGGGACGTGCGTGGAATGTTTTTGATGTATGGATACACAGCACACCGTCATCATTAGTATGAGGCACGGACGGATGGGATAAATGCATGGGTCAAACTTCACTCTGCAACCGTGTGTAAAGGCTAATTATCGAATGAACTAGGCATCACTCATTTAGTGTTTTTTGGTGATTCTTTTTTTTTTTAATCTACTGAGAGACTATTTTCTGTTTTATCAAAATCACGTGTCATTTGTCTTTCGTTTCCTCTTCCATTGGCATAGTACTGACGTGAGCACATGTATGCAGTGCATTTGTGGAAATTGGGTATGTGAGCCAAGCTATGTATTAATTTGTGTATGCGCTAACAAAGGTTTGTGTGAAACACAGGTGTTTGAGTGTGTGTAGTTGGGTGTGTGTGTGTGTGTGTGTAGGTGGGTGTGTAGTCCCCCGATCTATTTGTCTGTGGAACTACCCGGTTTTAACAGCACATGTTTACAGAACTACAGGAGCATGCCAGATCTAGATTTTCTTTTTTTCATTGAAAACTAATAGATAAAAGGATTCGATGTAACTTCACCCATCTCTAACAGCTGTCCCATGTGTTAGCTATGGAGCCCAGAAGTGTGTGTGTGTGTGTCTGTCTGTCTGTGTCTGCGTATGCCTGTGTGTGTGTGTGTATTTGTCATGGCTGCCTGATACATTGAAACGTGTGTTTGTGATTTTGTGTTCAGCCCATGTTATTCCCCTGTCAGGATGTGAGGTTTATTCTTATTTAAATTTTTCATCAAAAAACAATTGTTTGTATCCGTTTTGAGTTTTCCTTTCATGATTCTTAGTTATATGCAAATTTGTACAAAAAAAGAAAACAACAAACTGTGTTGATATTTATGTATTACATATAATCTTGCTATCCAGCATTACGACAGAATTGTATCATGTAAATAAAACTATGTACAGAGAGACATTACATGGCCTGGTCATGTTCTAACTTTTCTACGTTTACGGCTAACTCATTTCTCAATGTTGTGAAGTCTCATTGTGTCCCGTTTGGCGGTTTCTGAATTTGCACATCTTTATTTATTTTCGCCAGTGCTTCCGCTCAAATCCCACTCAGAGTCAGAATATTTAACAGCCTGTATTGGCCTACGCAGGCTTGTGTTGAATCAGAAAATGTATTCAAGTGACCTTTTTCATTTCCTAGACGAGGGCAGCTCCAAACCATGCCCAGCGTTGTACTCCCGTCTGAGTCTGCCCCATTGTGACCCACAGCGCTACTCCTGCAGGGGTGTGTGTGTGTATGTGCCATGTGCACAGAATGCACCCTTTATGTTACGTTAGACCTTGTGCATGTCCACATTCCTGTTGGGCAGCTAGTGCGCAGATGGCGTCACGTCGACAGCTGCTCCCCAACAGCTGAGGTGTGCAGGAGAAGCTGAGGCAGACCCCTCTGTGACGGACACACGCACACAAAAAAAAGTCCTGACGCGGAACAATGGGCAAACCATATGTCGCAAAAAAAAAAACAACTTATTCAAACATTAGGGGAAATCTCGTAGACTTTTGAGATCTTTCCTTGTTAACCCGCCCAGAGGAGATTAATGAAGGGGTTAAAGCTCCAGATGTTTGGTTCTGGGCCTAACCCCCCCTGCTGACTGCTAACTGCACGCCATTGTGGCAGTGATCTCCTGGGGAGTGGGGGGGGGGTGGTGGTTGAGGGTTATGGTGTGTATAATTGATAGGATCATGAGCAAAGGATGAAACCATCCACCGGCTTCATAGAAGTCGCCTGCTTGATCATATGTTTATGGAGGTCCCTGTTTGGTGCTGGAACTGAAGAGAACCACAGGGATCTTGGTTTCAAGACTCCTCTTGGTGTGCTAAAGGGATACCCTGATAGGATATCTGACTAGATTAAAGAGCTTACAGGCTATTCGGGTATGTGGCTGAGAGAAGAGATGAGGTCACTCAATGCTTCAGCGCAGGCTCATCGAACCTAGGGAAATTCCCAAAAGCCTGCAACAAACGGATGACAATAAGCAAAAGGCCCATGGTTACACTACTTCAACAAAGCATGTGTGTGCGCTTCTTTTCCATCCAGTACAACAAAGAATTAAAAAAAAGGTGGACATCAAAGGGGGACATTTAAAGAGAGAAGGATTAAGAGAGTGAAAAAAGCCAGGGTGAGAGAGAGCATGAGACCGGTCGAGGGTGAAAGCGACCGAGGTATAAAAAGAGAGAGAGAGAGAGAGAGAGTGGTTGAGATTAGGGAGGGGTGACCCGCCGTGTCGTCATTAAGCCATCCCAGAGAGTCTAACCAGATCAGACCAGTCTGAGCCGAGGGCTCCACCGCCACGACTCACCCCGGCTAGCACGCTAACTGCCGAGAACCAAACTGTCATCGGCGTGCGTGTAGCGTCTGTTCATGACTTGTAACCAGGAAAAAAAAAAAAAAAAAAACACAAGAGGGGAAAAGAGGTAGGGATTTGGACACACGTATTGTACTCCACAACTCTATGGTCAAGTTTTTGTTTTTTTTAAACATTTTAAGTCTGGGTGTGATAAGAGCTGTGCTGTGTTTCTTGCCTTTGGGCAGACAGGAAGTGTCACACAGGAAGTCACCCCATGACAAATGGATTAGAGGGGTTGTAACCCTAGTATGGTCATGATCAACACGACGAGGAAGAAGACAAAGAGAGAGAAAAAAACGCTGTGCGGCGGTAGTGTAGAGGTGGGGCGAGTACATTTAGCGTGGGGGAGCTGTTCCGTCAGTGTCACTGTTTTGACAGACCGCATTTCTAAAATACAAAAGGGAAAGACGACACGGCATTGCGTGCATACAGTGTTGTTGAATACGGTTGTGTTGGTAGGTGTTAAGGCATGGCGGCACGTCATCGGATTTGAGTGGACCTGTCAAGTCAGGGCTCTGTGGAAAGAAGCCCCGGCGGAAAGACAGATCGGCATAGAGTCCAAACAGAAGTGACAGAATGTATTACATTAGATGTAGATGTATTACATTGCCAAAATGTCTTGTCCCTGATATGCAAATGGGGCCGCAGGAGACTGCTGACATAAGATGGAGATATCTTTTGTTCTTTTCTTTCTAAATGTCTCATCATTTCCTGTATATACGAACTGACATATCAATCTTAATGACTGACGATCACTTGTGTGTAGTTTAGCAATGCTGTTATGTTCAGTGGGATGCTGACATCGGCAGCACATGTTGATTGCTTCAGTATATGTGGAATCAGAAGCATAACCGTTAGTGTGAGACCTATGGTTTGAATCATGACTCAAACACATACATAACATGTGATTTTATGTACGTGGTTATTTTGTCATATTTATATTTTGTCATATTTTAAGGTACTTAAAGGCACAAAAATGGCTCCCTTTTGTGTCTGAACCTGTCCCTAAAATCGTCTCTTACTGCCAGGCAAACCTGACACCGGGAGACATCGATGAGCTCGTCGACACATCCTGCCTGCTGATTTTCCAACAGCAGGAGAGGTCCACGAACTTCACGCGTCTGCATCTTTTGACCAGGTGCATCACCGTCGCCATGGTTACGTCGCTCCGGGCCAGGCCGAGATGTGTCACGTGTCCGAGTGGCGCGGAGGGCAGCGGGGACGGCGTGCCTGCCCCGGGCGGCGGGTGGCGGCAGTGGGGGTGAACGCGGCGGTGCAGCTTCCAGGTCGGGCTGGAGATGATGTCACCGAGCACTGCGTCCAGGTGACATGGCAGGGCGGTCAGGGAGAGCCTCTCCAGCAGGGGCGAGCCCCACAGAAGGCTCAACAGCACCCTCTGCAGGGCACGCCAGGACATTACAGGCTTTGTTTGTTGCTCGTAGTCAAAACTGAGAAATAGAGAAATGATCCAAAAATTGTATAATATAAATACAGTGAAGATTATGAGAAGCACAGAAATAAGAAATATATGTAGAGACTCCTACATCCATATTTGCATCATTCTATTATTCCCAAATAGAACGTTTTCTTCCAACAGCTTGAACGGAATGTCGAAGAAAATAAATAACGTCATAATATTCTACTGTGTAAAAGAGTTACACACTGTTCAGAAATAGCTTCCGACTCAGCGTACTTGGGACCTGAAGAGTAGCGTGCCACTAATGGGTGCCTGACTCCTACCTGAGCGTGACGGAGCAGAGGTGAGGCAGACTCAGCAGGTCACCAGCGCCCCTCAACCCCTCCTCTTCTTCCCCCTCATACTCCGGGGTGGCGGGGGGCTGGGCGAAGACGACCAGCTCCCGGAGTCTGGGGCAGGCCTGCAGCACCTCCAGCAGAGGGCAGTGTGGGCCGGTCCTCACCCCTTCCAGGGTGAGGGAAACCAGGGTGGAGCCCGTCTCCTGCAGGGTGGGCAGGAGATCCTCCAGGGGCCCCATGTGCTGCAGCGTCAGGCCGCGCAGCTGACCCGACCAGGTCCCCAGCCCGGCGGCCAACAGGCCTCCCTGGCTCCTCCTTCCTCCGGTCACCTCCACGTTCACGGCCATGGACTGGATGTGTGGACACAGCAGGCCCACGGCCTCCAAGGAGGTCGTCGACAACCCTTGGACGTCCCTCAGACGCATGGTCAGACTGTCGCCGCCGGGCGCCGCCGCCGCCGCCGCCGCCACCGCGCCTCTGGCCGTGTCCTTCTCCTCGATTCCCCCCGCGGCCCCCTCCCCCGCCGCAAGGAGCCCCTGCTCCTCGTCCCCGCTGGATTCTTCATCACCTTCGTCCCCGTCCGGGCTCTCGGCGCCGTGCACCTCCCAATTTCCTTCCCCTTCTTCTCCTCCTCCTTCTTCTTCGTCTTGTCGGCTAATTGCTGCCCCGGGCTCCCCATTCCCTCTCCCGTCTCTCCTCCCCACCTTCCGCCTCGCCCGCCAAACCTCCTCCAACGGCGTCACTCCCTCCCTGCGTGCCAACTCCTCGGTGGGGTGAAACTCCTGGCAGTGAATGGCACTGAAGGCCCAGTCAAGCCCCTCCAGAGCCACCTTCTCCAGGGAAGGCAGGCTGAGCAGCAGGTAGGCAGCAGCCGCCCCCGCCTCCCCCTCCTCCTCCCCAAAGCCGATATCCGTCGCCAGCAGGCACCTCAGGGGCAGCCCACGGGAGGAGGAGGAGGAGGAGGAGGAGAAGGAGGGCGGGGAGAAGCGGCGGCCATCCGTGACGGTGGAGGACGGCGAAAGGCTGGGGTGACACGTGGACGCGTCGCCACCGGCCGACGAATCGCTGGGTTGCACCGCGCCGTCAAAACAAGCCCCGCCTCCCAGAGGCAGCAGGGCGGCCGGAGAAAGGAGGTGACAGTTAGATACATCGAGGTGGCGTAGTGCCGGACAGTGGCGGGCAATCGTCCGGATGACCCCCCGGTCACAGGGGGTCCCGGCCAGGGACAGGGAGTGCAGGGTGGGCAGGGAGCTGAGCATGTTAACCTGAGCCTGGGATGATGCCTGCTGAGCCCCAGAGAGGTCCAGATGGGACAAATACTGAGAGGGACAAAGTGACAGGGGAGTGAGATAGGCAGGGAGAGAGAGCGGGATAGAAGGGACAAGGAATCCAAAACAGGGTTAAATTATTATGTGTTTTTCGTCAGCTGTAATAAAATCACCATACTGATACCCACACAAACGTTTGCTGATTGTGTGTATCATGTGTATCATGAAATGCTTCTCATACTTCAGTGTGAGAGTGTGTCACTGATACAAAAGTCACACTCACTGAGTGAGTGTGAGTCACTGATACAAAAGTGCGACTGACTTTTGTATCAGTGATCCAATGCCAAAAGTGGCTTCACGCTGACCTTGGGTGTGTGGAAAATAAAAATAAATAATAACAATGAGTGTGAATCAGGGTGTGGGAGGGTTTGGAAAGGACCCCCCCCCCCCCCCTCCCGACAGACCTGGCAGCGCACTGCAATGATGGAGCAAATGCGGGGGGTGACGAGGCCCGGACAAGCCGCCAGGGATAGGCCTTGCAGCTGGGGTACCAGCAGGAGGTGGAGCACCGCTCGTGACAACATCTTCCTGGAGGACAGCAGGTCGGTCAGCTCCTTCACCAGCTCCGCCGCTGAGGTATGGGGGGACAACTTGATCAGCACAACCTATTTTCTGTTTGAAGTGACGATAATGACTGCAGAGAATCTGAGATCGTGTTGGAATGACACCATACATAGAGACGTGAGGAAACGCTCTTCAGCCGTGAGTGTGGGATACGGCCGACCTGCGCGTTTTGTTCCACCGCCTTGAATTTGTGTTTAAAAAGTGCTGGAAAAATGAATTGGGACAAACAGCATTACACAACAGCTTTCCTGTGCTTTACTGGCACTAGTTTTCTCTTGCAATCCAAATAAAGAAGAAAAAAAAAAACATGACGGATCAAGGTCACCCAGGTAAGGGACATAGCTTGGGACATTGTGAGTGTGACGTCACATCGTAGCGACCGCCGCCATTTTGGAAGCATAAAAGCCTTAGCATATTAGTTATTGTTTCGGTTGTATTCGTCTAGTATTGGTCTATTTATCCGATTTCATTAGATCTGTTATTATTTATATTGCACATATACTTCTTCTTGTTTTTTGTATTATCTTATTCTATTTTATTTTATTATACAAACTGAGATCATCCGGGCAGCAAGAATTTCAATGTCGGTAATGATGTACATTGTTATTTGGTGTGTGACAATAAACTTGAACTTGATCTTGAACCTCTTTTGGGTCATTGTTGAGAGATTAATGGTGAAATGATTTGCCGGTAGGGACAACGTTAAGCTACGGTGATGGCAGGTGCTACTAAATGGTGAGGTTTAGAGGGAAATGTGAGACGGTGGCACAGATGAGCGGTTTCCATGGCGCTGGGGTGGAAGAAGGCTGGTTATATCACTCACAACACGTGAGTGATATAACCAGCCATTCTTGTGTTTGAATCTGCGACAGCGTTTCTCATGCTGTGGCAGAACACACATTTAATGATCATAGGTTACAGTATATAAGTACAATATGAAAAAAAAAAAACAATGATGAATTCTCATGTATGCCTTTCAGCCTTTGACAGTGCATCCCAAGTAATCTAGAGTTTCAAATAATTAAGATCACATCAAACAAAAGGACAGCCGTTCTGAACACGTGTTTCAAGACACTTGATAAGATGCACATTAATGTGTAATAGTACCTTTGATCGTGAAAGATATGTGTAATCTGTAATGCAGAACTTTATTTGGCCAAACCAGAAGGTACTCTACATCTCTACTCACGCAGGATATTGAAAGGGCCCATGATGTGGCTGAAGTGGTAGCGGTCCAAGTAATTCTCCTCGTAGTCCTTCGCCCACACGGCCTTCATGTTGTCGGCCATGCTGTGTAGACACAGCCGTCTCAGTGGGAGAACGAACCCATCTTCGTTCTGCTTCTGCCTCTTCTTCTTTTTCTTCTTCTTCACACACTTGGCACTCCTCTTCTTTTGGGCATGCTTAGCTGGGGGTAAGGTTGCAGCGTCCTGGAAATCTTCATCTTCCAACATTGCCGGATTGTTTTGGTGGGGATTGTTAACTGTAGGTTTTGGTGGGGCAAGTGAGGAGTAGTTAATAATTCGTTAATAGGTCGTGCGATTAAGCTGTAGGATATCCTTATGCTTCTGAATGAGAGTACCATTTGACTTTTATTTATATTATAATGCAAGCATTTCGTGACAATTTACAACAATTATTACCATAATTCATGATCAAAGACTAGGCTAACAACAATACATAGAAAATAACAATCTCTCTCCAATGCATCATGGGCCTAAAAAAATACTATTTTATCTTTGCTGTTGTCTTGATGAGATAAATCTGGTCACTGATCAGAGCGCTCTTGAAAACAAGGCTTTCATTCTAGGAACTAACATGGTATTATTGTCTTTGATGTTTCACAAGACACACTGTAGACATGCGCATACATGGGGTCATATTTAAAACTGATAATTATTTCCATTATTTCTGGTCTATCAAGGCGGACGTACCTGTTGCAGCCAGCAGTCCGTCAGCCGTGTAACAACAGTAGAAGCAGCGGCGCTACAGCCTTCCTCCTCTTCCGGGATGCAGTTGGGTGTATGTTCAAGACTCCTAACGTTCGGTTGATATTGCTAATTTACATGTATTCCTTTGTTACAAATTTCCTGATTCTATTTTATTTCCTCTTCTTTCGTAACTTTGTTTCAGATAATAAAGTTCATACTAAGCGCTGCCAAGTGTAAACCGATGCAAGAACATACTAAGTACATGTACTGAATGCAGAGTGAAAGAAATAGCAGAGTTATACCCAGATTGAGGTTTGCTCATACTGGTTTAAATAAGACTTTAATTATCTTGGGAAAGCCAAATTCCCAAGTATGTGCACAGTGCCAAGACATACAACATACATAAGTGCATAAGGGTAGGGTTAAAGAAAACAAATGGAGATAAGGTTGGTGAAACACAGAGAAGACAGACAGACAGACAAATAATTTAATGATCCGAGGGAAATTGCATTTGTTACAATACTTCGGGAAAATAAATGAAAAGGCAGTGCATAAATGAAGAACAGTTTTGTACCGTGTAGAAATATAAATATTTAATATAAACACATGGAACAATATACATAAATATGCAAAAATATACATACATCTAGGCATACACTATAGAAGTAAATAGCATACACAAAGAAATAGCATGTGCAGTAAGTGGAGTTAATGAATGACCAGTTATGTAATGACCTCTAAGGTGATAGTGACCACATAAAGGGAGGGAATGGCTGACACTCAGAGGGAGGTGTTGTATAGTTTGATGGCCACATACAGAATTATTTCCTGTGTCGCTCTGTTGTGTATCTCGGTGAGAGGAGTCTTCTGCTGAAAGTACTCCACCGCCAGGCCAGTTTTGAAAAGAGAGGGTGAGAGGCATTGTCCAAGATAGACCGTAGCCTGGACAGCATCCTCCTTTCTGCCACCATCGTCAGAGTGTCCAGCTCCTCCCCCACTACATCACCGGCCCTCTTGATGAGTCTATTACCTATGAGTCTATTACTATCACCTTAGTGGTCCCTTAGGGACCTTAGTGGCTCTGTTGGTGTCCGCAACCTTCATCCCACTGCAGAAGGGTGATAAAGGTCTTGAATAATAGAATAATAGAATAGAATAATAGAATGTCATAATTTTTACGATTGTACAATTGTGCATTATTGTTGGAATCAGGCCCGCAACCGTAGACAGACAGAGCAGAGCGCAGTGGGCTCGGCCCACGGCCACACCCTATCGGAGCACCGTGAGTCTAAGCCCTCCCGAGTGTTCTGGTCAGCCCACTGTGATTTAGGATGGAGTGTGTGTGTGGCGCTCCGTCTGTGCAGCGGTCGACGTTGAGGGTGAAGCTTCGGGAGCACTCACCATGCTGTGTGGCGCGTTTCACATAGGACATTGCGCAGTGTTCATTATAACGCTCCTTCACGGTTACAAATGCGTAGCCATGCGGAGAACGCGCCTCACTATGCTATGTATATCCCTCTGTTAACTCTTGGCTGAAAAGAAAATACAAACGTTTTCTTTAAAACGCGTACTTTCTAGAGCCGTTTGTCCACTCCGGCCTACTGTAGAACCATGGCGGTGAAACAATGGCGGACCCCATGCAAGAGGACCCGCCCCCTATGTAGATATATAGGGCTCTAAACCAAGGCAACGAAAACACAATTATAATTTTTGGGTAATTATAACCAAAATAAAACACACTAATGAATATTATATTTGATTTCAGCCAAGTACGTTATGCTAGATGCGACCAAATGCGGCACACTCAACCTTTAATATTTATGTGTCACCCCTACTGCCAGCCTATAAATACCCGATGAGTATATCATAATAACATGAAAATACACTAATACAATGTTGTTAATCCATACCATTAAAAAGTTTATTTTGGTCAAAGGCATGTCTGGCATACTTTCTGGCATATCTTTTACAGGTTTTGGCATACAAATGATGAACCTATGTTTTTTTTTTTGAACATACGTCATACACATAACTGAAGTCTTGAAGTCTAGGTTTGCCACCCGAAAAGCAAATATGCCCCACTACCCTTTCATCTCACTGAAAGGTTTCCTGGCAGTCCTGGATAAGATGCAAGGGAGGTGCAGAGGGATTGCAGTGCAAAAAAAAGACAGGCCTTTCAGATAGATGCTGTCAAATGTGCAAATTGACTGATGTGTTTGCAGCAGGACCTTCAGCACCAGTATGCCATGGGTGATGAAAAATGTGGCCGAGCTTTTCTGGTGCCGGCAGACACATAGAACCCTCCAAGCCGGTCATACTATGCAACCGTACAATAAAATGTGCGTGTGTGTGAAAGGGATCAGATGGTCAGGGCCAAAAAGGGTAGGGGTAAGGGGTTCCCCTATTTCAAAAAGGGGAACCAGCTAATGTATAAGCCATTGCGTTTCAACATGCGAGTGTCAAAATTGTTGCATATTTACGGCATAAAAAGCATGTGAAGTTCTCGGAAAAAGTTACTGCTGATGTGCAACTCAGGAGTTGATGAGCAAAAAAATGAGACACATGATGTGCACGTCTTTATTGCACGATTGTCGGTTACAAACAGGTTACTTGCTTCGCGCTTGTTAGCTTGTTAGTATATATAATTCCTGTGCTGAACTTTGTCAACTTCCCTTCTTAAAGATTTCCCTTCTCAATAATTATTTTTAGCAAAGCCAAGATCTTTTAAATCTTTTAGCATCAAACCACCAGTACCAAATGTAATTTGTTCTGGTGAATGACTTATTGCGTTGTGTTGGTGTTCTTCATACACAAACAGACACCAGGCCCTGTCCTGCTATGCAGGTTACTGGAAGGGCACCACCTTCTTTCCAGCGACATACACCTCTACGATGTTACGATCATCACCTGCGAACCACAAACACGCACACACACACGGTCAAACAGAGCAGCAAATGTGAGCAGCTATAGCAGAGCTACTATCATATTTGAGAACAGGGCAGGAAACAAACATCAGCGTCTGCAGTTGAGCAAGTAAGTAAGACTGGCACTGGCGCTTACCTAAATTCAAGAACTTCTCCAAAAGAACCTGAAAGGGAAATGATTTGAAGAATGAGTTGGTTAGATCAAGACTTTAAAGATCAGATGTCTCACTGTGTGTGTGTGTGTGTGTGTGTGTGTACCTTTGGCCCATCATCATGAACCAGGTCAATAGGTCCATCCGGCACATCCATGTGCACCCTCAGGGCATCAAAGTCTTTTCCCACTTCAAAGTTACCAGTCTGGTCATCCAGTGACAGAGCTGCAGAGATTTTAGGCAGAATGGATCTGTCATTCAGGAATATATTTTTCAGCATGCATTGCAAGAAATACAGTGCCGTTGCAAACTAACTGACACATAAATTCACCACCCTTTGTCCCTCAAACTGTCTTTGCTGTTTTTGTTGTTGTTGTTTGTGTTCAGGACTCTCCCTCTGTTCTTGTGCATCAATTGGTGATTGAGTTGGTTCATTGGTTGGATATGCGGGTGCAGTGCCTGCAAATTGCCTTGCCAGGTGTTGGTTCCCACCTACACCTCAGCAGCAGCTATTTGATGACAATGTCTTTTCTTTGACTGCTACTCGCATTGAGGCAAACAGCTTAGATAAGCACACACAGTTGATGGCCATATGGGCCATGTGATGCATATGATAACAGGCAACATATTAAAAAGTGGTTCACACTCGTACATAAACCACACACAGCATTTCTTGCAGCTCCACAATGCCAGTAGTTTTCTGATTGGGGTCGGAGGTACCTTGGCTGCCCCCCAGCGTGGCCAGTCTGAAGGCCTCCTCAAAGGTGAGGGTTTTGTAGGTCGGGTCCTGGATGGTCAGGGCTTTGGATGTGTCCCGGGCTCTCCTCACCGCGTCCAGCATCGAGGCCGAGTACCCCCCTGCCACGTCTGAATGAGGAGCAGAAACCAACGCATGGATGTAACACATGGATGGATGTAACACATGGACAGATGTAATACATGGATGGATGTAACACATGGACGGATGTAACACATGGATGGATGTAACACATGGATGGATGTAACACATGGATGGATGTAACACATGGACAGATGTAACACATGGATGGATGCAACACATGGATGGATGTCTTCTTCACAGACGATGAGGGGTGATCAGACACATTAAACACACACATTTAGTTTCTGCATGTGCATCGGCGCAACAATCACATTCATAGGTGGACAATCTTTAAGATATTTAAATCATATTCAATTATAGTGCATAGCACATCATTCCATGACATGGCCAGGCTACCTGTTCCAAGGCCCAGTTTTACTCCATGGCTGAGAACTTTACGGACATCCAACATTCCACTGCATAACCTGGACAGTAGAGAGCGAGAGCGAGAGAGAGAGAGAGGAGAGGGAGGGGGTAGAGAGGGACCAGGAGAGATAATGCTCATACAATCAGAAATGCAAAAAAGGAGAAGCATCGATAAAATTAGCCATTGCATTTCAACATTGTATGTGGTTTCAACATTGTATAAGTGCAGACTCAGAGAGACAGATGGATAGAAAGACCGATAGACAGAAGTCGAATCTAAAGAATCCATATGCCAGCACAGCAGTAGTGTGTAGAGCAAAGGTTTTGTTACATATGGACCCGTGCACGTACGAGATGTTGGAGTTGGGGCAGTGAGCCAGAGAGGTTCCTGTCTGGTGAAAGACCTTCAGCTCTTCATCAGTCAGGTAGCAGCCGTGAGCCATTATGGTCTGTCAAACAGCATAGTAGAGGATGAGCAACACAACAGCAAACCCTCTCGAGACAAACATGTTGGTTTGGTTTCATGTGTTGCTTTTGGTTGGTCCTGCAGGTGTCCTCCTTTCTTAGTATCAATGACTATTCATTGACCTTCTTCCTGAGTTTTTTAGTCTACATTTGGGTCCGAGTTCAGGAGGTCTCCCACAGAGCCTGCCTACAGGTACACTGGGGACAATGCGGGCTTGAAGCACCACTACAATACGATAGCAGGTAGTCCAGCGCCCGAGCCACTGCCTGGGTGTCGTGCCAACGCGCCTCACCTTGTTGCCGAGCAGGTTGTGCTTGTGATAGATGTCCGTGTAGTTCAGGGAGTCAGGGAACATCTCCTTCACCAGCACCAACTCATCCCTGTTTTCACTGATATGGCTCTGAGAAGAAGAAAAGACAACATCCGTCGCCTTTTCAGTTCAGTTGGATTTTTGCCGGGAGGCAACTGAATAATAGGATTTTGTCATGGGGATTATGGGAGTGGGTGGAAAATGGAAGAAAAAGCAACTGGTGTGGCTTTCATTCAACGGTCCCTGGTGGACCCTTCGTAGGGCACGTCGCCTGGTGAGGTTGGCATAGGAACCACAATGGGGTGAGGAAAAAAAAACAAAGAGCTCACCTGAATGTGAAGGTTGTTGTTCCTGGCGACGTCGGCTAGATTGAGCATCAGTTCCGAGGTACACGACACCACGAAACGGGGCGTTATCACTGGCTTCACCAGGGGGTACTGTCAGAGTAACACCCCAAACAAGAGAACCACAGAAAACCAATAAATAACTAGAAAGGGTCTCATGAACCATGAGAATAAATACACGTCAATGGCGAGGAGGTTGAGAGTATCAACACCATCAAATCCCTGGGAATCCAATGACAAAATATCTCTCAAGTATTTCTCGCCTCCCACCCGTTGAAGAAAGCTCAACAGAGTCTGTTCTTCCTGAGAACACCCAAACGGGCCAGGCCTCCCTCCAGCTCCTGGTAAACTCCTACAAAAGCACCACAGAGAGCATCCTCTGTCGCTGTTCACCAGCTGCACTGCAGAACCGGACCAGGGTTGGTGGTGAAAATGGTTTTGTTTTGAATTACCTATTTTTTTGTGTGATACCCTTATCATACTGTATTGTTTATTTCATTGTTATTGTTAACCTGCCTCGTCCAAACGCCTTTATTCAGGTATTTAATGATTTATTAATATATGGATAGAGCAACTTACCAAATCGCTTGTTCGCGCTTTAATAGTGTGGCACACATTTTTACACAAATTACCGGCTTGCTAATCAGCGACATTGTCTTGTCAGCGTGCTCAGGGAAAATTTGCCGTATGACGAGTTGACTCACGCAACCCCCAAGCCTTTTTTTCCAGACACTGCACAAGGTGACTAGTTTGTCTTGTTCTTATGTGGGTGCTGCTGTTCTGAGGGTTACCAAACATAACTGTAATGCATGCCTACGATGAAAAATAAGGTACCTTATCTTTACTTATGAATGGCTGTGTTTGAAATCTCAAAAGGCTGATACTACTTGTTTCGTCAATATGAGATTATCTGGTTGAACACATGTACTAGTCATAGTAAGTCACACTTCTTTAAGCCATACTTGTATTGTGTGTATGCGTCAAGGGGGTTTCCGTCATAGTTGTTAACAGAAGGCTGAACAAGAATGCTGAACAAAAGATTTAAAGATGTTGGACAGACTCACCTTCCTCTTCGTAAGCTCGGAGATGAATCTTGAGAACAAACAAAGAGAATATAGTTAAAACTGTATATATTTACTTAATCAGGTAAATATAAAGATGATGATGTTGAGGTACATATGTATATATTTAATATATAGATACAACATATGTATATAGTAAAAAGTGTTTACACACCGTGTGGTTTCCTCCAGGGACTCCTCTTCTTTGTACTCTTCATGAGCACCGTTTCTGTCCATGCACACTTTGCCAACCAGAGCCCGCTGCCCGAGGTCATCTAGAAGAGAGGACAAAAAGGTATGCTTATGGTCTGCTTATAACTACCTCAGCTTGTCGACTGGTACCTCCATCACTAAAAGGAGGAAAAGGTGGGATGGCGAAATCACAACTCTTCTCCGTTCTGGCACCGCAGTGGTGGACCGAGCTCCCTGCCAATGTCAGGACTGCAGAGTCACTCCCCATCTTCCGGAAGAGACTGAGTCAAGACCCACTTGTTCAGAGTTCACCTGAACCCTGCATAACATCCATCCAACCACAACTCTGCCCTCATGCTCTTAATTGTTGTACGTCTTGGCTTTCTACGACTTTAATCACTCTTTGTAACTTGGCACAAGTGATGTTGTATACTAGCAATGGTTAACCTAGCAATTGAAATGCTTGAAACTTGTTCTGGTGACTTTCTTACTGTATTA
>JAOPUI010000120.1:8193109-8206449 GCA_027123135.1 Urophycis floridana | reverse complement strand
AGAGAGAGAGAGAGAGAGAGAGAGAGAGAGAGAGAGAGAGAGAGAGAGAGAGAGAGAGAGAGAGAGAGAGAATTTTGAATCTTGCGTGACACAACACCATTGCATAAGGAGTTGAGTAGAAAGGCAACAGAATTTCTTGGCCTTTCAATACGTAAAAGTTTGGGAGTAAACAAGCAGATTAAATGACACAAAAACAAGGTATTTTTTTAAGTACAACTCGAAGGTAGAGATAAAAAAAAAACAGGCTACCTCTGGCATTTGCGCGAGTCAATCTCATGTTGGGTTTACATGATGATAAAAGTAATCTCCAAATGCACCTCCACAGCGAAACACGTCTGGATGTTAGTGGGCTAGATAAAACACACCATGATTTACACAGGAAGATGAATGACTTGCTGCCAACTTTTACAGAGAAAAGTGTTTTGAAATGGATTGTTTAATATGGTTTATTTTGTGATATACTACTTGATAGCATTTATTGCAGAGCACTGGTGCGAGTAAACACTATTTATAATGCCTCAAATGAACCCCAATGTTTTTAATATGTCAACATTGCGTTTCCAGTTATACAAATTGTCAAGCCCCCGCATCTTACCAAGGCTAAGAGGTCTACACCCAAACCTAATGCCCCCCACCCCCCACACCCCGTCACTCACACACACACACACACACGCACACACACAGACACACACGCACGCACACACACACACAAAGCTCCACCTTTTTTTTTCCTCCTCTGTTAATTACCACATATCTTTGCTTTTGTGAGCTTTTGCTTTATATGTACCAGCACTCCAAATCAAAACTGAAATCAAATTAAGGGCCATTGTCGGTGTCTGCCATGTAGTCATTCACATAAAAAGGCAGGCGATGCTGGTTGAATACCAAGCAGAATCTCAGACATGACCAAGTGGGAATGAGTGTGAGGTACTGGGGGAGACATTACAGCAACGGGTCTTGCGCACGTTGCACCAGCTCTTGTAAAAAAACGACCAGCACACAAATAATTACAGACAATAAATGCAAAGAAAGCTATCATTTTCAGCACCATGCTGTTTTATTGGTGAACTTTGGAAGCCATATAGGCAATGGCGGCTGGGCGGGGTTCGATGATACTTTTCATTCTAGCATAGGCCTACTTCTATATTGTTCTGTTTTTTTTTTGGGGGGGGGGGTGTTTTGAATATTTAACAAAAGGGTTTGAGTCGTGCGATTAAAGGGTGAGGTGCTATCGTGCTTTATGTTGTGGCTTCTTTTTCCATTTGCCGCTATCACCTCAGCTAAACACACACCGTCTTGGTCCAGCAGATGTCTCTGTGCGATTGGACAACAGCTGCTCAGCCATCAGAAGGGACCGGGGTGATAATTTAGCTCTGCCCCGCAGTGACATGATAATAATGCCTTCACACCCCGCTGTGATTTTGATGATCGGCCAACAGTCGGGCACAAAGGGGGCTGAATTCATTAGCCATGCACGGGGCCCAGTACACAGCCCCCTGGTACACAAATAGGTTCTTTAGTAGTCACAAACCTGGGCAGCCAGAACATTAACATTTCAGAAGAACAAACTCAACTGTCTCTGCGCTGATAAAAAAAAAAAAAAAATCTGCCTTTTCCAACTCCTAACGTAGTCATACAAATTCTAACCCACAGACTAGGCGAGACTCAAGAATACAGTATCCATTTTCAATGTGTTTCTGACAACCCCTGTAAGACTCACACGCTAGATTGCAACTCAAATCCATTGTAAGGGGGTAAGTTATTAAGCCGTGTGTTTCGTATTGTTTTATTGGTTTCTCCCGGAGCCCTGCATTTAGACTAGGGCTGTGGCAGTGTAGCCGGCGAATGCAACTCCCCAATCTGATCCATGGTCAACTGAGTAATTGGGAAGGGAGTCCCTTAGGGTGCCATTTCTCTGCTGCTAGCCAATGCTACCGCTGCCTTTGTGTGTGTGTGTGTGTGTGTGTGTGTGTGTGTGTGTGTGTGTGGGACTACCAGACCTGAGCCTTTGTCTAACTCATTGGCTCTGAAACCACCTGCCCCCCTCCCCCCTCCCCACTTCCAAACTCCCCAAGAGAGAGGAAGGGTGGACGGGGGGGCGGGGGGGCTGCCCTGATTCAACTTGTCTCCTTAATTAGTTAATTATCTCCATCTTTCAGTCAGTCAGAGATTATGCCTTGTGCTCTCTTAAATAAACATACCACCATTTATCTTGTTCAGAATGGCTTATTTTGAGCCTCTGTCATATAACACAGTGAGAAATGAATGAGAGCAGCTTTAGTTACGTGAGGTAAACATTATTCCAAATAGTGAACAGATCCTCTAGAATGTTGGAGCAAAAGACAAAACAGAAACTGTTGGGTAATAGATGGAGTCCCTTGATTTATATTGATTGAAGTTGACATGTAACATACTATTTGAAAGACAGAGATGGGAAGTGATACAAAAACAAAAAAGGTGTGTTTTTCATGCTCGTTCTCCATACAGCCATTTGTTTGATAAAAAATGTGACACGCTTTGCCATGCCAAGGATAAATGCACAAATGCCTCTTAATTTGCCTTAATGCACCATGGGAAAGCACGTCTAGCCTTTTACCGGCCTTGGAATATTAAGTCTGAATGCTGACCCTGTGCACTGAGACAAAATGGTCATATCCAGAGGTGATGATGAAACGCAGGTGGGAAGCATTTGTTCCTTTAAGCTGGAAAGAAAGAAAAAGATAATGGCTTCATCACAATGACATCTATGATCTCTCATTTCTGTAACTAGTATTAAGTATACTTACCGAAATAGCATTTGATTGCAGTTGCCCTTCTGTTAGTTCAAATTCTGCAAAGAAAGAATTGCTGCGGCATTTCCATTCTTTGACAAGTTACGAAATAGGACTATATATGTTTACTGTATATGTATATCTATGATTTATAGATGGTGGTTTATTCTCACCTGTTTCTGCAACTGATTGAAAGTCAGAAAACGTATCCAAGGTATTCTTTTCTATCTTCAGACCCTTAACTGAACAAAAGAAAAAACACAAGATATATACAGATGTATGTAGCAGATGTTCTATACACATTATGCAATTTGCATTTTTTTATATATACATCTCTATTTATAAAGGTATATATATATATACTGTATATTTGTTAAAAAATAACAACGGTAAGGAATAATTTGCATCGCAAAATATTAACTGAGAATTGCTTGAGCCAATAAAAAGACAATGGATTTACTGCCACATTGACCTCATTATGAAGGCTATCATCGATATCATGACAATTTAACTAACTAACTAATTTCCATTTTAATTGTAGACTGTGTTAGCAAATATCTGTTTATTCATTCATGAAGGTCACCTAACTGTTTGACCTATTATCCTTAATTAGAGGGGATATTTCATTAGATTTGAGCATTTGATGGGAATAAATTGCCCTAATGATGCATTCACGTATAACTGAGCCAAGTTAATTATTAAGATGTACACTTGGAATTAATGGGCATAGCTACTTCTGGAGGGACATTACGGTCATGCGCCCCCGATCAACTGAGGGCTGACATGGTCCAGTCGAACACACATTCAATGATATGCGGTCAATTCAAGACCTTTCATCTCAACTAGACGTTAAATTAGCCTAGGTTAGGCATATTTACGTTGATTTAGGATTGTTGCAGTCCTACAACTGTCGACGCATCACAAAATGGCGGAGCATCACCATGTAACATCCAATGATGCATAATAATGTTGTAAGCCCCGTTCCCACTGAACAGCCGTGTCGTGATACTTGGCTTGTGTACCGTTATAGCTGTCAATGGTCACAAGGGCGATCCCTGTAGGCTCAGCCAAGCGAATGATAAACTCCTGAGGAAACATCCCAGTGGACATCCAAAACGTGTCGGGATTGCTAGAAACAGATAGGGGACAGGTAAAACTGTGTTATTTTCGGGAGGGGGCGGGGGGGGATACATACAATGCAGACGTCGTCAGAAAGTGGTATGACTGGTTTACACAACATTAATTCGGTGTACACGTCGCTAGCTCTCAACAACTAATGCGAACTTTACCCATCAGTGATGTTTTGTGGTGGATGTGCCTCATCGCTGGAGGAAGCCAACAAGACCTTTGCGTCCGGCAAACTTGTCATAGTACCAATTCATCCGCAGACGACGTCCTGCTGACGTGTAATGCGTGATAAACACAACACATTCAACATAAGCAGCGACCTATCTCGGACGGGAGCCAGCCGGTGTTGCCGTTTTAGCGTTGCCTTGCCAACTGACGCATTATATAGTCGTCACCCAGTTGGTACGACGTCATCGTCTGCGACGCACATTGTTCATCAAGTAGTTAGCAGCAGTTCATCAACTCTGTGAAATAAACATTAGCTTGCGGTGAAAGACCTTCGTCATTTGCCATGGCGAACGGGAGTAAAGATGTGGTTTTTGCACGTGGGGCTGGGCAGGTAAGCTATCAAACATAGCCATGATTGTCCGTACAGGCCACCACTACAGTAGCATGCAGTGGCTGTTAGCTTGGCTACACTCACAATGCGATTCACACATCGGTGTCCATGAACTCCAAACTGTAGTTGTGTACAAATAATACCAAACGATAATGACTGTCGTCGTCATGTAGTAAAATGTTCAGACGTTGCATCAATTGACACTTTGGGGTGATCCACGGTGCTGACCAATTTGAATGCGTTTTAGAAGTAAACAGTAGTTTTAGATGTGTAATGCTATTATTTGGGGCAACATGGTTTGGACTTTCTTACCTCGCGGATTGGTATAGAAAATTGTATTGACCTTTGTCAACGTATTTTTTCAGAGTGATGACTCTGACATATGGGATGACACTGCTTTGATAAAAGCATATGACAAGGCTGTTGCATCGTTCAAGGTATGGTGTTTACCTAATATAATACCAGTGAGAAACCTTGGATGACCTCAATCCCCATTTATCACTTTGGATTTTGTCTACAGAATAATCATGCACATTTTTTGCATTTTGATATCTACCAGACTGCACTTAAAGGGGAAAGTGACCCACCGGCTTTCAAGAAAGACCCCCCGGGAAAGAAGCGTAAGAACAACAAAAATAATCCCAGCCGGAAAAAGAGTAACGCACCTCCAGACAAAGAGGTTGGTCAATTTGCATGTCAATCTCTTCATCAAACCTAGACAAATAAACTGTCACTATAATCTGCTACGATCACTCTTTATAGAGAGCTTCCTAGGTCCAACCTTAGAAGTCTAGACCAAAAGCTTAACAGTGTGTCCACAATGAATGATTCACATACACATTCGAAAGGTTTTACTCTATGCTGCAGCACAATGAATACTATATGGCTAAACTCTATCCTAATCCTTCTATCATAACTGAACGGTGAACACTTGTCTTGCCACAGTGGCAGGTTGGGGACTCATGCAGTGCTTACTGGTCAGAGGATGGCCAGCTGTATGCTGCCACAATTTGCGCCATAGACAAGAAGAGAGGCAGTTGTACAGTTGTATATACAGACTATGGCAATCAGGAGGAGCAAAGCCTTCAAGATTTGCTCTTGGAGAACTCTGAGGTCGAAGAAGAACCTTGTGCTAAGGTATAGTAATGGACGTTGTTGGACATTGTCTTTGTTATGTTTGTTTTTTTCGCTCAACCTTGGAGGAAATGTAAGAAACCATTTCAATGTAGTTTTAGAATGAATGAGATGATTATGTCTTTGAGACTTGCTAATGCAGGCTTTTATTTTGAGGTCACTGATGGAGAGCGGTGGGTGTATCGAGGCCTGTATTAAAATTCAAGTGATATGCTTGCTTTCTTTCTGTCTCTGCCCTGAATGAAGGTCAACGAAGGTGAATCGTCCACAGAGGAGAGCGACCGGTCCACCACACCACATTCTCACAGGCGGCAAGCACACAACGCGCCCCCAAAGTACAAATCCCCCAGAGAACCCCCTCCGCTGTTGCCACGCGGTCTCCCCGGATTTCCCCCGGGCCCGCCCCCCATGCCCGGCTTCAGGATGGTAAGACGTGCCCTTTCACTCCCAGCCCACCCTCCATTATTCAGTGGAAAGACACTTAAGGGACAGTAGGCCTACACATGAACACCGACATGAGGGCGCACAATTGCTAAAATGTAATTATGTATTTATTGTTTGAAAGTACAAAATTAACTTTTCATGAATGTATTACATACACATGAAATTTAGAAAATGTTCAATCATTTACTTTTCTACCAAAAGGGCGGAAGCAAAAAATCCAGCGGCCCCGTCCCCCCGGCCTGGCCTCCCATGATGCCCTGCGGACCCCCGGTGAGTCACAGGATTAAGTCGCTGTTTAAAGTGACGCAGAAGTCACCCGCGGTCGTCTGGAACCTACAGACACAGAATTGCTCTTTTTTTTTTTTTTTTTTACCTTTCGCCAGATCTTTCTGGCCACACGGGTTCACAGGCTGAGGCTGTTTCCCAGTTTCTCTTCTTCCTCTGAGCTCATTCTCCCGTCGTTGGGCTTATTTTCCCCGCTTCCTTAGATGATCCCGCCCCCTCCGCCCATGAGTCCTGACATGGAGGATGACGAGGCCCTGGGTGCCATGCTCATCTCCTGGTACATGAGCGGATACCACACAGGATACTATCTGGTATGTCCATTGGCTTTGAGTGCTTTACATTTTACCAGCAGGTGGGATGGGGATTTTCTAGCCATTAGGCCATCCTTAAAAATATTTTGGTTTTGGTTTGCCGTAACCCGACCGACCCTGTCGATTTAGGACTGACGCAAATATATATATTTTTTCCCCTCTTAGTCTGACCGACTATCCGGTTGTAAACTTGCGCTAAGACTGAACGTTTTTTTTTTTTTTTTTTACTCTTCATGTATAGAAGTGAAAAATCACGTTGACGCGTCGTGATCACGCATTGATAGTAATTTGACAACATAGTTTGTTGATTTGTTTAGCCTTTCTGAAGAAACATGGGAATAGTGCCAAATGGTTTATGTTATTGAAAAAAGGAGACTTTTGATAACTGAAACGTGATAATGTGCTTATTAAGCAATAGTTCTGATCACTTTTTGTGATTATTTTTTGTTGTTATTCGCTTTATCTGGTTATATTTGCATTTTGTCTAATGTGATGGCATTTTGTCTTTGAAGGCTTTTTTGTTAAAACCAGAAAGCTCTGTTTAGTTTTGGCTTGGAATAGCCTGTTCATTTGATATAGCCTTACCAAAGGCTTGACATAATCTTCAGAGGAGAAAATAAAATCTGCCTTCAAATGAATTGCACTTCTTTAAGACCAAATCTAGAAAGTATCGGTATCTGTACTCTGTATCGGTAAATACACAAACAAAAGTATCGGTATCGTATCGGTTTGTAAAAAAGTGGTATCGGTGCATCTCTCGATGTCACGATATGCAAATTTGTTTAAATTCATACCTCATCACATGCCCAAAATTAATCTTTTTTTTTTTTACTTTGAATTTTGAAAAAAATATATAGAACTACCTACCAACCCTTTTTTTGTGGTTACTGCAAACAGAAATATTTTCAAGGATGGCCTTTTTTTTCAAATATATATCTACCCTATAGTGACATCACTCTTGGGAGTTAGTGCGCATCATTTCACACCATCAGACAGGATATATCCATCATACATCACACTTGATATGAGAATGGGGGCCCTTTAACCTGAAGTAGGTCGGGATAGCAGGATAGTTTTGGTGGTTTGGGGTTGTTTGTTTTCCTGCTTTAAGGCTCTGGGTTTGTATTTGTAATTTATGGACTAAAATAACCTTGACTTACCTGTTTGTAGGCATCCTGGCTCTAAGTCTCTTTTAGATACAAGTGTATTCTATATGGTGGAACATTCACTTATGTTTATTTTCCTTCAACTCATTCTAAGAAAAAGTTGTGGCAGTTCAGGGAATTTGTTCAGCTCCTGAATTCAAACCGTCCCGGTTCACAAACGGACTGTTGCTATTGTGTTCAGGGGTGGAGAATAAAGAGCCATGACATACTTTCCTCTCACCTTCCCCCAGGGCTTGAAACAAGCACAAAAAGAATCTGCTTCACACAAGAAGTCTCACCACAAGTAACTGCTGCTGCCACTTTAGTCTTACAGACGCAGAACTGTCGGAAAGTGAACTGTACAAACTGTATTACCTGTCTGTGTTGATTTGGGTTGGGTTTTTTTTTTGTATGCTTTGTAAAAAAAAAAAATCTATATATAATAAAGACTTCCTCGCAGTGTTTTCATAAGCCGTGTTGTGTTTTTGTGTTTCTCCTGATTGACTTAATGAATCACACCCTGCCGCCCTCCCCGGGCCCGCCGCTAGACGCGGCCTTCCCCGACGTTCCTGCTAGGTTGAGCTCTTGTTCACGAGCACGCTGTATTAACACCGAATGCCCATCGGAGACGTTGTATTCTTGTAAACTAACAAGAGCAATTGGAGTGTTTGGCCGCGATGGCTGACGTCCAGCAGGAGGCTTGCGTCCCAGAGTGCACCTCCTCTGCTGTTGTCGCTATGCAGATTACGTTACCGAGAAAAAAAAGGAAACGTCTTTCAATCTGCATCGTATATCGGTTGAATCTTTTTTTTTTTTGCACGGCTGGGGGATTGGGTAGTAGGCCAGATCTGAGTCATGCTTCTGTGCCTCTGGTGCTTTCCACATGGTTAATTCAGGCGATGGTCCCAGTACAGGGCCAGCATTCATGTCATCCCTCTCCCCAGAGGTGTTTTCTCTTCCTCTACCCAATATGCGATCACATCCATCATACGCTTTGATATTCTTACAGCATGGGTGCATAGTACTTCAGGGTTCTGGTGTTGGGGCAAAAGAGAAAACGGTTTATACAGTCTGGTGTGGACCAGACTAGAGTACATCTTTACCTCTGGTTGACAGTGAAATGTCTTTGTTTGTGACTGTGTATCAATTAGCCTGACGTTACACTTGTTCGGAATGGCTTATTTTGAGCCCCTGTTAAATTGAATTAAATGTAATGCCAATCCAGTTACACAAATAAGTCAACGTTTAACACTTGTAGGCCTGTTTTACTCACCATGTGAAATTGAACAGACTTCCATGATCTTTTTATATTCTCTATACTAAATGTGCTTCACTTGTCTTAGTGCTATTTCTGTATTTCTTAACCTTGTATTTTCAGCATGGTGAGAACGGCACTGTATATCGGATCCATGCTTATTTATAGCATAGACAACCACATGTAATTACAACCAGGGGAGCCAGAGTTGCTCTGCTCGATTTGTAATGTTTTCACTTCTTGAGGAAAGAGGAGTCCTTACCAGACATTCCCATACTAGTGGTTTGGTTGGCTTCCCTCCCCACTGCCCTGATTCTACACCGGTGGCATTACAAAGCGCTGTTGTGAGACAACGAGGGTGAAGCACAATGGAATAGGAATGTGTAATGTATAAAGTAAAGCCTGATTGTCTGCTGCGTTCGGGGGGCCATGTGATCATGCTCCTGCTGTTCTGTAGCCCGCCGCTCTTTGGGCGAAGAGCAGCCCCTTTGTGTGCCGACTGTGGCGGACATTTCACACCCCACAGTCGTGGCCGTGCCAATGTCGACAGTTGCCTTCCACATTCATCAGACACATTTTGTCTGTGGTACGGCTGTTTTTCCACGCATGTGTATGTGTGAGTAAAAGAGGAAATACCCTCCATTTTTAATGCGATATGTACATGAAGGATCTGTTGTGGGTTTTATTTTTTTATATATATGTGTCATGCATCAAATATATCTCGTGCACCCAGGGCCAGGATTGGAAATAACCTGGAATCAACGCCAGTACAAAGTTATTTTGCTTGCCAAGGTCTGAGCATAACCCCCCCCCCCACAAGGATCTGATAAGGATATGGCCTGGGGTTGAAGGATGGCCGGACCATGCCTGGGAAACCATGGGGCTCTCCTCTATGTTGATTCCTCTCCTCTGGACCAGGACAGCAGTTGTTGGTGTGTAAACATAACACGAGAGCGCACAGAGTCTTCCAGGGAAAATATGCTTCCCTGAGTGTTTATTGCGGCATAAGATACAACACCTAGGGGTTATGTGCTTGAACTCCCATCCTCCACACAAGCATCCTTGTTGGTAACATGACCGACAATGGATACAGATGTACAACACAAGGCCACAATCCACCTGGTGTGCTCGCGGTGCTCATGTTGTTGTACTACTGCAGTGTGTGTGTGTCAAGGTTGTTTATTCTAAAGACCATGTTGCATACGAAGAATTATAGGCTTATGTAATTCACCAGTTGGTTTTACATGTACGGATGGCCTGGGACATACTTTGGGGAGTCAGTGTAAGACCCGTCGTAACAACATGACTATCATAAAAAAAAAATCTTTTCATTGCAACAGTGTTTTTGTTACCGAAAAAAAATGGTAACAAGCGTGTGTAAACAGTGACTAAATTTAGCTTTCAATGGCTTAAGTCAACCAATATGAGGACAACAAAGAGAACTGTGTATAGCTGTAATGTTTGAGCCAAAAAGAAAAAAAAACAAAACGGTTTCACAGCAGTTAGACGGTTATAAAGCTGAGTGTCGTTCGAAGAACACTTGACCACTCCAAAGAACACTTACAACATGAGAGAGAAAAAAATCTAAACAAATTGTGTCATCACAGTGAAACACAACCATGTCTCATTGAGATATTAGAATGTATTTCGTTAGTTTTAACAATGAAATACATTCAAAATAATCATCCTTGACTGACAGCTACTTGATTCAGCTCAGGCAGGGCTGCTCCTGGTGAACTAATGGCTCAACTTGCTCAAATGTTTGGTTGCTTGAAGTCAAGCTTAACCTACTTTTCTGTTGCAAAGGCTTCTTTTTTTCCCCCAACACTACATGTGGTCAGGGACCGGTGGTCGGTCTTGACTTGTGTTACAACCATTATGAATAAGAACCCCACACTCTCTATAGGCCACTCCTGTGTAGACTGCGACTGTTGCCTCACAGGGACACAGATCCTGGGCGACCCTCTCAGCTTTCAGAATTCCACACACAGCAGGTTTGGTAGATTTACAATGACAACAGGGAGTTTGGCAAACACTGGCGTTGACAACCCCGCTGTATCTTCATAGTGGTTTGTTAAAATGTCCCTAGATAAAATGACATTCCAATGGCATGCCCCGAACTCCTTCTCTATAGCCTTCTTCGGAAGGCTATACTTGGAAGGTGTAGCCCACTTCCAAGGTAAAGTACATTGAAATTAAGATGGGTTAGGCCATGGCATATCTGCAGACTATGTTTAAATTTTTTTTAACCTTTTTTATTTTTATTGTTTTTTAAAGGTTAACATTTTAACCTAGCATTGCCTAGTCTAAATTCAAATATTTTCCAAATCAGTAATCAAAATAGTATGCACCAATCTTGAATATGCATTTTTTATTCATTGCAAATGAAAAGCCAATGGTTATTTTTAGTTCCCCCAAAACTTTGGACCTCCTATAAAAAGAATGAATACACTAGGTAGCCTTTGGAAAAGCCCGGGGGGGGGGGTCAATGTGTCATCACAGGGCGCACTGGTTTCGGAATCCCCCCCCCAACAGAATCAGCTGGTAGAACACGAAACAGAACTCCGCGACGTTCAGTTGCAAAGTAGAGCACCGCCGGCAGAGGTCTCTGGATACAGAACAAGAGCGAAAGAAAAGTTGGGTCGCCACATTACTGTTTGGTGTCACCAATGTCAGGCAGTCCACATACAGGCAGCCTGCGAGTGTAGACGCTGCTGAGGCGAGTAGCGGGGAGAACGAACGGGATCATCAGCCTCAGTTCATTTCACTATAATTTCTAATTGAGTCTAAAGTTGAATAATCCCCTGAGAGCTCGTGGTTCAACCCCCGACTGAGTTGTGGGACTTTTTTTTTTTGTATATGCGCTTCGCAATTTTTGAACTCGCGGAACTAGTTTCGAAATTTTATACCACCCCAAACAACGCGATTCACTTCAAGGTTGGAGTGTTTTTTTTTCTTTCACAAAGGAGAACATGTTTTGCCGAAATCAAACAACCAGGGCAACTGTTGCCCGCGGCTCTGCCCTTGAAATGGAGATACGGCGAGGGAAGTTCAGAAGGAGCATTTTCTTGGACACATCACAGGTAAACTTGGTTTATCCATCCACCCACTACACCTCTCCACCTTCTGTCCTTCTCTCTATCACTCTCTCTCTCTCTCTCTCTATCAGAAACTCACTCACTCATTCTCTCTCTCTATCACACACTCACTCATTCTCTCTCTCTCTCTATCACACACTCAATCATTCTCTCTCTCTCGCTCTCTCTCTCTCTCGCTCTATCAGAAACTCACTCACTCATTCTCTCTCTCTCTCTATCACACACTCACTCATTCTCTCTCTCTCTCTCTCTCTCTCTCTCTCTCTCTCTCTCTCTCTCTCTCTCTCTCTCTCTCTCTCTCCTACACAGACCTGGCAACTTTATTTGCTCATGGTCAAACTGAATAGGGGGTTCAACTAACTAAATTGTAAGAAAGAATGTTAAGGAGATGTCTTGGTTGTCATGTCGTGTGTGTGTGTCCTCAGCGTCCTTGCGAGCTGAAGTATGTGGGATGAGTGGCCATCCATTCCCCAGCCTGATGTGTGACGCATTCACACTGTCTGCTTGAAGCTTCTTCTTTTTTTTCTTTTTTTTTTCTTGTTTAAATAGTACTTTATTATTCATGTCACATGGTAGTCCAAACACCCTCCGTGACTCTAATGACCCACGGGGATCTCATAGAGTACCGGAGTTAAGACCTAATCCATGAGATCATCCTGGCTCCAACACAACCGTGTGTCCTTTTTTTGCCCTTTCAAGATATAGGCCTAGGTTTTGGAAAAGGTTATTTTTGTATTAGCGAGATTAGCACTGAAGGTGGGGGATGAACTATCTTTTTTTTATGTTCAAAGGGATTTATAGAATATATATTGAACACCTTGAAGTAAGCGTATGCAGTATAGCCATCTAATCAGATTCACAATCAGTGGATCAACACATTTGACAAGTGCATTGAGATTCTGTTCCTAAGTCGTGGTGGTAGGGTAAGACACAAGCACTGCCAAGCGTGATACACTTGAATTATACTTCCTCTGTTTTCCATTGCATCCCCTAGGCTACTCAGACTTTTCTCTGTGTGTAATTGTGTTGTTTTATTACCTGTTTATCATAGCCATTGCTAATGATCCTCTATACACAGACAAAAGCCAGACTCTCTCTCTCTCTCTCTCTCTCTCTCTCTCTCTCTCTCTCTCTCTCTCACTCTCGATATCTCTCGTGGTCTCTGGGGCGCTAACTCGCTCTAACAAAAAAAAGAACACTCAATAACTCT
>JAOPUI010000120.1:8170569-8183587 GCA_027123135.1 Urophycis floridana | reverse complement strand
CTCTCTCTCTCTCTCTCTCTCTCTCTCTCTCTCTCTCTCTCCCCCCCATCCCTCCCTCCTTCACCCCCACACCTCAGTACCAGCCAGCACACAGCAGCCAGGCTGATCTGGGGTGTGTCTGATCTGAATGGCCACTCTGTGTGAGCAGGAACCAGAGAAATGCTTCCGATTCAGCCAGCTTCCTTTTGGAAAAACAGCAGCCAAGATCTGGGAAACTGACGTTTATGGTTGGTTTATCATTCACCCGGGCCACTGTAGTTTGAGTACAACCCACTATCCATTATAATTCTTGCTTAGTCTTGCATCTCTTCCCCACGGCCCTGGTCTCTAACCTTCTCATCTTCCCATTGCCCGGTGGCCACTCCGTTTCATCTCCACCCTTCCACTTCACCTTGTCTCTATCCTTGGCTTTTCTCTTTTCCTGCTTACAGCAGCAGCCTCTGCAAGCCTCTCTGGCAGGCTTGCAGTTTGTGCCTTTTTTGCAGTACGGTGCAGAAAAATCACAGTCCAATTAAAACAAGATTAGATTAAAGACTCTGTTGAGGTTGTGTCAAAAGGGTTTGGTTTGGTTGGACTGCGTGTTAAAACAAGTCACGCTCCCATCGTCCAGCCTGGATTAAAAACATGTGAACATGCGCCCTAGATGGCCTTGCTGTAAGATGTTTCCCTTTGTATTCAACAGCTTCTTGTCTATGTGTAAAAAGGCACACTTGTTATTGTGGTAGTGTGTGCGTATGCGTTCTTATGAGCTTGTAATGTATGGGCGTGTGTGCTCTCTTTGAATAAGGTGTAGATCCTAATCTGCAAAATGCATGTAGATGTATGTGTTTTTGTGGTTCACTAACCGAGCTAATTGCTTGTGAGTGATTTAGTAACATATGTGTGGCTGCTGAGGTATTTCCATCCGTAGGAGGAGTCGGTTTTTGTTTCACCGCCTCTTCTTTTGAACTTCAGACGCCTTTGAACCGGGAGTAGGCTGGTGGCGGGAGTGTCAAACAACAAGGGTTGTACAAATAGAATAACCACAATTCAAACAAATACTCCCCTGATGTACACTCCATTGAAGGGGAGTTTGTGTGTGTGTGTGTGTGTGTGTGTGCATTTGCGTGTGCGTGTGCCTGTGCGTGCGTGCGCACAGAAAAGAAAAGGTGCATTTGTGAGCATGCCAGATTGTCTCATTGAATTACAGTGAACTGCAGGAGCCTTGGCTGGTGATGTGGGTATGCATGCAAAAGTCTCGCTGTGGGTTGTGTGTTTAGTGGGTGTGTGTGTGCAGTCTACATTTGGGGCACTGTTGCACCTGATGTACGTGAAATCTTGCTCTTCCACTTGAATAGTCCCACCATTTTAGATGAGATTTGACACGATAATTGCCAATTTATTCTCATTAGTATAAATGTGAAGCTTAGTACTTTATTTAAATGACTTTGTATAATTGTGCACTATACTGTAGGTGAGGTGCCCTTTTTTGTCTCCACGTTCTTAGGCATTACTGAGATTCATTATTTCTGGTTATTTGATCAATTGATTAATAATGCAACGATAAAGAATTAGCTGATCATTATATCATTAACATGTGACGGCGCTGCTTCTGGTGTAGAATGACCAACATGTGTGTGAAGGTATGCGCTGTGTTGTGCAATGACGCGGACGGTGATGTTGTGGAAAACTTAATACCAAGGAGTTGCCCAGAAATCCCGAGGGGGGGGGGGAAACCTAGATGGTTTCGAGCTGGTTCAGGGGCTGGGGGCCCCAGACTGGGCTGGAGATGGGAGCCAAGGCTGGTGAAAGGGGCCCCTTGTTGTTGTGTGAGGTGTTGAGAGGCATGACTGGGAGTGTTGTCCACCCCTCCCCACCCACCCCCCGCCCCATCCAACCCGGTCCCTTCCATAGAGCTCCATGGTAATAGAAACTCCCTGGTCTGCTGGGATGAGCTCAGTGGAACAAACCCTGCAGCCCGATGATGTCATAGCCATTACTTTAAGGTCAAAGGCTCGGGGGTCAGATCGAGGTGCCTGTCATGGAAACTGAACTTTTTGAGCTAACTTTGTACGTTGGAAGGATAAAGACAAGAGAACAGAGAGCCCAATTTAAATACCATATTATTGGCTTATTGAGCTTATATCAAAGCCCCTCGAATCCCTAGTCACTTTGAAGTGACAAGGTCAAACCAGCTTACGAAACGTGGGCGTAACAAGGCACTGTGTTACAATTGACACTACCAAGAGTAGTGTCAACACACTATATGATTGGCTGATTGGGTTTGTGACCTTTTTTACCTCCGCTTCGCCCAGCCCAGACACCTTGTCTCAGAACTATTCTCTTGGTCAGTGTGTCACAGATCATGGCCTTTGGATGGCGTTGGGTGTCTATCGAGGAGTTTATTTCTTTCTTCCTTTAGCGTTTTCCCCTTTCACACAGTCTCATGGTTGTCACCGAGAGGGAATCTCTAACCCGGGCAGACTGCGTCAGCGGAAGGACATTCCCCAGCCCGGGGGTTTTAATACCCAGTATAGCACAGATAGGAAGTTTGTCGAGGAAACGCGCCCTTGTTAAAGTGACTCAATATAGGAAGCTGCTCCCGCAATCTCCGCGGGAAGCCCTGGGTTGGTGAGACGGCATCCAGGAATGTGGCTCCTCATCCAGAGGAATGAGAAGCATCGCCACTGCCGGAACAGATGGCTATCACATCCGCCGCTCGTCCCACCGGGGGGACGTCAGCATTATATTGTCGGGGCTCTGCGCTAAACTGCAGGGATGAAATGATCATTTTGACTCCTGATTTGGGCAGTGGCGTACGCTGCACTCCTCCTCCACGGCCCCTGGATCTGTGGATGTCTTTTGAAAGCGTTTGTTGCCTTACTGTGTCTGTGGCTTTTAGGGGGTTGAATCAATGCACCGGCGGAGGATGAAGATGAGTGTTGCTTGGCGTCTTCATTGGCTTCCATGTGTTTCCCCCTGAGATGTTCCATTTAGTTGAAGATTAACGTTCTTCTTCTACCTTGGATAGAAAAATGTGTGATGAATTAGCTGCCGGCTGCTATCTCCCCTGCTTGTCAGTCCCATCAGCCAATGAGATACGGGTTCCTCGCTGCTGGTGAAACCTTAATCTGATTATCAGTGGGATATTCGCAGCACTACAAACAATGGAGGGGAAAAAGATAGAAAGAGAGAGAGGGAGAGAGGGAGAGAGGGAGAGAGGGAGAGAGGGAGAGAGAGAGAGATGGAGAGCTGTCGGCACTTGACCAGTTGGCCCCTCACCGTTTGCATGTGGGAGTCGCATCAGCCTGCTGCAGCAAAACGGTTACCATGACAAAGCGTTCTTCATCCCTCCCTCCCTCCCTCCCTCCCTCCCTCCCTCCCTCGCCCGGTTCCTCCACCACCATTGTGTCTCCACGGGGGTGTTGTCTTCATGGATAGATGTACGATTCAATTGCCGGGCAAGTGGGAGTGGGGTCTCTCTCGGCTGCCCTTTTGCAGTTCATGCAACGCCAAGCATGCCCACACTCTCTGATTCCCCCCCACACACACACACCCCCACCCACACGCCTCCCCCAATACCACCCCACCCCATCCCCCCACACCCTCATCAGCTGTATTCCTCCACTTCCCATCTTCGGTGCTCAGCCAAAGACAAGAAAGACTTCCTCTTTCAATTGTGGGATTCTAGGAATCCCGGACAGAGATTTTGTCTAGGTATTGTGAATGAATGGGGTTGCTTTTTTTTTCCGTGGTAACTTGACACTGATGATATCCCTGGATGACTGTCTGGCACATTTGGTGTCTTGAAGATTTACTTGTACTTAAATGAAGTAATATACGGTATTATAAATATTGTTGTGACTGCTTCATCCAGAACAATTTTTCAGTGCCGAGTGGCTCAGCTGTGTTTTCACTTTCTACCTGCAGTTGATTTTAAGTGTCATGGCCAAAGTACTCCACTGCACAATACACCAATTATTACACATTGAACTATGACAAGTACAATACTCCAAATCTGTCAATCCTGAACCATCTAGGTCAAGTGAGGTAGAAGCTAAGACAGGACGAGAACGCTTTATTCCAAAGTGCACGCAGATGATATTCATTCAGAAGATTATTGTACCACAATTGTGTCACACCAAGTGCACAACGTAGGTGATGATACTTTGCGGCAGTTTGTTTGTGTTTTGTGTTTGATTGTCTATTAGATTTAGCCAAACTGCCTTTGCCTCTATCACCGTCACATCTTTTTGAATATTATTATAATTATTTTTTTATATTTACAAACTTACAAATTGTAGGCCTAATAATACATGCACGATTAATTATGTGTCTTGTTATATTATGTAGAGACGTGTCTTTTTAAATAATTTCCTATTGGTCTTGAGAGAGAAAAGGGACAGTGAGAAAGTTGCCGAGAGTCAGAGAGAGCGCGATAGAGCGAGAGAGATCATTTTAGCCTCAACTGAAATCCTATACATCGAACGGTACGTGCGTTGTGTACGCCTGAGTTTCAAGTCGCGTACACCCGCCTCCTCCTGGAAGGCTTTCGGTTGGTCCTTAAGCCGGTCAATCTTGACCCACCCAGTGCTTCTGTGTGATTCTGTGTTGAAGCTCCGGAGCCGCTGCGTGGTTGATGACAGTGCGGGGTGATTGGCTTTTTCAAAGCCGTTATTCTGCGGTCGCCTTGCAGAAGTTTAGCACCGCGTTCGTCTATGACACTAGTTAGATCCTTTTATTAAAAAAAACAACTTCTGAGAGAGTTTTCCATCACTTTTTTGACAATATGTCATGGATCTACCTCTCAAGGAAAATCTAATTCTAAGCGTCTGGGACGTTGCATGGACCAAGGCGGTGTGGTCTCTTAACACTTGGCGTCCTATGTTATGAATGAATGATCGACAAGGGGTTATTTTGAGCAAAACTGCAATCATGACGACCTGGGCAGACTAGGGTATTGCGTAAGCACACGAGCTGCCAGTTTGCAGAGTTGTTGTGCACAAGAATGAATTCCTCGAAAGATCAAATGGTGAGTCGTCATTCCTTCGTTTAATTCTCACAATGTATAGACGCCCGAACGTGAATTGTGTTGTTGTCTTCTCCACGCTACTACACACTTTCGGATACGATTCCGCTAAATCACCACACATCAGCGACTCACACGCGAAGCTGAGGTAGGCTTACTGTACATGAGCTCTGTGGAAAGGGTCCCAATTGAGCAGTATTGCTGCGGGTCGTTCGTTTGCAATGCATCTGGTTGGAACATACCTATGCGCGATCGGTTTCATTTCGATTTAATATGCAGGCATGCAAGTCAATGCGATTCATTGACTGCAATGACAGCCGACGGAGACACTAATTGGCTTAGCCTACATCCCATCTCTGCCTCGCTTATCTCCTGTCTCTCACATTCTCTCTAGTCATGTGCGCTAGCAAACATGCTGCTTTTATACAAACAGTTTACTCTTGGTACTTTCACATTTGAAGTAACGCCCGTAAAAAGCATTTGTAATGGGTGCAATTTCTCTTTAACGCCGTCTGCAACATATGTGCTCATGCTTCCCAGAACGGGAACAATGTAACCAGTATGGCTCTTACAATAATTATGACTTGCGTCTCCCACTCATAATTTTTTCCCTGCTCTCCAGGGGAAGTGTTTGCTATTTATGCGTTGCTTGTTATCTGCCAGTTTCTTGTATGAATAGTTTGGTTTTGTGCTCCAATTATAGAAACGTAACAAAAGCCCAAACATCATGGTGCATCTAAAAAATGGTCACACACACACACACACACACACACACACACACACACACACACCGCAGCCGTCACAACACACAAGGCACAGAAAGCCAGGCTCACATCTCCTTGTCAGCTTAGTCCTTTTTAAGTGTCTTAGCCAGAAGGCTTAAGTTGTATATCCAAGTTACAGTGGTTTGAGTCGGGAGTTCATGTGACCAAACAGACCACTGTAGTGTAGCTGTGGTGTAATTAACCTCTTGATCAGCTGAAATGCATCCCATTCTCTTGATTGCCCTGCTCACATAATGACAGACATGCAGACATGAAGGCTGACAGACACTGAGCATTTGTGCCCCTGTGTGTTGATTTTAAAGGTCACCCACATCAACATCCATTTCCATTTCTAGAATAGATCCCCCGTTTGTGTGCTGTGCTGGCTGTGCATATGGGACGTTTGTGTGAATGCACCAAACCCATGTCTCCGCTCCGGATCAGAACTTGAGTCTGGCACGAGGAGGGAAAAGGTTAGTTCCCGGTGACATAACACCTCTGTGCTCACCAGTCATGTGTTCCACGGGATCAGCGGCTCTACCGGTCCTGTTTACCTTACCCATTGAAAGCATACTGGTCGGAACTAGTGATACTGGCCTGAACTAGTGACACTGGCCTGATTCACTTTGGCTGTGTGCAGAGACACTGGACAGGGCATGAAGATGTGTCGTTGTGTGTAGGGGCTACAAAACCCTGCCAGCCTTCACCTGTCTGACAATCAATATTGGGGGGGGGGGCGGTTACTGAAGATAATCTGCCTGTGCGATCACGTTGTTCTTCATCTTTCTCTTTCACTCTGTGGTGCTCGTCTCTACTGTGCATATAGGGTGCTGTTGTCCATCACTTCTGCTTTCCAGTCACTTCTGCAGCGGTGTGTTTGTGTGTGTGTGTGTGTGTGTGTTTGTGTGTCTGGGGACATTCGTGTGCGGCTGCTGCAGCAAGTGCAAGTTATTTGTGTAGCCCTTTCCGCTGCTGCTGATATCAACCCTGGTCTTTGAAGGGGGGGGGGGGGAAGGGCGTGCTGGGATAGGTGTGCGATACTTTACGCTGCGATGGGCAGGAGCGTCCTCAGCCGAAACAAACGGCGCCGCACTATTCAAGGAACTATAAGCCATTACTCTGCTCAAAAGCATGACAGAGGTGTGTATGGGTGTGTGTGTGTGTGTGTGTGTGTGTGTGCGCGTGTGTGTGTGCGCGTGTGCGTGTGTGTGCATGCAAGCTTGTCCTTTACCCGAGTGTCCAAGGAAAAGTGTGACAAATGAGCCATTTTTAGCCAGCTGCACAGCAATATGGCCACCGCCTCTCCTCCACATTTCCAATTATACATCTTTTAGATTGAAACCTGCACAGGAGTGGAGCAATGGAGGAATGCCCTTCTCTTTCTCTCTGCTTCTCTTTGCATATACTCTGACCCATCTCTCTCATAGTGTCTCCACTTGAACCCTTTCTCTCTTTGCTCGTCTCTCCCCCTGGACCTGTCTCCCTGTCTGTCAGTGTCTGTGTCCCATTGCCTTCCAGCCGCCATTGATTTCTGTCCCCCTGCGTTTTGCTGAAGCGCTAACTCAAACCAACACGTGCAGCGAAAATGTCCCCGGCGCTCTCTCTTCCAGAGCTCCTGTCGCACTGCTGTCCACTCCCATTTTCCCTCTCTCTCACACAGCCCCCCCCACCTACCCCCTCCCCCACACCCCCACCCACTCCACCCAGGCCTCCATTTTTAGTAGCAGGAACAGTAGAGGCCACTGCTGGGGTCGTTCTGTGGGCAAAGTCGCCCAGAGAAGAAGAACAACAGCTTTCGCTTGGGAATAGGAACGATAGGAGCTATCGCACAGAATACACAGGAGGAGGAAGAGGAGGAGGAAGAGGAGGAGGAGGTAGAGGTGGTGGAAGAAGGGGAGGAGGAGGAGGAGTAGGAGGAGGAGGTGTTGAAGGGTATAAGAGGCTGACGCAGGGAAAAGGAGATGATTGGCTAAGGTGTAGTAGGTAGCTTGTTATATCACCAGTGATCCATCAGAGTCGGGCAGCTTCCTGTTTACGTGTACATGCTGGCAGAGCAACAGCCGGGCGGAGGATGCTGGTGTGATGGGGTGGGGGGGGGGCTGTGGAGACCGGCTGGATGTGATTGGAAGATCAGACTGACGGACTCGCCCGACAGACCGCTGGACGGAGGCAATTTGTCCGGCGATGCCCACGTCAGACAAGACTGAGTGACGGTTGTGGAGAGAAGGGACTAAGGGAGCGCCAACAGATGGGCAGCGAATGCACAGCTGACAGTAGGTGGTACAGAAATACTGACTCTAGTCCGTCATGTCCCCCCCCCACCCACCCACCCCCCCGCCCTGGCAGATGATGTGTTTCATCTGCTGAACACACACATTTTCTGCGTCTGTGTGTGTGCGGGCGTGCGGGCATGTGTGTGTGCGTGTGCGCACGCATGCACAGCCACACTGCTTGTTATGTTTATTTAATGGAATTGCATCTTGTATCTGAGACAGAGAGATGGCAAACACAGTAGACACATTCCCACGGTGGCCCCCGACTTACTCGGACCCAGACTTAGCAGGCTTATTTTATTCAATCCCAATGTATGTTGCTGGTGTGTGGGAAACCGGGACTGTAATAAAACCCTTATACCCATTCTTCCCCAATGGCCGACTGATGAAATGCACTATCGGCCTTATAGAATCAATAGTAACCCGATCGCCAGGCTCGGTTTTACACACACACACACACACATGCACACACACACGCACACAAACACACACAAACATGAAGAGACACCACATATAAGCTCCCATACTATTTTCATTCACACAGTTCTGCAGAAGCACTGGACTCCATGAAACCTCCACCACATATAAGTTTATAGGTTTCAGAGAGAGGTGTGTGTGTGTGCGTGCGTGCGTGCGTGCGTGCGCGTGTGTGCGCAGCATCGTTTACAACAACAATGCCCCCACTTATAAGGATTGTACCGTTGTCTTGATGACCTGCACAATGTCAAATGACATTATGTAACATTATATTCTGACCAGCTTGTGTGCACTTGTTATGTCTTATCCCGTATGATCTCTTTCAGAGTTTGGATTGAACTTGTGGTGGGGGGACCGGGGACTTGTGTGTTGGGGACTTGCATGTTGTACGTCATCATAGCATCATAGGCCAGCGATTGTGTATACTAGCAATGGTTAACCTAGCACTTGGAATGCTTCAAACTTGTTCTGGTGACTTGCTTACTAACAGTAATGAAGTGTGCCTTCTTCTGACAAATATACTTATTGTAAGTCGCGTTGGACAAAAGCATCTGCTTAATGCCCTAAATGTAATGCAATGAACCCGGGTCCATCTATGGCACTAGCTGCACGCTCCTGCCACATTAATCTGGTATGTATGGGGTGGTGTATGGTAGGGTGATATGTCAAAACGATGGGGGATCATAGGCGTTTTTGAGCTTGACCATTATAATGAGGGGTATGGAGACGATGCGCACCACTGTGTCTAGTGGAGTTTGGACTTTTTGTTCATATTTTAAGGGATAAAAAAAAGTATGAAATAAGTGTGAGTTTTTGTGTGTGCGGACTTATATGTAAATTAAAGGTCGGTTGGGTGGTCAGCTCTATTTTATGCAGTTAGGGAGAAGGTCTCTCTCTCTCTCTCTCTCTCTCTCTCTCTCTCTCTCTCTCTCTCTCGCTCTCTCTCTCTTTCTGTCACTCTCGCTTGCTCGCTCACACACACGCACACACATACACACACATGATTAATTATATTTCAGCCCTTATTCTTCTTTTGCCCGTCAATCACAACATTCACGCCTTCATCTTCCTTGTTCATTTTCACACTTTCATTTTCTGCTTAGTGTGTCTCACACACCCACGCACACGCACACACCCACACACACACACAGGTTGAGAGTGTGTCATTAGTAACTAGAGCTGAGTGTAAGTGCTGTGTGGGGCGTAAAGTAGCAGGGAGCAGGGCTGTAAGATACACAGAGTGGATCTCATCTTACATGCAGCCCCCATGACACTAATAGGGCTGCACCATTTATCAAGCCCTTTGAAACGTATACACTCTGTACATGTACTACCTTGTGATGGCAATACGTCAAGCGTCTCATAATTCACATGCATCCATAATTAGCGGCCTATACCGTAGGGCCATAAACCTCTGCGTTGTCATTCATCACATGTGAACTTTCTTCAGTCTTTGCTTACACTAGCTTTGGGTCTAGTTGTGTGTGTGTGTGTCTGTGCAGTAATCCCACAATGAACTTCATGGTTGATTAAATTGATGCGGCATTGTCTCTGACCACCTCAACATCTCACAGGGGGAGGAGCGTTTAACCTCCACCTCCAGACTTTCAGTTGGCATTTCACCAACATTCCCCCTCTCCTCATCCATTATCCTCCATTCCTGTGGCTCCCTGTCTTATTATTGGCTATTTTGACTGTAAGGCAATTGATCAAGAGGTCGCGGTCAGGGAAACCATTGATTGTTTCAACTCACCTCACTTCTCAGAACTCATGATTTGTACATCCTGGTTTTTCCTCATTTCCTCCAGGAACCCCAGGGCTCTGACTGGTCAATAGTGTCCAAAGACACTCTCACATCCTCCCTGTGGAGCAACTGCTGCCCCCTTCATTATAATGAGATATGTGTGTGTGTGTGAGTGGAGGACATACTTGATGCATTTCCCCTCTAGGGCCTAACGTGTGTCCATCTCTAGTGGCTGTATAGTGTGTGTGTGTGTGTGTGTGTGTGTGTGTGTGTGTGTTCATAAATGGACGACCAAGTCTATATCAGGCAACGGCGGACGCAGCTGCGATAAATAATACAGTACAATGCCCAGTACAATGCAGCATCAGTCCCCGTCTCGACTAGAACTGGGCCCAGGGATGATGGGGAATACATGGCATGTTTGAGAGGGCAGTTTGTATTGGTGATAACGGGTGATGAGATGGATAGTGAAAGAGTGAGAGGGAAAGGGAGGGAGAGAGAATACTGGTGCGCTCAAGTGTGACACATGCAGGTGCATCACGCGTTTCCTCAGGATCACTGATGCCCTGCGCGTTTAAGATGAACTAGTTTAGTTTAGCACACGGGAACTCATTCTGTTTTCAATGAAAGGTTTGTGATGGGTGCTTTACCGGAGCCCATTGTGAGTAAGGCGAGATGGGACACAAATCTGGCTTAAGGGGCAGATAGTAGAGGATGCAAGAGGAGGAGGAGGAGTAGGGAGCAGATTGGATATGGAATCACCTGGGGCCATCTGGGACTTGCAATGTACAGTTAAGTCACTGGGTGATTGCGTTTTAGCATTGCCTTGCATGGCTTAAAGTCACAGTGCCTTTTGGGTTTTGGTACCATATGATGATTAACAAAACACACACACTTTATGTAGATGTAGCTTTTAGATAAACGGTAGCATTGGAGTGGAACCTAGCAAAGGGCAATCTATGCTTAACCGTGTGCAGCTAACTACCTTTTATGATTTTTATGATGTGTCAATGGGCTTCTACTGTGGGAGAAATGTGAGTCGAGGGCAAACAGATCCAGTATAGACTGGTGGTGGGCTTATGGGCTAGTTAGGCCGGCTGAGCTAATTAGCCTTGATTTCCCCCATCCTGTTTCAAACATAAGAGGAAAGCTGGGGATTACTGTGAGTAGGACTATGGCTGTGTTTATAAAGCACAGTGCCTTTTGTCTGGCTGCATGCGTGGGTGTGTGTGTAAGCGACAGGTTCAAACTGCTAATCAGCTAAAAATTATACTTGTCTGTGTGTGTGTATGTGTGCGCCATTTGCATTCAAATGCCCCCAGCTTGACAGCGGTAGCTTGACTCTCCTCCATAGAGCCTTGAACCACTCAAGAAAAGCAGCTCAACTGTGCCAGCTCGCAGCAGGGATACTTCACTGGTGACACTGGTATGACCCCCCCCCCCCACCGCCCACCTTCAAAAACCTCTCACACATGCAGCACTCAATATTACTCTGCTAATATCGCTTGTCTCCTACCTTCAGCATTTTGGTCCATAGCCCCTTTCACACATGCATTCTTACCCTGCACATTTCCTGCTTTGGGTCATGTATGAATGGTAACAGGGATCGATATTCTGGGAAATCTGCACTGCCAATTTGCCCGCTCAAGACCACGCACAGGGCGGGGGTCCGTCCTGACGGCAAGACGCTGTCACATGGAGCGAGCCGACCAATCACAGGACTCGAACCGCGACTTCGAACCCGCGGCGGCGTATTTGAATCGCCTCGCAAACAACGCAACCCACCGCTTTCCGGGTGATTCCATAACCGCGTCGACGCGGCCTATTTTGTCTGCAACCACAAGGTCCCCTTTTTTTTTTTTTTTACCAAGAACGACTGGGAAACCGGACAGAAAGTTCTGAGATACGGGAGGTCCCCCCCCGGGTCCCGGAGCGGTGTCATGGCGTCTGGCGTCCGCAGCGGTTGCGCGACCGCCGCCGGCCGGACCGCCCGTCGGCCCGTGGACTTCGGCGTTGTCACGCCGCTGTGAAAGGGGCCGCAGGACGGACATTTTTTTTCCGGGGCGTAGCCGCGTGCGTTGACGGTGAAAATCAATGGCGGCGTCCGCAAGGTTGTCCCAGTACTTTAGCAGGAACTATGCGTGAAAGGGGGCGTGGCGGCCTCGCGACAGCCTCAGCCTTTAGCGCTCCTCGTCTAGAATGAATCCATAGTCTCTAACGATGTGTGGCGAGCAAAGCCCTTGGCGTGCCGATGCAATGCTGAATGGTATTTATTGATGGCCGCTCTATAGTGTTTGTGTAATAATAATAATTTTATTATACATTCAGTCATTTTTAAATATACATCCCAGTGCTACATTTGTCACCGGCCGAAAAGGGAACTCTCTTTCTTGAAAGTGAAAAGAATGACAAACAAACCTTCATATAAACAGAATTATGGGGTGACGGCGTGACGCCACGAGACACGCTACAGTAATTGAATTGATGATTGAATTACGACAAAAAACACTGCCTGGGATTCGTGCAGTGCATTTTAATGGCTGTTGTTTTGATTGTTATGCGGTATTCTCGGCTTTGCTGCCTTCGCCTTCGGTAAAAGGCGCAACAGTTGCTGTTTGATTGAAACGCCAGCCCCTGCGGGGGGGGGCGCCCCGCGGCGCGCCCCCCCCCCCCCCCCACCCCACGCCCCCCGACCCCCCACCCCCACCCACCGCACACCCCCCCAACGCACCCACCAACACCCCAGGCCCCC
>JAOPUI010000120.1:8134530-8144842 GCA_027123135.1 Urophycis floridana | reverse complement strand
CCCCCCCCCCCCCCCCCCCCCCCCCCCCCCCCCCCCCCCCCCCCCCCGCGGGGAGACATGACACACAAGCATGATGGCTCGGAGGTACGCATTCCAGAAATCCTTCGGAAGCCAGGTTGGCTATTAGAGAGAGAGAATAATAGATAATAATTCTCTTATGTTTTATGTTATGTATTGAAAGGTAAAGGGGGTATTTAGCAGACCCTTTTATCCAAAGCGACTTACCATCAGTACATTTATGGGGTTCGACATGTGGACAAGGAATCGAACCGCCGACCTATGGTTAGTGGACGACCCTCTCTGTCCGCTCGCTCTACCCACTGAGCTACTGCCGCCTAGATTTTTCGAAATCCTTGAGAACCCACCCAACCTTGCGTCACCTCGTGTGTAAACGCCACAGATAATATAACTACACCTAGAGTGACGTCATCTCTTCATTTGACAGGTTAACTTACAGCTTTCAGGCTTGACCAAAACATGGTTCTGCTCTGGGCCGGGCCTGGTAAGTGTTGGGGCCGGATCGAACGGCATAGGAAAAGGATGACTCATACAGTATGGGAGCATTAGGTTGGAGTGAACGCATCGGGGCAATAAGATATTCCAGCTGCAGTGCAGCAGTAACTCTGACACAGCACAACACAAAGCTGGCTACTGACCCACTCTGAAGGAATGGACGGTAAGAACAGCAAAAATTGCCCGGAAGGAGGGAGTTTGGCCCGAGCAGCAAAGTGCTACACCTAATGATGGATGATGGTGAAGGCTTAACTGTATGACGTGGCTTCCACTTGAGATGAGTTGTGTATTATGTGTGGATTTAATGCTGCATTTACTGGGTTATTTTTTCCATCTTCTTCTTCCTGAGTTGGTGAATTATCTCTGCTGTTAGACCAATAATGTTTGTTGACATGCTCTCGGGCCTTTGATCGAATTAATTCAATCAAAGTCTTGAATTCAACACCTAATCAAAGGCATCCAAATACTGGGGGGAAAAAGCGATTTAATCCAGCATGATGTATGTCTAAAATGTCTGGTTACAAAAAGTAACATTTAGGTAACTTTATTACCAAGAATCCCATTGCTACTTGACTGTTGTATCCCTACATGCGCACACACATGTACACATACACACTGATCACAGTCTGATTCTATTAATAGCCAACACAAGAGGTTAATATATGCAGAGGCGGTGCATGTGTGACTGCTGCGATTGCAGCACTTCGCTGTCAATCCTCAATTGTTGTGTGTAGCGCTGATATGCACAATGTAATCTAATGTAGTCTGTAGATTTGCCAAGTCTATAGGCAGCGGTATACATTGGATGGGGTTTGCAGTGCAGCATGCATCTTATGTAGAGGGCACAAAGACGGGCTTAGATGCTCTCTCGTTTCAATGTCTATAAACGCCGACGACGTTCTCACCCCATACTAAGATGGACTACGTACCCTCCTGTAGGATGTGTGTAGGCTGCACTGCATGCACCTTGTAGTGCCTTGCCCTCCATCCCGGAGTAGGCGCCTGGACTATCTCTCTGTCGCTGAGCCAGGTCGCAGTCTCGAAGTTGTCCCCGTTGACCAGGGCTTCAACCTCAGCACTGTGGACGCCCACTTGTTGGAACTGATGTAGGCCACCGGAATGGTCGAAGTGGGCGTGGGTGGCAATGGCGAGCAGCGGATTCTTCCTCTGCGGGTCTTCTCCCAGGAGCCCCTTGGAGGTGATGTAGTCAGGTAAGCTTTTCAAGCCCAATCCCGTGTCTATCACCACGTCCTGGTGCGAGCCGCGCAGCAGCCAAATATTCGCCCGGTTTTCAGACTCGTAGAATCTCTCCTGGATCCAATACAGTCCGTCTCCGAGCGATTTGTGCGCATACCAATCGGTTGCAGACATCCCACTTTTGTACACTTGTCAATGTGCATGGAACGTGTAGCCTTTTGAGGCGATTTAGTCGCAAAAATATTACCACAGCTAGGTTCGCGTTACCAGTACCTACATCTCTCGATGACTGGGCAGGTCGAGGACACGCCCAGCTGGAAGAAACGTACATGCCATTGGACAATCACGCATCTGACGTAAACGTAAACCCTTCCCTGATTGGCTAGATACGTATAAACGGTCTGCCAACCACACTGGAGGCGTGTGTGTGCGTTTTAAAGCCACACCTGAGAGCACATTGCGGCTCTGGTAGTCTCGATAAAATAGTGCAAAGTCCCACTGTAGCAATGTTAATTTTATGATAACCCGCGACTATTCGTTTATCTTCAGATATGCAGGCAAGGCATTAGCGGCAAGCTAATGTCCGTCTTAAAAAAACATGTAGTCATGGAGCACATGGAAACGTGTCAAAACTGCTGACTTAGTACATTGTCAACTTCGTCCAACAAGCTAGGCAGCATCAGTCTCTCCCCGTTTGGCAATTCCTTGGTAATCTTTCCAACTGTGTGTTTTGATCTTGACAGTATTTAATTTGAAAACCGATTGAACAGTTAGTCGACTCTAAATGTAAACACCTAACGCCTATCGTTGCCTTTCTGTGTAGTTGTGGTACCGCACGGTGGTCGTACTCGTGGAGAGAGGACCGTCGGAGCCATCATGGGAGGCAGAGGTCGTGGTATCGCTGCCTTCACGTTTAACGTTGAGGCGTTGGGCATCACGAGAGGCGGCATGCCAGAGGCCAGGGTGGGGCCCAAACCACTGTTTCCAGTAAGTACGAATTACATTGCACAAACGCACTACAAACTAGACCAACTGCACATGTGTAGGCTACGTGTGTACATTAGAATAAAGCATGGATTATTGTGTTTTTGACAACAACAACAAAAATAGATTCCGTTCCCGGTTACCCACCTCCTGTAATTCAATGCATGCAATGTGTCAGCTGAAGCCTAAAAAATAAATGGAAATGTGCAAAACGCACACCAAACCACCCATTCAGAGAGGTATGCCTCCTAGGGGCCCACGTGTGTACACTAAAACACACACCCATAAACAATTAACTATTTTACAGCTTTTTGAACACATATTGATCAAATGAATCCCTAATGCGTTGCATAATCGTAGCAAATAAAACAATCAGGTTTTCGATTGCTTTGGGCTGATTGTTTACACGGTCATTCTCCAATGAAAGAACACCGAGTCCAAACCGGTTCCGCTGAAGGACGATGAGGAAGAGGCGTACATGCTGGCCCTGAAGCAAGAGATGAGGGGCACAATGCAGAGATTACCGGACAACATCAAACCACTGTCTACTAAAGCAGGTGAGTGGAGAGTCAAACAATGAGGGAGAGTGCGAGCAGTGCATTAGAAGCCCAAGATCCTTTGGGAAGTGCTGTGGCAAGGCAATACTGAGGTTTCTGCCAGGCGGTGAGGTAATGCAGCACTCGGAACTGAAACATTTAATTAGGGCCATATCTATCGATGGAGAGTAAGAAGGGTTTATAGAGGACTATTGAGTTAGCATGTCTGCCCAAATCTGGCCTGGCCAGGGTTTAATGGAATCCTTTCCAGGCGATGGTGAATCCTAAGTGGTCTATTTATTTGGTAACATCGGTTGATTTGTTATTTTAATATGCAATTTGGGCTTTTCATGCATTAAAGACTGCCTATAGAGAGTATATCAGAAATTAATATGCATGTCTTTTCGTACCACCACTACAGAGGGTTGACTCCTGATTCATTTAATGCATCAAGTTGCATTAATTGAAAACTGACTGAAATCTCAGTCTGTTTAACCTGTGGTTTTGATAAATGACTTGATGTAGTATGCAATTCAATAAAGTTTATCTGTCATAGATGTAGAGCGATACAAGGAGAGGTACAACAAGCAAAACCAGTTAGATGATGGAGACTGGACACCAGGTACAAGTTATCCTTTTTCCCCACATTGTTAAAAGTAAAACATTATAAAAAAATATATATATATTTAATAAATGTTATGTTCCAGACTGGAACCTCTTCCCTAAAGAACTAAGGCCCCAAGTTAAACGGCCTTGTGTGAAACCAGCGGGTATGTGCCATTATGGTTGTTTTTGTGTTAATTGGAAATGGATTTTGCCTTTTTCCAGGAATTGAGTCTTGAAGTGTGTATTGTATTTCACAGGCCGAAAGAAGCCTGTGAAGCCTTCAGCCAAAGACACAAAGGATGTGCTGAGTAAATTAGAAGCAAGTCTCTCTATTAACCCATCAACAAATATCAACATTAATGTTGCAGAATTTTCCCTTGGGTACTCCCATCAAACATGTATACAGTGCTCAATTGAGCTGATTTCTTCAGGAACTGGAAAAGAAAGATGGTGCAGAGGAAGAAAAGTCTGATGACGAGAAGCCCAAGACTAAAAAAACAGCCGAGGGTGAAGAGGAGGAACTGGAGGAAGAATTCGAAGAGGAGGAATTGGAGGAGGTGAGAATGAGTTATTGGTCATTTTGAAGTGTTCTTGCCAACTTGAGGGGAAATCATCCAAAGTGTATGAAGTCGTAACATGACATTGTGTTTTACTCTACAGGAAAATGATTACATTGACAGCTACTTTGACAACGGGGAAGATTTTGGTGCCCTTAGCGATGAAAATATTGATGGCGAGGCGACCTACTGAGATGGCCCTTCAACTACCTCCAACTGGAAGCAATTAGTCAGTGTTAATATTTATTGTCAAAGTGTATTCTTGCACCTCAGATATTGTTTACATATTGCTTTCCAAGGCTGTGACCAAATCCACTTATTTTTGTTGTTGCAAAAAATGCAGTTGTGTAAAAAAAAGAATATATACTAACAAGCCTGCTCATTAATTTATTCAAAATAGATGTATTTATTTTCCAGCCTGTTAACAGATCCACTGGTTAAAAAGGCACATACTGTCTATTTCCCACACAAAATATGTACATGATTGAGGAATAAAAGATTCAATGATAAAGTGTTTTGCCAAAAGGTATTAATTGAACTGATTGTAGGAATATTGTGCATTTCCCACATCTCACCATGCCTGTAAATCTACAAATAATATCCCAGCAGTGAGGAAATAATTAAATTGTTTCTTTCAATACTGATAACGTAAGACAACTAATGCGCAATATCTTTCAAATAAATTAGTCCAAAATATGTTAAGAACACAATGGCAACGCCCAGGTTCTACCCACCCCACAATATAGTGTTAAATACTCTTCATGTTTTAATGGCAATTACAGAAAGAGATACCACTGGGTCCATCTGGGTCTTTAAAAAGAAAAAGTGACTAATATGAAGTCACTGGAATCGAAATGATTCTGTTCCCTAAAGTGACTGTACCAGTCAGGCATCTTGCATTCGTCTTGTATAAGCATCCAAGGTCCCTCTTGCAGTCTGCGCTGGGTGTCCTCCTCCCATATATCCGTGATATTATTCCGGCTATGTCTTTGCCTGCGTTCCCTCGCCGCTGTCTCTATTGTTCACCGCCCCGGCTGCTATGGGATCCCCTGCTGCCGCGTTCCCTTTGCTGTCTCCCGGTCCGGCCCCTGCCTGGCTGTCCCCTTGCCCGCCGAGTTCCAACTTACTTCCCTGAGGCGCGGCGGCGGCGGCGAGGTCGGAGTTGGCGGCGGCGGCGCTGTGGTGGCTGACGTCCGCCTTCACCAGGACCTCGTAGTACAGCAGATAAAACACGGGCGTGACGATGCCCACCACCAGCATGATGGCCACCGCCGTCCACCAGCGCATGCCCCAGTCGGCCCCGTAGTAGGGGTCCTTCCTCTGGGCGGGCTTGTACTCCGCCGCCGCCGCCTCCAGGAGCGGCTGCTCCAGCTGCGTCAGCGAGGACACCACCTCGTTCAAGCTGCTGCGCGACGGCCCCGTGGACTTCACCAGCCTCTCGATGTCCTTGTCCTTCTCCAGGAGGAAGCCCTCCACGCTGTCCGCGGAGGACGACGACGAGTCCGTCGAGCACTCGGTGGCGACGGACGAGGTGCCCGGGGAGATCTGGGACAGGCTCCAGGTGGTCGGCGGCGAGGAGGAGGCGGCGGGCTTGAGGGCGGCGGCGCCGGCGCCGTAGGTCTCGGTGAGGACGCTGAAGCGCCTCACGGGGATCTTCACGGCGCGCAGCGCAAAGAAGTCCTGCTCGGCGAGGAGGTTGTTGGCCCGCTTGAGGTCGGCCACCTGGGGACCGCATGCACACACACACACACACATTAAGAAAACATCTCGAACGAATGAAGTCAACATCAAAGATCAACATCAAGAAAAGCTTGACGGTTGTGTTTACAAGCATAGGTGTCACATGTCCCCGGTTGACTGACATGCCATGTTGTGCGGTTAGATTAAAATGTGCAGTTTACTTGGGAATTTTGGAATCAAGTTACTCAATTGTGACATGTAAAAGCAGGCCGCCGCCACCGCCGTCGTTTATGGCCAGGCGAGAGACGTACGGAGCAGTGGTAGTGCAGGGCGAGGCTGTTCAAGGTGTCCCCTTCCTGGATGTCCCGGGCCAGGTAGATTATGTCATCCATCCTCTCCCGTGACGCACTACGGCGCAGACGCTCCCGGCCCCGCGACCGCAGCTCAAAAATCTCGCCGTCGTCCTCCGAGAGGTCATTCTCCGAGCCGTGGGTTCCAAACAGGTAGGCGTGGCCTCCGTTCGCAGGCTGCACCGTGGTGGCGGTCTGGAAGCCATAGTGCTGGCTCCGGCTGGCCATTGTGTCTTCACTCTGCCGGGGGGGAACACGAATGGGTTATAGCTAACGTTTCACATGAGAGAGGCAGGTGCTAGGTCTTGTTTCATAACGACACATCACAATGCAAACAACTTCACGGGGCAACATCGGGGACATGTTTACCCTGTTTCAGCTCTGGATCGAACAACGATTTAAACTTATACTTGGGGCTGAGAGTTGTAGTACGGAGGGGAGGGACGTGTTATCCCCATGGTTACGACCCATAGAAATTTTGATACTTTGTGTTTTTAGGCCTAGGCACACCTTAGTGTCTTCGTATCTATCTGGAGCCTGCATCTTTGCCTTAGCCAATACATTAGATATTGATAAGAAGGGCAGTGTCCTTTGGGAAATAGTCCATAGTCAGTCTTTGACTGAGCAGCAAGATATGTCTGCGCTGGATGAATGTTCAGCAAAAAATCTCCCCAGATCTAAAGCTGTCAAACAGCTGTGGAGTCGTAGATCCCACTTCGACCAGTTTCCTAATGCTGTGTAACGTCGTTTCACCTGGTCAGATATGCACCTACGTGACTGACTTCCGCAAGTCTATACGTTACTACCACCAGGATACACCAACATTGTGAAGAATAAAATAATCACAGTCCTGCCCAACGGCGAGTTTCATTTACATGAACAGCTCAGCCATTAACATTGACCACGGCTATTACCCAGATCATATAGTAACATCTGATCATCTTTTACTCACTGAGATGAGCAGTCAGCCAACGTTACGCCATACAGTAGCGTTATTGAGAGGGTAAGACCGACAGTATCGTACAATTGTTACTCAATCAGCTGCACGAAACCACAATGACGGACGACGATCTCATTCGATACCGGTGGCTCAATCGTATGGACGCGATCAAAACCACACAATGTTTTAATTACATACGATACACACACACACACACACACACTAACTCTGCCATATGTTGAAACGGCAGTACAAGATGATTCGTTAAAGCTATCCTATACAGGGAGCTAATGCTAGCCTTACACTAGGTGAGATATAAAAATGCACTCAACTCGTTTGAGTTGTTTGTAGCGATTGAGACGGCGGGGGGGCGTACTCGGAGTGGTTATTCGTTTAAACGGACGTCAAGCCACTATGTTTGCGTTTACCTGTAAAGAGGAGTCACGGTCAGTCGTCTTCAGCTAATTATTTCCATTCTTCGCCGGGCTTACCTTACCTTTAGCCGCTGGGACCGCCGTCTGCCATCGTTGTGCGCGCCACGTCAACATAAAGCCGACGTCATGACGTATTTGTACACGCAGACATATCTCGGGTCACTAGATGGCGACAAAGATCAGGCAAAAGTTGCTGTTTAGGGTCGTCTACAGTCGCCACCAGCCAAACAACTGCATAAACTCGAGCCTCCAACAGACTACGACAGGGGTCTCCAACGCGTGGCTCGTGAGCTACCAGTAGCTCGCCAAAGGGTTAATTATATCCAATATATATTACATATGCAATAAAAATTCATAGATGTGCCGTTCCTTTCTAACACAAAATGATAATTTGCCAATTAGTTGCCAATCAAACGGTTGTGCTGCTTAAAACGTACTATTTTCATAAAGAGTGGGAAACAGTTGTTTTGTTTCATAAACGGAACGTGATGTGTTAATGCAAAATGTGAGTTGTGGACCCCCAACATTTTGTAAATGTTCAGGCAAAACAAGCGTAGTCCGTTTGTTGAGGTTGAATTCAACTATGACAATAAATGTTATAAAACATGAGTAGCTCTCGGCGATTTCAATTCAGTAAAAGTAGTAGCTCTCAGAGGGAAAAAAAGGTTGGAGACCCCTGGACTGCGACGACGGGATTTTGTCGAACGACAAAAGAGCCAAGCCGGCATATGGCAGATGGAGCCTGACGGTGTCGCTGTCTGCCAACGCTCCCGACAAATGAGACACGAAACGCGATTAACACATCATGCCTCATTATCTCAGCGACTGCAAGTTGGACTGGACTTGGGTTTCCCGGAGTAGGGCTTTAAAGTACAGGAGCAGCAAGTTGCACATGGCTGCTTGGGCGCTGGGTCGCGGTGTAAACATGCGTGCGGATAGTGGAGCCTACTTGTATTTGTGACTGAGTCGCTCGCAGGAGGAACCCTCTATCATCCGGTATTATTCTCACTTACCGTACAGTACCGTTAGATGACTTGCGTGCGTTATTGCCGTTGTTGTTCACGGGACCTGTACGCGCCATCAACGGTAACGCCATCGATATGTTTCAATAGACCAACAACCACGTTTGATTTCTATTTGGGGGAAACGAATTTGCCCCTGGAATAATAATCGATGACCACTTTACATGCAAATACATTATCCTAATTCATCTCGGACAGAAAGGCCAAGCAAAGTGGCAGGTAAGTACGGTTTAATGATTTCATTGTAACAGGTGTTTTTGTGCAGACGTAGGCCTAAATACAAGCAAAACTTAGTGAAATTATCATTCGGAGGTAAACATCTGACATCTTTTGTTATCTATTTTGTGTCACGAGCCTATTCGTTCTCTCTAAGATAACGTAAACATGTTAATTATTTTTTTTAAATGAAGACAAACCCCCGTTCATTTAAAACCCTGCTAGGCCTATATGGGGTACACTCATAATAGTCAAGACAATAAAGAATACGATGTACTGCTCGATCATCAATTACACCAGACAGCTCAAGCTGACACATTCTACGGCCCAGTAGGAAAACGATTAAAAGTCTCACTCACCCACTACACAATTTCTTTACGCACTGTGCCAAAAATATAACCTTAAAGTAGCTTATACCATTGAAAAAAAAAACCTTAATATGGTTTCAACGCAATAACTAAATGAATGTGTGTAACCCGTGGAGGAGGAGGAGGGAGACAAACGCTTCCATGGTTACCCCCTAGGATTTCCAATGTGGACATTGCGCTTTGTGTGTCTGTCCCCCCACCACCCGCCCCCTCCTCGTCCATTGAAATAAAACAACAGTTCGCGGGGAGAACTCCCACACGTAGTGCGCACGAGCAAGAAGACCGTCTCATAAAAAGGCCCCGTTGATTTATATATTTCTGCTAATAAGTAATCTTGGCACACTTTGCATCTGCTACTCCTAAGTAAAACATACAGTCGTAGTAGTAGTAGTAGTAGTAGTAGTAGGCCTAGTAGTAGTAGTAGTAGTAGTAGTAATATTGATTGTGTTAACCTACACAATGGCTCTTATCTTATAAGGATGAGAGGTCTGGACACATGAACATGATCGAACCGCTGATTGCTCTGGGGTGAATTCATTGCTAAATAATTGATTATGTCTGGATCATCTCTCAGGGATTCACATGATGTCATTTTGATCGTCTTCTTCTAAACGTCCTTTGTTGCCACGGCTGAGGTAAATCTCTTTTCTGAGTGAACGCGGCAGCAGCTTCTGTAGCCATTCAGCATTTACACCTGCTCTTCGTCCAAAGCCTTCACAGTGAACACAGTCAAGACACACACAGTAAATACCTGACCCCTCGCTCTTGTTTTATTAATAGCCTGATAATAAACCGCATATTCTTTTTGTTTTTGTAAAAATGTCCATTATCCCTAATTTGTGTGTGTGTGTGTGTGTGTGTGTGTGTGTGTGTGTGTGTGTGTGTGTGTGTGTGTGTGTGTGTGTGTGT
>JAOPUI010000120.1:8025389-8035468 GCA_027123135.1 Urophycis floridana | reverse complement strand
CCCCCCCCCCCCCCCCCCCCCCCCCCCCCCCCCCCCCCCCCCCCCCCCCCCCCCCCCCCCCCCCCCCCCCCCAGGCCCACCTGTTCTGCCTCTCGATGTTCTGCAGCTCGCGGTGGTCCTTCTTCAGGTGCTTGGTGAGCGAGGTGAAGTACTCCCGCAGCAGGTTCTGGAAGGGCTGCTGCTTCTCCACGCTGATGATCTCGCTGGGCGGGAAGGCCAGCGCGAAGCGCTCGGCGGCCAGCTTCACCTTGCGCGGCACCAGGCCGGCGATGTCGTCGCCGCAGTGCCGGCAGAAGCTGATGACCACCGAGACGTGCGTGTGGGTCTCGCGGTCGGCGCCGATGATGCTCTTGAGCTGCTCGTAGATGAGCGACAGGCCCTCGCGGTCCGTGAACAGGCCCACGGCGGTGAGCTCGGCGATGAAGCGCAGGTCCGTGCGCAGCTTGCTGACGTTGGGCGCCTTCTCCTCCTTGCGCGCCTCAAAGTGCCGCCTCCACGCCTGCAGCAGCAGCGGCGCAAACTCGGCGTAGCGCTGGTGGAAGAGGGAGCAGAGGTGCACGGCGCAGCCCACGTCCGAGATCTTCAGCTTGGCCTCCACCACGGACGCCACCGCCTCGCCGATGTACTGCAGGAAGCCACATCAACAGTTAATGGACGGGGAGGTGGTGGTAATAATGCACAGTGCGTACCAAGGGTAACAACACAACAGGAACAGTAAAATCAATACAAATGAGAGTCACAGAGACGGATTCAAATGAGGTTAGGTCTCAGGGTGGTAGGTTTAAGAACGAATAAGTGAGCCGGAGAAGATTTAAAAGAATTAAAATAAAAACACTGACAGCATAATTATCGCATCGCTATTACTGTAGGCTTTTCCCAACCCCACAGCAAATCATAAATACAATCTCGCACTCAGGTCCTCCAGCAGACAGTACCAGGCCCCCCAGGTTGTGTGTGTGTGTGTGTGGGGACGGGGGGGGGGGGGGTCTTCACCTTGCTGAGGTTCAGCGCGCCAAAGTCGGCGGAGAGCGAGTCGCGCTGCTGCTCGGTGAGCGTGCGCAGCTTCTTGACGAACGCCGTGTTCTTCTTCAGGCTGGAGTCCAGGCGGCTGAAGAAGGCCTCCTCCGGGCGGGCCTCCTGGGCGTTCTGGTTCTTGCCGCGGAGCTCCTTCCGGCCGTGGTGGCGCTCCCAGGCCTCCTGGTGCAGCTGGTGGCCCTCCTCCTTCTCCCTTCACGGGGTGGGGGTGATGGAGAACACAATACGTCGGTTGTTAAAAGGGTTCTGAAATGGATACTTTAGGATGCTTTTCTTTAGTTGTTTGCTTTACTTGGTTTCAGATCATCAAAAATTAAAATCATACTTTGGTTTTTCTGAACAGCTTGTCAGACAAGGCGAAATATCCAATTACACTATGAGCTCCAGTGATTTCTGTCAGACATTAATAATTGAAAATGTATAAAAGAATAATTTGTCCATTTATAACACGTAATTGATTGCTCAACAGTGAAAACAGCAGCATCCACTCTCCCATAGCGAGGTCCACAGAGTACCGGATACCACTCACTGCACCAGGAGGTGGTGCTGAATCAACACGCGAGGGATCCACGTCTCCGCCCACTCCAGAGGTCACATGACCACCGCCACTCACTTCAGCTGCGCCGCCAACTCCTCCCGCTGCCGCTTCTCCTCCTCCTCCTGCAGCTTCTTCTCCTGCTCCTCCTGCTGCCTCTTCTCCTCCTCCTCCTTCTTGCGCTGCTCCTCCTCGGCCTTCTGCTTCTCCTCCTCCTTCTTCTTGCGCTCCTTCTCCTCCCTCTTGCGCTTCTCCTCCTCCAGGCGCTTCCTCTTCTCCTCCGCCGCCGCCGCCTTGCCCCCGGCGTCCTTCTTGCCGCCGGTCACCTTGCCCGCGGCGTCGTCCTTGGCCTTGTCCCTCGGGGGCCTGCGCTCGCCGTCGCGCTCCCGCTCCTTCTCCCGCTCCTTGCTGCTGAAGGAGCTCACCTCCTTCTCGTCCATGTTGACCGAGCGCTTGCGTTCCGCAGGCATGCTGGAGAAAAGAAGCCCACAGAGAGACGGACGTCAACGGGTTTCACTGAAGCCCAGACGGGAATTCAGTGAATCCTCCTTGCTTGTAAAGACAAGCAAGGAGGATTAAAAAGAGATGCATTACTTTAAATAAGAAGATGCTAAAATAAAAAGAAAAATCTAAAAAATCTCAAATCTATTTTGTGTAGACGAAATGTTGACGGGGGACATTCATCAGAGAATTGTGAAACCACAGTAAAGCTGTACAGTAAAACTGTACCCTCACTATATGTATCCTAAACAATTTGAAGGTTAAAGTGAACTAAATACTATTATATAACACATGGCACTTTAATCGCTCTTTGTAATTTGGCACTTACGTCAGAGATGTTGTATACTAGCAATGGTTAATCTAACAATTGAAATGCTTGAAACCTGTTCCGGTGACTTTCTTACTGTATTAGCAGCAATGAAATGTTCCACCTTCTTATGACAAATGTACTCTTTGTAAGTCACTTTGGATAAAAGCATCTGCCAAATGCCCTAAATGTAAATGTAAATATAACAATATATCAGACCTGCAAACCTTGAAGAAATGTCATGAGTACACACATGACATCCCCCTGCGCCCACCCGACAGCCTAACCCCCATGTACGCTCCAGCGCTGCCCACCCACCAGTGAAACCCCTAACTGTTGGGTATCTGTCAGGTGTGTGCGGGGGACCCAGCGGAAGTTGGAACGCATGTGTGTACTCAAAATTTCTTCCAAGGTTGGCAGGTCTGACATAGGGATAACATGATTATCACTATTTTATGGAAGCATTCAGTGAGTCTAATATGTTTACAATTTAGTGTACAGTCTTAAGAAAATCAAGAGAATATCCAAACAAATATCCTATAGTGGCCTGACATCACAACATTGATAATAGAACACATTTTTAATTGATGTTCAAATGGGAAACGGGTGGGCCACACACAACCCTCAGAGGTAGAATGACACAACACAAACCACAACAACACACAACGAAGAAGCAAAGTAATATGACTAATATGACACACAAATATAAGACATTGATTGTGCCACAGACAATAAGTACATACACATTTGAGTACAGGTTTGATTTGTATGAATGTACTAATGTAGTCTATACATTGCTCGAACACACAAAGAGCTCCGGTAAAACTCTGCAATTAGAATCATCCAAGACAACACATTTGAGTATTGTGAAAAATGTAATGGACAGGTGAATAAACTCTTTCATTATTTCTTACTTTGTTTTGGATCGAACACAATGAGTGTGTTTTTTCCAAATTGCAATCAAAATAGTTTGATTAACTTTTCAAGAATTGAATAGTATATTCTTAACTTATATGTTAATATGTCGTTGTTTATCATCCATCAAGGCCTCGTTAGTGTGCTTAGCATGCCAGCTAACTGAAGCTAATCTTAGCTAACTGTGCTAACGTTGGGGAACAGGTGCAAATGCATCGCCATACTTGATTTAAAAAATCCATACATTGAGACCTGCATGACGTTTTTACTTTCGCAGTCTATCAGTGGAACGTTCTTTCCATTATAAATAATATTCGGCAACAAAATTACGTTAGCTTAGCTAGATGTTAGCCATGCCAACTTAGCGTTGGGCCACTTGAAGAATTCACACAGATGTAAACAAATGTCTTACCAACGGTCGCTTCTGTATTCTTGTTCAAACGTTGGCGTGCACAGTAAATCAGCAACTCATTGCGTGCTCTGCATGTTGTATGCGAATATGTTACGTATATATGTAATGAATATACGGTTACCTTATACTTGAAGCAAAGTAAACATCGGACTCGAACGTTGGTTTCCGTGTAACAACACGAGGACCCCGTTGTTTTGGTTTAACAAATTGCGCCTGACTAAAGGTTTTTCATAAATCTCTAGTTTTCAGAAAATGTATTATCATTAACCTTTCATGTGTCAATTTAATTTTACATAAAGTCAAATTATATTAAAAAATATACATTAATATTGTATTTAATAAAATTCTATCTGACAGGCAATACTAATGGCAGCTTGTGTTAGAAACGTCCTTTGTAGTTCATTGCTATTATGGGGACGAACTACAAATATCGCCGCATGGGTGTGTTATACCTGTATAATACATCCAGGTTCGTAGGTTCGTAGAAACTTAAATAAGGCTACATAATACGACGAATTACCAACAATTGTTAGCCCCATGTTAATCCCAGTAGCCTACAATAAATCAATGCATATTATTACTATTATTAATTTAAAAAGTCGGTCTCAAATAGGCCTATACATTACACAAACACAATCCAAAGTCTATTGGACAACATATTCTATGTAGACTGGGTAGGCTGGCCTATCTCGAGATTCCACATGTTGAGCTGAGTTGTCCGTTACATAGTCAAGATTAAGTTATTGTAAAATATAATGTCAACGGAAATAGATTTAATCTGAACTATTTGAGAGAATAGCATAGGCCTTCACAGTTTATGCCGGTGTGTGTGTGTGTGTGTGTGTGTGTGTGTGTGTGTGTGTGTGTGTGTGTGCGTGCGTGTGCGTGTGCGTGTGCGTGTGCATGTGCGTGTGTGTGTCTGTGTGTCTGTGTGTGTGTGCGTGTGTGCGTGTGTGTGTGTGCGTGTGTGCGTGTGTGCATGTGCGCTTTTCTATTATGACACAGTGATGATGTGGCATTGGCAGGCTGTCGTACAGGGGCCTCTCTGCAGCGCCCTGTGCATCCATCCTGAACATGCTTGCTCTCAGCACACTGCCCAGCACCTCTGGACCACATATAGGCTTCTGGGTAGCAGGATTAACCAGTGAGAGGAAACAGCTGAGGCCGGCGTAGTGTCAGCACTAGCAAAACAACACTACGGCCACTCCACTCACAAAGACACACACAAACCCCCTTCGTCAATTACACACATGCACACGCATTCATCATAACACACACACACACACATACACACACGCACACCCAGCCTTCATAGGCCTCATCTCCTTTATTATGTCATCCATAGGGGTCACGCTGCCACAAAAGCTTGGGTCCACAGATGTCAAAGAGCCTAGATGAGAGGTGGGGGTGGGGGGTGAGAGAGGGGAGCAGGGGGCGCGGAGGACTGAGCTGGGAGACAAAGGGAAGCTGAAAATGCTTGGTCAATGCCACACACGCTGCTGAGTCAGCACCAACAGGCCGGTGAGGAGAAATGATTCAAAAGCGACGTCCATTAGATATAGGTCAGTAGTCGCCATTTGATGTCGGGGAACTAGGTGCGACTTCATTCCGCTTCACGCAAATATTAAGCTGTCAATTTTAAAAAGGGGGGGGGGGGGACTGACAAAAAGTAATTACGATGACTAGCGGCACTTTGTGTCGTTTGACGTCCATTTATCTCGACTAACTGGGAGAAAAAGGTCTTTGATGATTCATTATCTGTAAGCATGTGTGAAGTGGCTGCCTCACTTGTTGTACACCACTTACATTACTCGCGAGTCAGCTATTATAACACAACACAATGGAGAGCTCTATTATTACATTTAATGATAAGTTATGCCGCAGACCGGCTAGCAACATAACAACTAACTCCCAAGTTACCAAGTGCAACATTTTGCTGTGGCTGGGCCATTCAAAGAGAGAATATTGCTCCAACTTTAGAAAGTTCACAGCTAATTTCAAAAGACAAACGTAATCAAGATCACTTTGGGACAAATTGCCGTAATGTACCAATACCAAAGCATGAGACCGCTTTTAGTTTTATGGCATTTCATAATAATATCTAATATTTTACACTATATTTTCCATCCGATTTAAATCAATTGACGAAATGGGTGCATCCAACTGAAATGTCAAAACGGGTCTGAAAACAAAGATGACCTCTCCTTTGAAGTGTGTGTGTCCTGCAACACAGAGCACTGGTCTGTGGGGGGGGGGCGAAGGAAGACTTGTCTGGAATGGCTTGTTGAAGGTCTTGAAATATTACGCGGCATTCTGCCCTCTCTTTCATCATGGCTGAGCAACCGGCCAGCAAGGCCCCTCTAGTGCATGCATGATTCAACAGTGGTTCAATAAATCATGTCAACCTGTAGCTTGCCACTGTCTTCTATGTGTGTGTGTGTCTGATTTCACTGTACAATCCTAGAGAGAATTGGCTACTGTGTCTCCTCATGTCTCACATTGGATCATAGTCCAGCAAAGATTTATCCTTCCAAGTCCATGCCACGGCACAAAGGACTATGAATTGTTTTGAATGAAGCCAATGCAAAGTTGAAAGTGTAAATATCCATGCTAATTTGAAAGACCAATTTCAAGATCAAGTTGACATTGAATATCAAACAACACAATCAAGTGGGTTTCAGGCATTTGCTGGCCAATGAATTGCAAGAAAATCTATTATACAAAGCTGTGTTGAGTGCATAACTAAAGAGCAAATCCTAAATAAATATTAAATATACTTCAAAATGAATGCACACCACAAGCTCCACCCCAAAATAATTGTGTGTAAAGTGAAAAGGAGGACTCTGTCTCATGCTATGGCCTTCTAACAGTGAACCCTGCCCTTCAAACAGACGAGCTCTTGAACAAAGCCACACGTGATGTTCAGAAATAGCCCTTCAGTGTGCATAGTGTGTACGTCTCTGTAGTTGTGGACATATGGAGGCAAGCTGGAGTGAATGTGTGCTCCTCGGATCCAGTGAATGCTAGAGTCAGCATACACAACATGTATATTGTACACGATTTCAAGAATGACTTGAACATTTGCATCGTGTTGCATTCATTGTGTTGTGCATTGCCTTTGCCGTAGTAACTGACATGTTACTTGTAAAAAAAAAAAAAAAAGACTGATGATTGAGGCCACATTTGAAATGATATATTACAAGTAAAATGCAGAACAATTATATGCAGTAATTCGTGTAGCCTTTAGGGGCGCTGTTGGTCTAGTAATTACAATATGGCCGTACCAGAGCTGCAATAAAGCAGAGCAAAATGAAAACGGCCATCTGGCTGATGTGTCCCAGCAAATTTGCTGTCTTTCTCATGTTTTGTGTTTGACCTGTTGATCATAACATAAGAGACGCAAATTGGTATAAACGCTTAACAAATCAAACAGTGTTCATTTTAATTTGGAACAAAAGTTTATTCAACTCAAATGGAAGAACAAGACAAGAGTTAAATCATTCAGAAAACATATTCATAGAATATCTACACATCCGCATGAACAAAACTATTAGACAAAAAAAAGAAAAAATTAACAGGACATAAAAATGGAAAATAATGAAATTCAAAGACTAGTATTGCACTTTGTTTCTAAAATGTTTCAGATTCCCCATCCCAATTCTTCTCATCTGTTAACATTTTGGTTCCTGTCTTTTCCAAGTCAGGAGTTTAGCTTAGTTCTGACACTGGACTAGTAAAAAAAAAAAAAAAAAAACAAGGCCCAGGCAAACTGACTATGGAATCGACCAACCTGAAACAAATCTGTGAGCTTATTCAATAATATAGTTAGCTTGATACACATTCCCTAAGATAAAGTCCAAGCGAAGAATTACAAAGGAAACACAACTAGGTGAAAGCTATCGTCTTGGAATTGCTGTTTTTCGTCTACCAGACTATGTGGGATAAGTGCTCCTCGACAGGGGGATGGGTGCTGGTCAACAGCCACCGTCCCCCTGCAGCGAGAGAGGCCCGGGGAGGCCAGATACAAACTCTATGTCGCATGTCGTTGAACGGGGAGGCTAACTGTATCAATGCCCATAAAATACATGGAAAAAAAAATTGCCCGATTTAAGCTCATGGAAAGAAAAAAAAAAACTAAAAAAAACCCCACCCGCAAACATTAAATCGAGGAAGCCTGTCTGGGGGAAAAACATTTCTAAAACGCTCAGCCTTTTTTTGTCTTTCCCTTTTTGCCCTTAGAATAAACATGGAAAAGTGTCAACGTTCAGACATACCGATAACAGAGGAACGAGAGTTAGGCTGAAATAAATGTAGACGCTGAAGAATAAAAGAATTAATACAGGTCTTTTTTTTTTTTTTTCTCAAGGCCACTAAGATAGGATCGCTTCAGAGCTCTGAAGTTTGTTGATAAATGTCAAGTCAATGCGGCACGTTTCCAAGTTGCCTTCTGTCGTCAAGCGCGTATACTCACACACACACACACACACACACACACACACACAAAAAAGCTCAAACTCGATACATACAAACTTGTATTCGCTGTGTTTAAAATGTAAACTTAAAAAAAAAGTGAATCTAAAAAAAAAAAAAAAAAAGGATAATTTCACCAATGTCCTAAACAACACTGCTTGACAATTAGCATGGTAACTGCCATTTGAGTTTATCCAGACCTTCACCTTTGAATGCTGTTTTTTTTTTTTTTTTCCTTTCCTTCTTACAAAAAAAGTGACACTTATCTAATCTGCGGTGCTAAACGTCTGCTACAGCCGGCCGTTTTGTGTTGAAGGAGTCTAAAAACCAATGTATTACTCCTGTCAACCTAACACTACTTGTTCTGGCCCGCTGGAGGGGAGGTTTAGAGGCGACCCCGGCTAAAAATGTTGTGCTGGAGTCGCCGAACTACCACAGCAGGGGAAAATATTTCCCTCTGCAGTATCTTTTGTATTTTTTTTTTGTACTTTTTTTTAAAGCATCAACGGCTTCACTGGTCTGGTGTAAAATTCGGGCAGATCGGATGAACTGAGCATGTGCAGCGGGGAGAAAAAGGGAATGTCGTTCGCCAGAAAGCTGCATCGCTTAACTGTGTGTTTCTTCTCTCTTATTTTGGTAGTTTTACTAAAAAAAAAAGAAATAAAAAAAAAGTTGACAGTGCAATTTAAAAGAATAACTGCTTTTTTTTTCTCCTTTTCTTGTTTTTTTGTTTGTTTTTTTAACCATTTGGCAAGTGAGAGGACCACCTGAGACAGAGCTTTAATATAGGCAGTAATGTAAGCCAGGGTTGCCCTGAGATCTGGAGTAGAAAAGGCTGCAGGCCATTTGGAGCACCTGGGGAATGCTAGACGTTCAGGTAGCATTTAGCGAGTGTCAACTTAACATCTGCACCTCTCTAGTTCAAATCTAGGGTAACGGCAACACACCAAGCAGAGGAAACAAAATAAAAAAAAACGGGCCGGAAGGCATTCTGTGCGGAGCCAAACGCAAAAGACAAAAGGGGACAGAGAAGCAGGACTAAACACAATAACAGGGTGAGCGACACTTGGATCGCGCCCAGAGGGCAGCGACTTAAAAGAGTTATCAGGTGGGGGAAATCGTGTGCTGCGGTTGTAAAAAGTCCAGTTTAGTTAGTTTTAAAGTTGTTGAGGAAAACAAAAAGAGTAATATCTTCAAAAACAGCTTGACCTCATTCAGTGCATTGAAATCTTTTTTTGTCTTTTTTTCAGTCTTCGCCTCTCCTTTCAAATATCAAATCATCGTTTGCTGCACCGCTCCACCTTGTGCGAAGAGAAGGGTTCGAGCGGGGAGCTAAACCTGCAGTCTCGTTTTTTTTTTAGTCCAGCGAAACGAAACAAAAAAAAAAAAAAAAAAAAAAACGCTGTGACCAAACTATTAGTGATTTTTTTTTTCTGTTATCAGATGGAGCCACACAACTCAAGCAAACGAAATGTGCAAAACAAAATCCCAAACGAGGCAGGCCGTGGAGGCGTCCAGTCTTTGCGTCCGCTGTCAGGCGGCAGCGCTGCAGAGCTCGCGCTCACGCACACGCGCGCACACACACACGCACGGGCGCTGTGCGCCACGTTGGGCTCCATACCCATACCCTCTCAACCCTCTCGTTTTGTTTTGTTTTTTGTTTCTGTCGAGGTTTTTCGGAACACAATTAGTTCAGCCCTAGAGCCCTGTCCGTATGTGCCATGAGTACGAGAATCGACAGGGATGAAGACGGGATGGGCCCCAATGGAGCCCCCCTCGGCTAAGTCCTCCTCTTCGTCGCCCTAATCCCCCCCCCCTTTTGGGTATCACCTCCACCACCACCTCCACCACCCGGGCAGCCGCCGCTCGGGGGGAGGGGTGGGTGGGGGTAGGGGTGGGGTTGA
>JAOPUI010000120.1:8002909-8014671 GCA_027123135.1 Urophycis floridana | reverse complement strand
CTCTCTCTCTCTCTCTCTCTCTCTCTCTCTCTCTCTCTCTCTCTCTCTCTCTCTCTCTCTCTCTCTCTCTGAACATTTGCATGGGCATGTTTTGCTGATAAGAAACTATAGACTAGAAAATGTAATTCCACATAAGGAATTACTTGAGATAAATTTAGCTGAGGTGTGGGCTCCTGCTGTGGAGCCCGCGCTCTGCCCACTGAGCCATGCTGTCCAGTTGACAGCTCCCAAATAACAGTATTTCACTAGTTATTGTGCATAGTTCCTATGCACAATAACTAGTGATATCTAGATATCACTTTTCGTCATATTATATTTCTTCACAGCATGTCCCGAAAAGACTGAACCTCGAGATTTCATTCAAGCTGTATTGCAAAGGTCTACTTCCGTATACCTGTGCTTTGTATTTCTCATTTTCATCAACTTTATACTTTTTGAGATATTTGCGATAAAATATGAGTACATATACAGTATACATGTACATAATAAGTATCAGTATAAAGTTGACGAAAATGAAATAACTAAAAACAATGATTTTTGTTGATACATTTTTACATTTTCATTGTTATATAATAAAAAAGCGTATGCTATTACTAAAATATGAGTATTATTTAGTAATGTTTGGTACCCTCACCTATAAATCTCACTCTCTCTTGCAGACCTAACACTGGACAAGGAAGAACTTCACAATGTGGTGACAAAATTTCCACAGATCGGGGCACATCTGGAGGAGCAGTTGCGTAGCATTGTGGCGTATCCCAAAGTGTCTCAGGCTGTACAACTGTACAATAAACAGACATTTATATCTTGGCAGAAGAGTTTAGGTAGCTCTTACAGCCACGTCATCGCAAACCTGAGATGGCATGTGGACTGGCAAAGAGATGCGTTGGCCAATGAGAAGGCAGTTGCTGATTGGCTCAATGGCGTTTGATGGATTATGGACAGTGGACCAGGACACTTTATTCTGAAGGTTACCATCATGTTTGATTAGTAATGGCAGGGGTACCCCCCTCAGAGAGACTGCAGGACTACAAGACAATCATCCAACATATCCCTTAAACACTTAAACACAGCAGAACTTACGTCAACATTCCTCTACAACGTATATTCTGATTGTGTGTGTGTGTGTGTGTGTGTGCGTGTGTGTGTGTGTGTGTGTGTGTGGGCAAGCTTGTGTGTTTGTGTGTTTTTTAATTTCTGTGCCTATTGTGACTTTATAGTTAATTGTGATTGTAGTTGTGATTAATAAAAAAAAGATGTGGGTAAAGATATGATGGATGGATTCTGACACCTTATCACATTTAATACATCAAAATGTCACTATTGTTATTTGTGTTATCATCATCATCATCATCATCATCATCATCATCATCATCATTATTTCTGGATATACTAATGGAAAGCCAAAGTGATGTGCTGGCCTTTTTTTTTCTTTTTTTTTTTACTGTTCAGTAAAATCCAGAGAAGATAGCAGCATGCTGCTTTTATTTTGAAAATCCCGACGCTTTACTTCCCTGTCGTTTAACAAGGAAAAGTAGCCACCGCAGCACTTCACTGTATGCTGCACTACAGCTTATACCGATGGTTTACAGTTGCAGAGCCAAACAGGTCGACTAAGAAACGATATACACTCAAATATATGAGTCTTAGGTCAATTTTGTTTTATGGTTTCAATGCGTTAGTTAGGTATTTGCCTTGAATAACTAGCGTTATATAAATTTGATTAGATACAATTGAACTAGCTTCTAAGGCTAACAAGTAACTTTGTATATAGAATAATAGTTGCTCAGCTGTCATTAGGTTTCCTTGATAGAATGTTGTCATGCCATAATAGATAGCCATCATAGTATTCAAACAAATGTGATTTTTGATGTATCCATACTATATTTAGTTTGCTTAGAAAGCGAATGGATGACTTGGTTATTTTTAGATGAATGTATTGTCACTTGTTTTTAATGAAATCATCGCTTTTCAAGCTAATACAGATACAAGTATGTTGCTTAAGACAAAATGATTCAAAGACAAGTAATGTATGCACAGTTAAGGGCGTGTTGACAGTGTCGTGGCATTGACATTTTTATCAATACCTGTAGATCACTCAGGGATGTCTTCAAAAGAAGTAAAAGCTGCACTGAAAAGTGCCAGAGAGGCTATTAAAAACAAAGAATTCAAAGAGGCTTTAAAGCATTGTAAGGTAAGATCAGTGCCCTACATGTCTTACGACATGGAGTAACCCATAACACATGCATCAACATCAACACAGATTTCAAAACACATCGCATGCTATTTTAATTTAACGTGTTGGTAAAGGTTCTCCTTGCCAACACTACTGTTTTTAAAACCGTTACCCTCTCCCTCTCCCATTTTCTTGGTTTAGGCTGTTTTGAAACTCGAGAAGAACAATTATAATGCCTGGGTGTTTATCGGCTTGGCAGCCAGTGAGCTGGAGCAGCCCGACCAGTCGCAGACGGCGTATAGAAAGGCCCTGGAGCTTGAACCAGAGCAGTTACTAGCATGGCAGGTAAAGCAGGGGGAAACAAAAGCCACACAGAGGTGGTTGATTCTTAATGGTTCTGCTTTTTTATATCATGTGCCAGCACTTTATTGTAGTAAAGTGAACACCGACATCGCATGTGAATGCTTCAAAATATTTCAACGTGTATTTCCTCAACACGTTTGTTTATATGCAGATTGTGTCCCCTCCAGACCAAATATTCATCCAGATTTCCTTTTAATGTTACAGCCTTCATTCTGTAGTTTTGTCCCTGTTATGTGACCAACAAACCCTTACTTTGAATTGCTAAATTGCCTTTTGTGTTACAGGGTTTGGCTAATTTGTATGAGAAGACTGACCAGTGGGATTTCAAAATTGAGCTGCCTGATGTCTACCAGAAGCTTGTTGAACTTTATGCAAGGTAGGCCCTATATGCAAGGTAGGCCCTGATACTAGCTACCATAAGCACAGCTGACCTCACAATGTCACCATTTATCCTCTTTATTTGGAGGTTCCAATGTTGCACTAAATAAGTGTCAGATACGTATTTAGTGGTGTGTTAACACCTGCTGTTATGTTGTCAACCCTCATTGTGTCCATTCACAGCTCGGACAAAATTAAATGTTATGAGGTGATCCGGAAGTTAACAGATCTCTATCAGTCGGACAAGGAACATTTAAAGGTACCCTGTTCATTTATCATTTGCTCAACTACAAAGAACCAATGATACATGTTCTTAAATGAAGTTAAAGATGTTTACAGACAACTGTGTGTGTGTGTGTGTGTGTGTGTGTGTGTGTGTGTGTGTGTGTGTGTGTGTGTGGCAGTTGGCGAAGCTTTGGTTGCAGTTCATCCAGCTGAAGGAGGAAGATGCTGCAGAAAAGGCCGAACTGCTGCAGTTATGGCAGCAGATGGTCCAGGACTTGTCAGGCTGCATTGAGGCACAACAGCCAGACATTGAAACGCAACAGCACGTAAGATGTCCCCAATATTCAGATTAGCTTTAGTTGAAACCTCCGCTCATTACATCACATTCAACACTGTGTGAAGAGTTTCTCCTTCAAAACACATTAGGGCTCAATAATGGATGCTATTATTATTATTATTATTATCATCATCAGGCGGTTAGAATGAACAATTCAGTATGTTCAATTATTTTGCGAAGAATCGCCTTCACCTTTAGTATCTTAAAAAACTTAGCTTTAGGCCAACATCGTTTCTGTGCTGATATACATTTTTGTCCAAATGAACGAGCACTCAATGTTGTCTGAGACCGGGCTGGTTGTAAAGTACCATCATCTGAGAGGCCATTGCAGTCAAGTGTTGAATCCCATGATCACACATCCTCTTTATAGTTACATAGTAATTGATTGTCGTACCTAAACACAGTTGGTCAGAGCCTACGAGCAGGCCATGGTGCTCACCTGTCCTGCACCGGGAGAGGAACACAGAAAGCTCTCAGCCGACTACATCAGCTGTCTCTCTAAAGTAAGTCCGTCCCAGCCAAAGTCTCTGCCACCGATAGGGTTGGGCGATTTTTAAAACCGTTAAATCCTTGCGCCAAAATATTATGGTTTACAGTTAAACCGTTAAAAAAAGCAACTTTTATAGTTAGGTGAGAGTGCTTCTCCTAAGCTCTGTTTCCAGTGTGCTATGAGCTGCTATGCTCTCTTCTGCCACAGGGTTGGAGCAGTGGTCTACAAATCAAGTGTTTTCCCCCTTTCTTGTTTCATACATTAGACCCATTAATAAATCCATGATAAGGCTACTAGGCATGTTTGAGTAATAGGCCAGCAATGAATTATGACCTTCATAAACTTCCTGCTCGAAACTTTGTGTTAGTAGGCTAGGCTAGGCCCTTAAGCCGAAAGTAATAATAAAATCAGCATCATATCTGGTTATTGGCTCAAACGGGGTGATTTTGACAAGCAGGGTGATTGAGCGACGTTGCCAGCCAGCTTAAGAACAGGAATAGCATCATGTTCCATGTTTGTTCCATTATTCCTGTATGCCAATATAGTTTTACCTTGGGCATTCCCAGTCATTTGACCTGCTTTTAAAGGTCGAGGATTATGAAAAGTCAACCCCATATCAGTGGCAGTTAGAGAGAGTCGAATAAGTGTGGAAAAAATTAAACAAGTGCTTTTGAGACGCTATCGATATGGACACTGGTCATCATTTTATACAACCGTGATATAGCGTTCAATAGGAAAATCGAAACGAGAGTTTAGGCCTGTCTCGTGCCATTAAGGATAAAGTTCTATGTTGGTAATTCTCTGCAGCTTCCACAAGAGGAGGCAAGGATGAAAGAGGCGTGCAAGTCCATGCTGTCCCTCTACCCCAATCACAGTTACCCTCTGGAGGTCCTTTGCTTGCACCACCTCAAAACAGGTAACTAGTTCCTCCTCCGCTCAGAACCTCAATGTGACAAGAAACCACAGGTGCATCACAAGATGCAGTTTTCCTCTTTGCAAGAACGTGGAGTCGTGTGATCCTTTGCGTCTCAAAGGGGTTGGTCAGTTAGTTGGTTAGTTAGTTAGTTAGTTAGTTAGTTAGTTGGTCATGTTGACGTGTCCAACAAATCCCATGTTGACCCGCATCTTGTTTTTATTCCTAGATGTCCTGAGCGAGGAGGCAGGCAGCTGTTTCGCTCAGCTTCTGGAAATGTCCCCGAACAATGGTCTGGCCCGCGTCGGTATGGGCACCAAAGCGCTGCAGGAAGGCAAATATCAAGATGCTATCAGGAACCTGGCACAAGGTGAGTTCCCATGTCGACCAACAAAAAGCATTTGTTCACAAGCATTACTGCGTTTACATTGACGTTGACCACCGAGCCCTGCGCTGTCAACGCTGGGTAACCTGATTTCCCATGTCTCTTGTTTACTTAGGCTTGAATCAAAGGGGCTCCACCGCAGGGTGGTGCAGTCTGGCCCAGGCCCAGCTCAAGCTGCACAGATACAGTGACAGCGCATTGTCCTGCTCCCAAGGTAAAGCACGCCTGGGTCTCTGGTACTGAGAGAAGAAGGGAAACAAAAAGTCTGAGTGGTTTTTGAACCAACAGCATTTTGATGGCAGTACTTAACTGTAAAACGCTGTGAGATCTGCCTTTTATCATGGAAGTCTGTCTTTGATCCAAGACCAGACAACTGATTATGCACTTTATGTGGGTACGTCTTTGTCTGTGTGTGTTCGGCATTCAGGTCTAACACTGTGTGCGTCCGGAGATGACGATGTGAGGACGAAGCTGCTCAGGATGAGGCTGGAGACCCTGGTCCGGAGTGGGGACGCCCAGGCTGCAGACCAGGCCCTGGAGACTCTCCAGCAGGTTATACCTTTAGGTCTTTCACTTGGACTTCACAAGAGACAATGTTGGGGGTCTTTTTTGCCCAGAAACGCGTAGCAATGAGGTTCACAGTCAGTAACCAGTCATGTATTGGACCCTTGTGTTTTGAACAACCTATATTGTGGAACTTGACAGCAAGCCGACTTTCACTCTATGTTCCACTAGGTCTCATGGGTCTTTATATAAGGCATTATGATAAGATGTCATGTGATGCACTGCTTGAATCTTACAATCAAGCCAGTTGCTATTTCATGAAATATGTTGTCAACTTTTTGTTTTAGATCCCTGGTGCTGAAACGGAAACGGCCCTGAAAGCCTTGAAGGGGAGGGCATATCTGAACAAAGGGCAGGCCGAACAAGCTCTTCAGGTAACGATCCCAAGATGCTGTGTAAGGTCTTAAGGTCTTAAGATGTGATCCATATCCTTTGAGGCGGATGATGCGGTGGTGGCAATAACTTCAGAAATGTCTTTTGTATTAGACCACAAGTGGTAAAAAAATAATAATAAAGCTTTAGCTTTATTTAGGTCAGAAATCTTCTTATTCTTCTGGCTCCTCCACAGGTGTCCACTCTTATTCTTCTGGCTCCTCCACAGGTGTCCACTGAGCTGCTGGCCTCCATGCCCAACACCAGCCAGGGGTTGGCGCTGCGAGGCCTGGCGCAGGCGGCCCAGGGACAGCTCCAGCTGGCAGAGCAGAGGTAGGCAAGCCTGGGTGTTTTTAAGTGCTTACCTGTGAACGTACCTGTGTTCTGTGCACCTGTGTGAAAGCAACCGCTCTCGGCTGCTTTCACCATGTGATTTAGGTTTTTGCCGCTTTTTGTAATAAAAACTCTCTCCGCGGCTGTAGTTTCCTGCAGGCTGCAGCCCAGTGCCCGGACGACTGGGAAAACTATTACCTGTTGGGAAAGCTCTACTGGGACATGGGGGAGGAGACCCGCAGGGACCGGAGCAAGGCTCACACACATCTGCTCAAGGTGGGCGCTGCTGTTAAGCTAGGATGAGGGTCAATGGTCCCCGTCTTCCTTCAATGCCACTGATAACTTGCTTTTTTACTTGGAGTATAACTCACCTAAATAAAGGTACAACTTGCAAGATTTGTGATTTTCAAGCATGGTTCCAGTAGACATTTAGAGAAAAGAAAGGGCTCTGCTCCTCACCGCTGCCTTCTCTACTATCTCCAAAACCCGGCCTCCCACAAAAAAACAAGGCCCGCTTTTTGAACCTTACCATGACATTCTCTACACATCTGCAAAGTCTGAGCAATTACTCTGTAGCCCTTACACCAGTTTCTACATGACTAAATGCGCTTTAGACCACCTTTCATGCAAAAAACATTTTTCATATTGTACCTTTTGAATACTTCAAATATGTAACCATAAAGTGCTTGTGGAGTCACTTGCTGACTCATTGATGACTTTGTTGTTCAAATGAAAATGTCACTTTTTTTCTAGCGTGTTTGTGCTTCAGTGATGAACCTATCGTCAATGTGTTTCGCAGGCAGCAAAGCTGGACCCTCACCTGGGCTGCGTGTTCCGCCACCTGGGCCATTACTACCGGCAGGTGGCCAAGGAGGCCGGGCGGGCCCGCGGCTGCTACAAGAAGGCCTTTGAGTTGGACGCCAGTGACGAGGAGTCCGGTGCCGCCTCCGTGGACCTCAGCATGGAGCAGGGAGACATGGTGAGAGACTACAGGGGGACACGCATATCAAAACACAATGCCGGCAACCGTCTATTGCCAAGTGTCAGTATCATTCACACGGTTATCATACAGTCGCATTCATGCAGCTGCATTTCTTTTCACTCTCCATGGCGTTAGGACACTGCGCTGGCCGTGCTGCAGTCCGTGATCGATGATTCCACCCCTGGGTCCGCCAAGTGGGCCTGGATGAGACGAGGCCTCTATCACCTGAAGGTCGGACAGCAACCCCAGGCTATTGCTGAGTACGTCGTTCGACCCTTCCACCCCCAACAACACCCCTGTCTTAATTTCTGGCTGGAGACCCAGTCCCTCAAAATTCAATTTGTGTTTGTTTTTGTCCTCAGTCTCCAGTCAGCTCTCAGGGCGGACCCAGAGGACTGGGTGTGCTGGGAGTGTCTGGGCGAGGCCTACCTGAATCGCCGGAGCTTCACGGCCGCCCTGAAGGCCTTCGGCAAGGCCCACGAGCTCCAGCCCTCCTCCATCTACAGTGTCTACCAGATGGCGTCCATCAAGCAGACCCTGGGGAAGTTCCAAGAGGCCGCCGCGGAGTACCTGCTGATCACCTCGAGGGAGGACTACGTCCCGGCCCTGAAAGGTACTGTGTGTGTGTGTGTGCGTGTCTCCATGTCGGGTTCTCGTGCCCGTATAGCTACTGCTTTGTACAGTTATTTTTGGGAATTCCACCCCACTCAACCATGATGTACTGTATGAATGTATTTTTGGAGTACTGTAACTGTCTTTATTTTTTCCAGGCCTGGGAGAGTGTCTCCTGTCCCTTGCCAAATGTTTATTGGAAGACTACAGAGATGGAAGTGCCATAGACCTCATTCAACGGGCGATCAAAAGCCTCTTCCGGTAGCCGGTTGAACTGGTTGTAGTTGGCGTTCTCAAAGCCTTGCATCCCGGCATCAGAGTGAAAGACCAAGCTGTTCCAAATGCTCTTCCCGTTTTCCCCTTCAGGGCAGTGGAGCTACGTCCAGACCTGTCTTGCTTGTGGAAGTTGCTGGGAGATGCCTGCACCACAGTCAGCGCCGTGTCCCCCAACAGAGCCCGGGTTCTGGTGCCAGGCCCACTGACTGGCTTGGAACCCTCAACCAAGAACCACCTGCTCAACCAGGCCCAGACCCTCAAAGTGGGCGAGAGGTATGACCAGCAGGCAGCACCGCACTCTGTGTGACCACCCTTTTCACGTGGATTCGGAAAGATAAACACAGTTCAGGTAAAGTGCGGTGGCTTTCCTTAATGCCTGCCTCATGTTCCCGTGCTCATCAGGTGCTATGGCCATGCGCTGAAGCTGAGGCCCGAAGCCCCCAACCTGTGGTACGACCTGGGACTCAATTATCACCATCAGGCCAGACTCCCCTGCCCTGCAGAGGGAGACAACTGCACCCAGGCCCTGCTCCTGGAGAAGGCCCAGCAGGTACCGGCCACCCCCTTTTAGTCTGCACATGAAATGCTACGTATCCACAAAGTTTGGATATCGCCTTCTATGTTATTGTGAAAAACTTCATACCTGTAGGGTTTTACTTATCTACTTTTAATTTTTATGTCGACTATATTCTCTTAAGTGTGTGAAGAAGGCGATCATGATGGACAGTGTGAACTATAGTTACTGGAACGCCCTGGGAGTGATCGCTATGAGCAAGGGTAAACAAGAGCTTCATAAATATTCTGTGCATCTTCATCATCATCATCATGTTTTTTTTTTTATTGCTTATAATTTATAATTCATACTTTTGTTTTTTTACCAGGTCTTGAGAACTTTGCCCTGGCTCAGCACAGCTTCATAAAATCTGTCCAAGTTGAACCAAATGTAAGTCAATTATTCTGTATGTGCGTGAGGTGTGATCATTACCAGGAATGGGAAAATATTCATTTATTTGCATTTTTCCCCTGTTGTATAGAATGTCATCGCTTGGACCAACCTCGGTGCACTGTATTTTAAGAAGGAAAATTTAGAGGTGAGCTTCTATCATTATTGTACATATTTTTCATGGAAATATCATATATTTTAAGCAAAGAAAACAATGTTTACCATTGCTTTATGTACCAAATACAATACATCGTCATTGCTACTCTTTCTGTTTCCCAGCTGTCACACGAGGCCTTCAAAGTAGCCCAGTCGTTGGAACCGCTGTACGTGAACTGCTGGATCGGACAGGTAATTGAATCACACGTGTATCCACAGTATAGTGTCATCTATGAAGCCATTGCCTTTGATTCAGTGCTGACTTGGTGGCTCCTGCCAAGCTAAACATGGGGTGATTATATTGCACCTGTGGTGCAACGCTACATGTCACTCCCTACATGTCATGCCCTCTCTGTTTCATCCAACTTTGCCATCGGTCTGCCATCTGTCTTCACTGTCCTCATAATCCTTCTATTGGAGTCCTTCATAATGGCGTTAAAAAATGTGCATGTGTCTTTAATTCTGAACCTGTCCTCCCTTCCTACCAGGCCCTGATTGCCGAGGCAGTGGGGAGCTACGATACTATGGATCTCTTCAGACACACCACGGAGCTCAGCACTCATGTGAGGGGAATTGTCAACTAGTACTTTGACGGTGTCCACCTAGTGGTCAGGGGGAGGATGACATACTTTAAGGCACTGCCCTTAAAGGGAAGCTTTTTTCAGATCATTTTGGGTCATGGGGACGCACACAATGGTTTTGAGTTTTGAGTGAGAGAGCCGCAGTCATAATCTGCAAAAACGGCCAGCAGTAGCTCAGTGGGTAGAGCGGGTGGACAGAGCGGGTCGTCCACTAACCGTAGCGTCGGCGGTTCGATCCCCTTGATCCCCCCCTCCTCCTCCACCTGTCCACATGTCGAACCCCCACAAATTTACTGATTGTAAGTCGCTTTGGACAAAAGTGTCTGCTAAATGCCCCCCTTTACCCCTTAGGACTAAAACATCTTATATAATGCTTGTAAATGGAACCACACATGCAACGTGCATCACACACACAACGTGCATCACACACACAACGAACAACACACCAGTGTGCTGTGGAAGGACATTTGACGACATGGTGTTGAAGTACTCCATGGCCATTCAATCCTACATCCCTTGGCAAAAGTGACTTATATCCCAAGTCATGCGCTGAATTCCCTCCTGAGGAATTGCGCCATGTGAACATTTGTCATGTCTCATTGTTATGTCTTTATGGTAATAGTATTGTTTGTTGGGTTTAAAGGGTTTTTATTTGAATGCCTCACACTTGAAAACCTCTACACACGCACACACAGGCAGTGGTCTGGTGATGAGCTGTGGAATAACCATTAAAAGCCACATCACGGCGGTGGCAGCGGAGAGAAGCCACGTCACCTCACCACTGTTTTGGTCTTTGGGGGTAAAGGGGACCGCGCTGCGCTGTTACCGTGTCTGTGGCTCCCTGTTGCTGCTGTTATCAGGGGGCTGATGTCAAACAACTGCTGTTTCACTCTGCGTTGCAACCCGACTTTGTTTAAGAAAAGCAGAAGAGTGCACTTGGGGGAAGGGGGGGAAGCGTGTGTGTGTGTGTGTGTGTGTGTGTGTGTGTGTTTACATGTGTCAGGGCCTGGACTTACCTTGTCCACAACAGTGATGTTGCCACACTTCCTTTCCAATGGGTTTGTTTATGACAATATGCAGAGGAGAGGTGGGGGTGGGGGGGGGTTCTGCGGTTCAGCGGTTCAGGCCATTAAGTTCAGCGGCTGGGTATTACCAGGGGCAGACGAGGGCCGTAAAACACAGACCCAGGGCTGGAGCTCCTGTTAAACATGGCGGGGGGGGGGCTCCCCTAAAGCACCGCCAAGATGACCACAATTTTACACACACGCACACATTCACAAACATAATAACACACACATAAGCCCACACACGCACGCACACACACACAAATCACACATAGAAACGCATGCAGGCAGAATCACACATAAACACACGCACACACACACATAAGCCCACACACGCACGCACATAAGCCCACACACGCACGCACATACACACAGACACACACACACACACACAAGCCCAACCACGCATGCACATACACACACACACACACACACAGATATATGCATGCAATAACACATACACACACAAATCACACACATAAAAACGCATGCAGGCAGAATCACACATAAACACACACACACACACACATAAGCCCACACACGCACGCACACACACACACACACACACACACACACACACACACACACACACACACACACACCCACACACAC
>JAOPUI010000120.1:6777475-6789385 GCA_027123135.1 Urophycis floridana | reverse complement strand
CCCCCCCCCCCCCCCCCCCCCCCCCCCCCCCCCCCCCCCCCCCCCCCCCCCCCCCCCCCCCCCCCCCCCCCCACGAGTCCGGTTTGTCCGTGGTTGACCCCGGCTGTGCCGTCTTCTGTTTGCAGGCTCGGTCGCTTTTTTTGTTTTGTTTTCTTCCCATTGTCTGTGGTCACTGTCGTTTCTGAAGAAAACCTTTTTTTTTTTTGGTGGGAAAGAATCTGAGCCTCATCGGCTGGTGCACAACGACTGTATCTGTTGACGAGGAGGGGAAAGGAGGAGAGCATGTCCCTCGTGGAGACCTGTAGCTGAGCTATAGGTGTTAGCATAGGCCGCCTGCCCCCCCTGTAGCCGAGTCTAGTGGTGTTGGCGGAGGCTCTCTGCCGTTCCTGTAGCGGCACGAGTGACGCTAGCATAGGCTGTCCGCCTTCACGTGGAGGATTTTGGAGAAGCCGGGTCTCTTCTTCAGGGCCTGAAGAAAAGGAGGGCGGAAGTGGAGAATGTTCTTGTGTTGTGTCTCCAAGCTTGTGAAAACAACGCTTATTAACTGTTTCATCACTGCTATGGGCACAAGTATATAGTATATTAAAAAGTCTACCATATAAAGTGAAGCAAACTTCATAAGGACACTTCACTTTGCTAATGCAAAATGTAAATCATCTGAAAAAAAGGGATTTTCCTGAATGAGTGCATGATCTGTCCTTGTGTGTATGATACAAAACAAGTGCATTCATCTATATGATCATTTTAATTATGGCTCACATGCTTTTAAGCATACAAAACGTTAAAAGTCTGCTAAAAGACAGCTCCAAGTATGAGAGGGTTATTGTTAGGGCTGTGAGGTGACCTGCAGCTTGTTCACCATCTCGTCGAACAGCTTCCTGGCCTCAGGGCTGTTAGGATCTTCAAAGTAGTCTTCAATGCCGATCTGGACCACGATGGACTTGAGGTTACGACACACGCCTACATGATAACAAAAGAGAGCGCTGATGTGGGAAGTAAACCCAGAAATGTGAAGATTTCATCTTTGTGAATTTAAATTAGCAAGCGCCATCTTACACAGTACCGCAATTTATAATCGACTCGTTTAGCAAAGCTTTCATCCAAATCGACTCTGAGTGAAATAAAAAGTATGCATCAATGAGCAGGCAGGGGTCAGGCTTCTTGCTCAAGGACGCATGCAGGCGTATCTCACACATGCAGGTTGGAATCTGGAGCCTTTCGACTGGGAGTCAAACACCCAAACCAATAAATTAGCATGTACCATATGTGTAAAAACAAAGCTCAGAGTGTGTTTAACATAGTTGGTACAAGGTGAAGGCATACAAACTCAGTAGTAGCAGAATTGGTAGCGGTGGTAGTATTTGTAGTAGTAGTAGTAGTAGTAATAGTAGTCGTAGCAGTAGTAGTAGTAGTAGTAGTAGTAGTAGTAGTAGTAGTAGTAGTAGTAGTAGTAGCAGTAGTAGCAGTAGTAGTAGTAGTAGCAGTAGTAGTAGTAGCAGTAGTAGCAGTAGTAGTAGTAGTAGCAGTAGTAGTAGTAGTAGTAGTAGTAGTAGTAGCAGTAGCAGTAGTAGTACTAGTAGTAGTAGTAGTAGTATTGCTACTCACTGTTGAAGTGAAGCAGGGCCTTGGGTGTGACAGGCGTGGAGGTTAGGACCAGCATCTCCAGGCCCTTCAGGCCCTCCCTGCAGACCTCCGCCGCCACCTCCTGGTTGATCTCACTGACGTGGTCCAGCTCCAGCACCTGCAGTCGCATGCAGTTCCTGGCTGGCGGTGGGGAGAGGGCAGTGGGGGGGGGGCATACGTGGGTGGTGAGATAGTGAAAGAAAAGATGCAAAGTGAAAGTAAGAAATGTTGACATCATAGTCAAAAGTATAGTAGCTATGTGGGTAGCTGTTACAAATTCAATGCAAGACACTTAAATTACCGTGGCTTGTCTGTAACTTGACAATGAATAAATCAATGTGATACTGAGGAATGTCACAGCCATATGATTCACACTGAATGTACTCATGGCCTTGAGTACAGGGATGCAGGACAGTCAAGTGTTCTGAACTGACTAGACCTCCCTCTGTGTAAAATAAAAAAAAATAAAAAAATGAATGCGATCTACATACAAAATAATGGTTTCATAATGTTTCCCTTGCGGAAATATGACTAACGGATGAAAACAATAGATTTGTTATCAACAGAAGAGGGTAAAACTGTGATAGAAAATGTGGGGAATGTCATCACATTCTCCCGCATGCAAGCTACAGCTACCGTCCATTTCCTTCCACTGAGATAAGGCGTTGACGTTTCTGGGTTAAAGTATAACAGGCCATTTATCTGAGACACAATTTTTATGTGGTAATTTTTCGTCCCTTGTCTTACATCCCAACAGCAATCAATAAATCAAATGTTCTGTCAAATCCAAAAAAAGACTGCCAGTCCCAATCAATGGGGATGGCGTGATGGAGCGGTGGTGACACGTACCCAGAGAGGCCAGGCCTTGGATGCCACACCCGGCCCCGCCCACGCCCAGAGCCCGCAGGTGAGGCCAACACCGCCCTATGGTCTGGAGACATCTGTTGCTGAAGCGAGCCGGCTGTTGGCTGAGAGACAACACGGGGTGTGTACTGGAGCAGTGTAACACTAGGCAGTACTGGGAACCGTACACCAACCACACTTTACGTTACACACTTAAAACACACACACACACACACACACAACATCAATGTTGAGGGGTTGTGTGAATGAATCCCATTCTTGACTTAAAAGTGTTCGACTCCCAGCAGTAAAGGTTTGAACCCCCACGTCTGCAGGCCTATGTGTAAGCATCCTGGAGCAAGATGCCCTAGCCCCTACTGGCCCTAAGAAAAAAACATCAATCTGAATTCCCTGTATCTTTGGAAATAAACACTAAATGCTAAAATGCTAAATGAGTAAATCCTGTATCTAAATTCACTTTACAGTTTGGATGGAAACGTCTGCCTGAGGGCTAAACGGCTCAAGAATATAATTAGCAACTGCTTATTAGCCACTAGCAATGGAAACAACATTGTTATGATTCTTAGAATGCAATTTGGGTTGCTAGATCATTTGGGTGGAGCTGAGATACGTCAAAGCAAATCAAATCACACAAACAGATTAGTCAGTCACACTTACTCCTCCAGTCCCCACATACACGTCACTCCCATGGACAGGTAGTGTCTCAGTTTAATCCCTCTTAATATCCCCAAAGATAACAGTGCTTGGCCCAGCTACGTTTTCCTCTCCTTCTCTCACCATGGGTGTAGTGGCGCCACCTGCAGGGAGATGATGTCCCTGCAGCCGGCTCCCAAAGCCCAGATCACCTCCTGACCTACAGGGTCCGTGGCACTCCTGGTAGAAAGGGGGGAGGAAGGGAAGGAAGGACGGAAGGTAGGAAAAAAGGTTAGGAGTTAAACAAAACATCTGTACGAGTGACGATTCACAGAGGCAGTAAGTGGGTGGTTATCTTCTGCACTCAACCTCGAATGAGCTGAAGGATAGATGTTCACTTTACATCAGAATAATGTGGGGAGTGGAACCCTCTGTTTCAGATGTATTATCAGTGTTTTTAGAACACCTTCTTGATGGTGGCACAGGGTACTGTGGCTCCTACTAATGCCATGATGTGATAGGTGCTGTATTATCACGAGGACTACTGTAATGTAATGATATGGTTAACCCAATTGAAATGCTTGAAACTTGTTCTGGTGACTTTCTTACTGTATTAGCAGCAATTAAATGTTTCACCTTATGACAGATGTACTCTACTCTACCTGTAAGTTGCTTTGGATAAAAGCGTCGGCTAAATGCCCTAAATGTAAATGTAAATGTATATATGTCATGAAATATAAGGTCCTTGAACATAATGCAATGCAGTGCAGTGCAATGTAGCATGATGTCATTTCAAGTACTGCAATGATGTGTAATGTAATAAAATGTCATCCAATGCATTAGTCTGTACAATGAGCACAAGTAGGCTAAGGACAGCTTGATAAATGCATGAACATGAGTACCCGTCGTCCTACCTGTAGGTGACAGCCTGCAGTGCTCTGCAGTAGCAGCTGGCCAGCCAAAGAGAGCGATCAGTGAGCAGGTTGGGACAGTGGGACACCTTGAGGATCAGCAGGTTGCTGCCGGTAGCCTTCAGCAGGGCCTCCAGGCCGTCCTCCAGGCTGCCTCTGATGGGGGAACACAGAGAGCATGCATGGGCACACACACCGGAGTACTTGCACACACACACACACACACACACACACACACACACACACCACACACACACACACACACACACACACAAACACACACATGCAAACACACACACAGGCTTTCTTTTGTTAAACAGTACAGTACAAATAAAAGGCCTACATTAACAGCAGAATTATGAGCTTTTTTTAAGACCACGTAACCATATTGTTACAAAATAATATCTAGATAAAAAACAACACCGCAAAGTCTTTTAATTTAAAATCACATTTAGAAATGTGTACTTTTACAAATGAGAAAAAAGAAAATCACTACTTTGCATGCATTATTGGTTATGTCAAATAAATATATTTTACACAAACATGTTACAAAAATATATGTGTAAGCATACATGGAACAGCCCTCTGTATATTCCACACTAGATATATTTCCAATGGGGCTATCGCGTATGTTTTCTCGGTTCGTCACGATTAGCTGTCCGAGCCTCGTCTCAATGAAAATGGCCACTCCTTAATGGCTCTGTTAATTACAATCCCTGATGGAAAGCCAGCTGGGCGAAAGCTGGAACACTGCCGATTGGCTGATTTGGAACCAGCTTATTTGGAGGAAGAAATAACCAGATAGCGTGTTAATTTCATCAGTCATAAAAAAAATGCATGCCTTTAGTACCAAAGGTTGTCTGCAACATCAGGGTGTGTGAATTCTCAGAGTGTAATTGCGTCTTTGAGAGCAAAGGCAGGGAAAGGGCCTTGTTCCTTCCTTAATGGAATGACACTGTAGTATCTTAGGGTGGGCTTGGTGTCAACGGTGGTCGGCACTGACATTTATACATGCAGCGATTTAAATAGCTACAGTGCTAAATATTCAAATTACTAGACGGAATAAAAAAATGGCTTTAACCAATGTTAACCCTTGAAGACTTTTAGCTCAAGGCAAATTCATCCAATTGGATAGCTGAACTCTGCCTGGCCTGAAATGGACTCAATAAAATGGAATAATATCCCTTTAATACTGATCATGCATGTGAAATGCACTTTAATGTTTGACCAATTATTGGCCAATAATAATCTATTCAAGATTGATTGTGGCTCCATTGTTACCTTTTTCAGGCATGCAGACGACGAGACGGCAAAGTAATTTAGACAGTGTATGTCTACTACAGTATGGGGAGCCAACTGTGTGCCAGAATTATTCCAGTTAAGCATTAGGGTCTCTGTTTCTGCTCTCTACATTACACATAAATTATTCAAATGTGTTGACATTTGCATTGCAATTTGCCTTCTTGTAGATTACACAGAATGAGGAAAGATTTCCCTGCACCAAAGCAGTTCATTTGCAGACATTTTTGCCCATAACGGTAAGGCCCTGATGTGAATTTGTTGTCTTTTTTCATTCTTTGAGGTATATTGCTGAGTTCTGTGACACACATTTCATATGTCTTGTTTGATTGATAAGAACATTTTGTGTTGTGCTCAACAGTGCTTGCCAGCAAAAATAGGCCCTGAGTATATCTGACTGACATATAGTCAGTCAAGTAGAGTGAGTGTATCTTTTTTCTTTTTTTACAGTAACAATAGTCTTTAGTTGTATTGCAGGGTTTGCAAGTTGAAACTAAAAATAACTTACTATTGACAGAGAAGAGTTTTGCCGATTTAGCACAGAAGAGAAGAAAGAAGCACTGCCAAAACCCTTAAATCAAATGTTGATGTTATTATGTTTAATATACATATTAAATGTTTCACAGACAATGCTGGGAGAATACACCATTATTGAGAATACAGTTCAATTAGTAGCAGTCATCCATCACAGCGTGATATGAAATACAATAGGAGGGATATAGAGTATAGACTTCCCTTCAATAAGAGGGAAGGAAAGAAAGGTTAACAGTGAGGAGAAACATTAAAAATATGCTTTCTTTATTCAATAACACATTTATTTTCCTTGTGTTTTGCTTTTAACGCCTTTTTCTCAATTCAGGCAATCACCATCCAAATGTTATAGACCTTAAAGTTGCTTTAGGTAAGATTTGAGAGTTATCATTACAGAGAAATTTGGTAGAAATTGCATAACCGTTGGCTATTACTGAGTGAAATAAACTGTGATAATATGTGTTTCAAGTTGACAGTGCCTGTCTCTATGAGCTAGAGATTTAAGACCGTAGATCCCAGCTTATTTCTGACCAATCAGGGCCCCTTTACCGTGAACATTGCCATTAACAAGTGGCCATTATAAATTGTACAGGCAGAATTAAAAATGCAATGGATAAATACCCAGATTGAAATTCTCAATCTCCCATTGTCCCCTAACTGCTTATCAATAGGTCTACATTTAAATGAACAAAATAAACCCTGAATTTGGGAACTATGTGGCACATGATTAAGGGTTTAGTCTTTGCTTTGAGTATTAGAAAGTCATATCTTAGTTCCAAATTAAGAATCAGAATCAGAAATCAGAATCAGAAACAGTTTTATTGCCAGGAAGGATTTTACACCGAGGAATTTGTTTTGTGTGTAAGGTGCATAAACAAACAAACCAAACCAAACAGTGACTACAATAACCGATACAATGTAAACAGAAACATAAAGTTAGAGATGATGAATGTGCAAAAAAGAAAAATAGCAATTGTTAAAAGTTATAACAAAGTTGTAATGCCTAAGACTCTAGATTCTATATTCATACTTCACACATTAAGTATTATTGTCATTGTTGTACCATGTCCTAAAATAAATTTGAAATTATATTCTAAATTGTGTCGTTCAATCAACTTCAAACAAGCAACTTACTTAGTTTCTTGAAAAACACTTAGTACTGATACATTCATCCAAGTGACATCAGGCCATTAGGCCTGACATTAGGCCAATAATACACTTCATAAGATTACCTTATGACTTGACCTGTTGATGTACTTTAACCAAAAATCACTACAACATTGCAGAGGTTAATGAGTAAAGTATGAATATACATGAATATAATGTATCAATATATATAAACACATATTTGAACATATATGTTTACATTTATAACCAACAAAATTAATTTGAGCATTGTTTTAAAGAAGACAACATGCATTGCTAAATGTATTTCATGGAGAGCTGCTTCAGCATCCTCAACAGATGCAGGTGCAGAGCTGTCATGTGTGACTCTGTGCCATTTTCCGGTTTGTGCGGTCCTTGCGTCCACTTAAGGCGTACTCTATTATGCCTACACAAAATAACTAATATAAATATATATTTAAAACATTTTGAAAATACTTGTGTATCTATTTGAATGTAAAATAATATATTTAATGATTTGATTAAATATTTTAACTGTATACACTAAACAGGTACACAAAACATATATTATTAACCGCAACTAAACAGGCATATCCTAGAGCGCCTAAATATCCCAGTCTTAGCATGACCTCTACTGCAGTTGAAAATACAGTGGAAGAGAGGTACAATCAAGTAATTGTAGGCGATGCTCAACCTCCTTACAGTAAGATGATGCTTTATTAGAGGACATACACAATCACTTTTCGCACAACCATTGCAAAAAGGTCTTATGTGCTCCGAGCCGCTTGATTTCCGACAAGGGGTGCTCAGTGTGACAGTAGTTGGGGAGGCTGTTTCAGCACCGCTGCATCAACATGGTGAGTCTGACAGTACCAAGCTACCGCTAACATTTCAATTCCTAATGGCATCATTGCAATTGCTGACTGTCAGCAATGCAACAGCTTTCATAGTCAATGTTAAAGCGTTGTAGATCCACATGCGTTTCCATTGTAAATGTCTGTGTGTGCAGTGTGATACAATCTTAGACGCTTGTCGGAATGGTAATAGCAACCTGCTAGCATTTGTAGCTTGCTAGCATCGGTGCACTTAACGTGAACCTTTAACGTGAACAGCGTATATAACATGTTGTATGTTAATTTGCCTAAACTGTATGTGGTTAACACATTCCAACACCATTACAAGTTATAACGTGGGTAACTGCTGCATTGCCTAAAGGTGTATTTGATGACAAGGACCAACGTTTTTTTGGTATTCAAAAAATGAAGGTGTCGCCAGCAGGTCGCCTCTCTGCCAGTCTCACCTGGCAGACTCGGCTTGACCTCGGGATGTCCTCCAGGACACTGAGAACTTTCTGAATTGCCCATATTGCAAATAGTGTGTGTCAATGGCCCCTTCCAGTCATGATTTTGGGCAGAGATCACTATGTTTGATGACAATATACATGTGTGAACACCTAGTCATAAGTTAACAATAGGTTCCTTTGTCTTAGTCTAGTATACTTTCTGACGTGTTATTTAATGCACTTAAGAAAGTATAAAGTTATTTGTAATTACTATGTTAACGCCCTTTATCTGTAAACTCTGTTTCTGCTCTCTGATGGTAGGTTCATGCAATCAAAAGGTTTTAAGAGATAAACTGCCTCAACCTGTGGGCACATTTGGTAAAATTGACAATTTCAGTGTCACTATTAAAAACATATAATTCCTTATGAACTACCAAAAACAAGATATGTATTCACACATTCATACCTGTGTCATAACATATGTCTATTATCTATTTGTACTTGGACTAACCCTACCTAGAGTAATTCCACCATCTCAGCCTATCGACCAAAATGCTTTTTATGTTATTTATTTGACACTAGATTAGTATTTGGTTTTTTTCTAGGCCTCTATATTGACATTGACGTGACACTTTACCTCTCAAATCAGCAAACTAGTGTTGTATTTAAAATGAACTCTGTAACTATTATTTTTATTGGGCTGTCATTCATTCCTAATCTTTTTAATCTATGCATCTAAGCATCCACAAAACTTGTTGCATGGTAAACATACCATCTCCTCCACCCATAGTTTATTTCCAAAACATGTCTGGGCTGTCTGTCTTGAGGCCAGGTAGCTGAGCAGCACTGTATGTTTGGTCTTTATTATGTATATTGTGTAGGTTCCACTGATCATTGTTGTGCCTAAACCAGGCGTAAAGCACTTCAACTTTCTAAGTTTGTCAACAATCAACCACCTTTGGAGCTGTCTTTAAGATCAAAGCGTATACATACATGTGTATATATATGTGTATATATATATAGTAGCACCACCACTGATGCTTTCTATTGCCTCCTTAAAAAAGGGACTTGAATTTCAATATTACATAATTAGAATAATCGTGTGGCTCCACACTAAAGGGCAACATTATTGTGATGTTAACTGCTAATAACAGAATATATATGTTTCACAGTTGCTTGTGATGACTCTAAATGTCATATTGAATGCTTATTGACCTATAACATAATAACAAAAAAGAATTAAGTCAAGTTGATCAAATTAAAATATTTTGTCTTGTTTATATTAATATTAACTACAGTCATGGTAAGAAAATCAACATGCGAGATGGGGCACATGTCTGGTCAAACTTCACATGGGGATTCCCCCCCCCCCTTCCAGTGATGGTTTCATGGGCAAAATGTCAGATCAGTGATTGAACTCTTGAGTGGTAGTGGGTATCACAGCAGCCCTGATCCAGTGTACGTGCACACACATATGAACACACATGTCCACACACACACACACACACACACACCCTCACACACACACACACACACACACACACACACACACACACAGTGAATTGATCTCTGCGTACAGGGGGTCAAATGAGCTGGGCAAGATAAGGAGGCATGCTGGTTTAATTTCCTTCAGGCCAGAAGTCCTCACGAGGCTCCCGTGGAGAATGGTCAAGTCTCTCCAAAACTGTAAACACGTGGCTATTGACCTATATATCCTTCGACCAAGTATTCTGTCTAGGAAATAAGAAATGCAGACAGGTAATGTCGGGCAACATATTAACGTCTGTCGAATCGCTTTCTCCTAAGGCTCCTAAGGTTGGCGTTTCGGTCCAACCCCGAAGGCTATTGGTATTGCAGAACCATCAATGCACGAGCGTGATGTTAAGGGATGTTTTTGTATTTCACCAATAGGCGGAGAAGGATTCCGTCAATCATAATCCCTAAACTGGCAGCCGCGTGGCTCTTTCCTATCGCTCATTAACAGTAATCACTCAAGTGTGTGCTGGCCCTGATACCAGTGATTACTATTGATTGTGTCACGTGCCAGCTTACACTCTGGCTCTGCCCTATGGAGAATAGATAAAGGAGCAGCATGGTAGGAATAATTAAATGTGTGTGAACTGAAGTGAATATTGATCTCAATGCACCTGGCTGCTGTTGAGCTCCCTTGCACTGTTAAACCTTAAGCTACCTACCACAGGCATGCCGGCTGCTTCAGCTGTGTGGGAGGCTGACAGGCCGACATTGTGACATATTGCCGATATCTTTGCCGCAGCGATTTTGATTGCGGAATGACGTGGTTGGGATTTTGAGGGACGTGGTTTCATAACCTATTGATTTGCAGCTCTGCCACAATTAGTGCGGACAGCAGCTCTGTGCCAAGTTTTCCAAACCAGTTATTTAGATTTAGGATGTGTCTGCAATCACGATTTTGACAGTGAAAGGGCTTGAATGGTATTGATGAATGCACTAACACATGTTGATTATCTTCTTCCCACTCTTTGTTTAGGTGTTTCCCAACTCACGTGAAATGAAGACATTGTGTCATGCCTACGTTTGCATCACTTGAAGGGTAAAGGGGGCATTCAGCAGACGCTTTTGTCCAAAGTGACTTCCATTTAGTACATTTGTGGGGTCCGACATGTAGACAGTTGGAGGAGGAGGGGGATCACAGGGATCGAACCGCCGACCCTACGGTTAGCAGACGACCTGCTCTGTCCACCCGCTCTACCCCCTGAGCTACTGCCACCCCACTTCACTGTTCAATTAAACAAAGTCGAATACGAATTAAACCAGTGACCACCGTAACTGAAGATCGTTTGAAAGGATATCTTTTGAATCTCCTCCATTCATTTGTTCCAGGTTCCCTGTCTTAGTTATAGCCTGTATTTAGTTGATCACTTTTATCTAGACCTTGGTGAAGTTCACGTAGGCCTAATGCATGCAATAGGACTGAAGGTTAATCAAATTTTAAATATGCCTGCATCACTTGTATCCCCGGGTCCGAGTTTACGGCACGTTTTAACAGGTTCATATCAGTGTGAAATTGGATCTACTTTGAAATAAGTAATATGCAATGTGTTCAGGTTAGATTAGATTACATTGTTTTGAATAGCAGATATACTAAGGGTCCAGTCCACCTTGTTCAAAGTCAGGCAGACCTCTGTGTCTGCGCCCGGGGTGTAATCGGCCCTCACGCTTGCCTTTGCCCACTGCAGCGATCTTGAGCACTATGTTGGCACAAAAGCATATATTAACACAACATTAACAGAGGGAAAGTAAAGCGCAAAGTTTGGATCAAAACAATCAAGAAATGTAAAGGTCCTTTCATTTTTTTTTTCTGTCCATTGAAAATGTCATCTTGATCTAGCCGGGCTGTAGGAACGCCCTTTCATTTTCCCAGTGACTAAAAGTCAGCCAAATTATTGTTCGCTTTGAGCCTTAATGACACAAGCTTGATTCAGATTTGTGTTATTTGTTACGCTCCGTGTCATTTTCCGCGTTGGGAATAGCAAGCGCGTTGCACTTTTCCCCCGTGTTGTGGCGTCCTAACTGGACAAGTGGTTTTGTCAATAATTTGTTGTGCCAGATGATTGGACAGGTGAGGCGTCCAGGTTTGAAAACGTGTTTCACTTGTTTGCC
>JAOPUI010000120.1:6655884-6669015 GCA_027123135.1 Urophycis floridana | reverse complement strand
CTCTGCAGCCGAGCGGCAGCCTTGGCTTTGTTCACCAAAGGATGAACCAGGCCCCTTGTGTTGTTTTGGTTGGTGGGAACATTGGTGGGGTTGGGGAATATTGATAATAGAATGTGTCAGCCTTGCTCATCACGCCAGATATTATGAAATGAGCAGATTCCTTTTTTTTTTTTTTCGAGAAGGCACTGGCACTTTGAATCTATTGAGAATCAAAGGTTTTTAGTGTTTAAAAAAGGACATTTTGTTGCAATTTCTGTTAATTGCGAACATGGTTTGTCAGAATGCTGATACAGCGGTGATTCTTTATACTAATTTGAAAAAAAAAACACACAAACTAATCTCCATAAGCAATTTTGTTCATATTGCGAAGAGCATTAAATAGATTTAATGAGGCCTCACAATTTGAGTTATGGGTACCATTTTGGTTCATCAAACTTTGAAAAGGACCATTTAGCTACAGCACTTTTATTGTTAGGACACCCAGGAAGAGAACAAACTACAGAAAAAACAAGCCGTGTCTTAGAACCCTTTCCTTTTCAACGTCTTTTCTATGGAACAATGTTTTATTCACATTGGCATCACTGTGGACTTTGTGTGTATGGTATTCTTCCTTTGGCATGCAGTTCCTTAAAGGAAACACCCCAATGTCTGATAGAACGCTGCCAATGTCAGCTGCCCGACTATGGTCGACTTTGTTATCGTTGCTCTCTAAAGCTCTTGCATTGTTAGCTATCCTAACAGTCTGTACAGTATACAGTATGTGTATTTCAGTCAAAGATTGTAACATGAGCAGGATATGAAGATATACTGTAGATCAGGGGTGTCAAACTCATTTTCACCCCGGGCCACATCAGCATTATGGTTGCCTTCAAAAGGCCGGTTGTAACTGTAAGACTATACATATTTAAGTAACTGTCTCTGCATTTGGTTATTTATTCCAGTGTACAAATATTGTACATCCATTTATATCCATGTACAAATGGAAGCATTGGAACCACTGCAATCTAGGGGCAGGATTTGCAGATCACAACATTGAAATGCATTGTGGGAGATGTAGTTGATGATCGCTCTATGGTACAGAATATGCCTTTTAAGCTCTCACGGGCCACATAAAATGACATGGCGGGCTGGATTTGGCCTGCGGGCCTTGAGTTTGACACGTGCTCTAGATAGACAGACAGACGTAAAGACAGATAGCTAGATGGACAGAGCAATGACATTGACAGATTGACCAAAAATACGAAACTGTATACAAATCTGAGTTAGAGGACAACATAGCAAACATACAAACCTTCCAACAGATATATGCAATTGGATGTCATTTCACAAAGTACACCACTTCAATGCAGATTGCCTATGCCCAGCTGGGGGTGCTATCAGGCTAACCATCTATCCCAGCCCTCTGGGCACTGTACAACTTTTAACTCTAAGATAAGTTTCTTTATTTTTGCTATCCATACTCGGCTGCCATAGGTTCTCGTGGAGAATAACGGAGAGCTATGCGTGAATACCTTGCGGTTATGGTAAACAGCGTTCCAACATCTATAAAGTGCTGATGCTGACAACGGTGACATCCCCAGGGGAAACAAATAACAGAGGTGGGTTCACACTTACAGCCACCTGTACTTTCCCCGTCGTTCTTTCTTCTATATCAACAGTGAATACTCTTTAAAAAAAAAAAGTGCACTGAAAAAAATCCTCTTCGTGTAGTGAGACTGTATGTGGTGAGACTGAGGCTGACTATGAAGACTGTTTGATTTCACTCTATTTCAGCTTTACGCCTTGCCATGTGTGCGCCGCTCACACAATGATGGCGGCATTAGGACAGATAAGCCACCGTGTCTTAAGAAACAATGAGAGACCCTAATAGGCTGTGCTCGTGTATGCGCGCAGCATGCAGGTGTACGCGCGCGTTGGTCCATCTTGCAGCAAGTGGGCACTCGGCTACGTGTGGGTGAGTGGTCCTCTGTGTGCTGTTTTTGTGGCAGATGTCTTATCACTTAGTAAAACGTTGTGGGTTGTATTCCTGCGCGGCAGAATACCTGGAGGAGCACAAGCAACTAAAAGACCATGCAGCGGGCACGGTTGCCAGTAGAGACAGGTTCAAATGTAGTCCATCTTCCACGTAGGAGGGATAGATATAGATATGCAAAGCAAACAAGTGTTTTCTGTTCCTTCGTCTTTCCTGCTCCCTTGACCCCTGCAGTCTCGTGGGAACCTTCGTTACTGCGAAACCCCAACCGTTGGTTGGGTTTACGCTACTCACTCAGCTCCAGAGAGACACAGATGCATTTGCTGCAGGGAATGCTCATGTTTACACCGTATCTGTGTGGATCTATTGTGTGTTAACTACCCCTTATATAAATAGGCCTACCTACATTCTCCTATTAGGAATATTTAAACAGACTGGTTTAAGAACGCATTTGCCATTTGACTAGGCCCACATTGTACATTGAAAGTTGTGAAAGAAGGATGTTTGCTATATTACAATGCAATCCATGTGTTTCGGGGGGACCAAGGAGATAAATAGTTTAGAAGATGGAAGCGAAACTCTGCTTCTTCAACAACATGCAAAATGCACCACCCTGAAAGGAAGGAATGATATGCACATTAAATTATTTCGGAGGTAGAGGCGTTTGACTTAATGTTAGGGAGCACACACTTAAGTAGGCGCAATTATTTAAAATGAAAAATCCCTCACCCTGAAACTGGCTACTATTAAGTCTGGCAGTGTAAAGTGTTACATTATTGAGCTAGAGACTGTTCTTGGGGCTAAATTGGACTGTAGTGGATGTAGACATTATGCATGTTTCAAGTTCCCTTCCAGGTCCCTGCACCCATTATTTTAATATAGAATGGAGTATGAAATAAATTGGATTGAAAGAGTTCCCCTTTGCCTTCCCCCTACATGTTCCTCGCATGTCCCCTCTCCCACTTAGACTCTGTGGACAGAATGATCTCTTTCTGGTTCACCTGAAGGGCATGTCTTTCTCTCTCAGGGATGACGTTGCAATGCTGAGGGATGGTGAGGGGGGGGGGAGGCCAGTATGAGTATGTGTGAGGACCTGGTCTGATGTTACGTGTTTGGAAATGACTGTGAATCACATGTGGTTGTGCGAGCAGCTGGTCATTATTTTTGGTGCAGTGTTTGTGCGCACTGCTTATATTTTTTTGGTACGTGTGTGTGTGTGTGTGTGCGGGTGAGTGCGACTAGGGAAGGCACTCTTCATTTTTGCTATCCTCATGATTGATATGAAATTGCATTAGAAAGTGAATCCACATTTACACTAGTAGACAAAACAACGCACAGGTCTACTCGGGATCTAGCCGGCGTTCATCTGCTGTGAACAGAAATCCCCCCGAAGGTAGTGGAATAATTGTGCAGTATCTGGCCGAGGTAGAGGAGCTCCTCACCTCGATGAAGAGGGAGGAGCGCGTTCACTTCATCTTCCTGCACTGACAGTTCCGCACTTCTCCGCCAGTCAGCGTGTTTAAGGTGGTAAACAAAAGGTGGAATGGATGGTTAAGCTTAGCAGGTAACTCTGGCTGAGTTCTTGGGTGTCCTTGAAACTTTATTGACTGGCGGCGCGGTGTCAAGACCGGGGGTACTGGGAACAGACAAGAGTTGCAGGTGCATCACCTGCTGTCGTCGACTGGTCTTCATGGTAATGCCGTCTGACACCACATCCAGAACATGCTCTGACTCAAGACGGTACCGGTGCAGTGCAACAACAAAGCACATAATGAGGGCCCATACTATAATGCAGACAGTGGGACTTACACCTGGGGCATATTTCAGCATACATGTCCGATAGTGAGTGCAATGCAGCCCCAAACCCATTAGCAGCTTCCGACAATGTGTATTGCGCTCTATTCCATTGTGTCTATTCTGTAACAGTACCGCTCAGATGTGCATACTCTATGCCTCTAGTCTAACTGATCCAGCATTCTGTGTGTTTATTGGATGGATTTGCAAGCTTGACATCAGACTAAGCCCAGTCTTCTCCTGTGAAGTGCAAATGAGGCCATAATTTGATTACACACACACACACACACACAATACAGAAAGGAGTGGAACGCAGCCTACAAAGACTGCAGTGGTAACATGGCTGACACAATGTGCAAGTTTAATTGTGACTTCAGATACTTAGGCCCATATGAAACGGTATAGAATTATTTATTTATTTTTAGCATATAGTAATTGATAAACAAAATGCCCGACGGGCATTATAATACCTGGATGGTTTTCATCCGTACCTGACCATGACAACCGGATGCCGCTACATATGCAATATACAGGAATATAATTACTCTGTGATGGAACACAACTTTGACCAGTTTCCAGTAAACCATTGCCTCATGGGACATTTACAAGCAATGCTTTTTGCTGTAATGCACGTGTACTTATTTAGCCAAAGCGGTCCAACTGGTGAAATATATAATCTGAATACAAGAACAAAATGTGTGCGCCACACGCCCATCCTTCCTCTCGTCTCCCGCTTCACACTTGGGTTCTAAATGCAGCATGACAAGCTCCTGCAAGAGGCTTGGCATGCTGTGTGCGTAATCCTCCTAATGTATTCTCCTTCTCCTGCCCCCCCTCGCTTCCTTCCTTCCTCCCTCCTGCAGCCTCCCAAAGTGCCAAGCTGCGGCGAGATGTCAGGTCCTTTAAGTGATGTAGGCCACCGTGGGCCACCGTAGGGGACACTTTTAAAACAACCCCTAGCAGAAGTCTTATGCACATTTCTTCTCATATAGATTGGCAGAAGCCCCCCGACTATGCCGGGGAGGGTTGCGTCTCGCTGAAGGAGTCTGGTATTAACTGGGATTTTTTCTTTTTTAAACCTTCAACTAAAAGCATAATTACAGGTTGCGCAAAATACCTTTGCTTTTTCACATATCCACATGCAGCCTCTCACATCTGATACAAGGCGAAGTCCGTAGCCTGCTCTACAAAGGGAAAATTGGTACCCTGGGAAGGGATCCCAGGGTTGAAGACGTTTCTACATTAGCACATTAAGTACTGGAGGACCATACAGCTAGAACAGGTGGTGTGATCGGCAGAATGTGAGGCTGCCATTTTTGCCCTCTCAATCAGAGTTTAGAGAGCAGAAAAAAAGTCAGCATTTTATGTTTACAATAGCTCAAAAACAAGTGTTATATCAAGTCTATTATCAACTCTTTTGCAATTTGCCGAGTGCCCTCTAAAAGGTACATAATACTAAATGCATCAAATGGTGTGGGAGACAATGGACGTTTTGGCTGCTTCATTGTTTGAAAACCTACTGTGCTGGTTTTGCATCCCAACAGTGTATGAAATATATTCTGACAGGGTCTACTCCCTGCACCCAGCCTACAGAGCCATCAGGCTGTACCACTGGAACGCTTGTCTCCATCATTGAGCCCACTCAATGTCAAATAGCTTCATCACAAGCCTTCGGAATGCCAACGGGTCGAGATCCTTTGCAGGAATTATTGTCAGATCATTTCTCACACTTCACACAAACCTCCCCCCAACCAAAGAACATCGGTTTAGGGAAAAGTCCAAAATAATCTTAGTAAGCAGGACTAAAAAAACAAAAGTCCCCAACGTCTAAGCATATTGTCCCTCTACTGTGCAAGAGGCATTACCCACCCACAAATTCAGTCTTTGTCCTTGGATAATTATAGCCACCAGCACAGGGTTAATTGAACTGAAATAGGCTGTGCAGCGAGTTCAACCAAAGCACGGCACTACAGAAAGGGGATTTAATACCCATCTGGAAGGAATGACTAGATTGTTAACAGTGACAGGAGCATTAATACAGTTTGAAATGTCCAAGGCTGCTGATGATAGGCGAGGCATTTCCACTGCCAATTACAATAGGGAACCTTTTGAATCCACTTTCAGATGTAAAATTTTAATCAGTACCAGACACAAAAAAAATACCTTGACCTAACATTAAATATAAAATATTTATGCAAAACAGATTGTCATGTATGTAAAACACATTTTCCCTCTGCTAGACAATGGGGAAAACATGTAATAAAATCACTTCAAGGACTTCCAAGTGGGATGATTTACCAGCTGCATTGACTAAAGTGAAGACACGAAAATCTGATTCATTTGAGAACTTTATTTACAAAGTTAGGGAACTCCGATTCTTCGAAACTAATAGAATTCTGGTAGACACATGTGTTCCATCTGCAGACCTGATGAAATAAAATGAAAACAACACCTAGTTACACGACTGACGACATCAAAGAAACATTTCTAGTACCAGCCGGCACAGCAGTGTGACAACGCGGTCAGACCTGCTGGTTCCTTCTGAGATACATACATATAATATTTATAGAAAAAAGGAGAAGAGAATCTATATTTATATATATATATACACACATACACACACATGCATGAATATATACAAGATAGATAGATAGCGAGAGGGTGATATGAGATGTATATGGAGACATCCATTTATACACGAATGCAATAAACTGTCAGAGTATTTTGTCATTTTCCCAGCTTATCAAAACATTGTTCCAATATGGACCCATATGACTTGGCTGCTGTCAAGCCCAGACACACAGGTAATGCATTTAGAGGTGTTCCTCTGAGTAAACATTCTTTTGAAAGACATTGCCAGAGACAATTATCCAAGCAATCATTCAAGAATACAATTTTGCCATCCAAATGGAAAAGTGGTTGATGGCAGGATGCTGAATGTAAAACTGACCTTTGGGGAAGCGAAGCAACAGCGAATCACTTCACTTCTTCAGGAGCTGGTGTCGGACGACAATGAAGGGGAACGAGAAGCCGCTTCCGAAGAAAGCCACCATCATGCCCAGCAGGCGCCATTTGTTTTCAACAGAGAATGGCATGTTCTGAAAGAATAAAAAGACATTAGAAACACAACCTCCTCAAAATGCACGCTTGGGTGTGGATTTTGAATGAATGCAAGTCAAGTGCAGTGCTGCTTCACACAAGGTTACCTTGGTCAGTTTTTTTTTTTACTGGATGCCCATTTCTAAATTAAAAATGAATACCAAACCCAAAATAGTCATATTTTATGAGAAGGGTGATGCAGTGGGTTAAATAGTAGACAGATATGACAGTTAGTGATATGGATCGATCCTGCTCCTTCAAAACATTCTGGGTGGGTCTGGCTCAAACAAGGGTGTTTAACCGTTTTGCTGTGAATGACAAGTGGTGCTTTGTGAAAATCTGTTGGAGCCACCGGTATCAATTGGTTTGTTTTATGAGAATGTTTGGCTGTCCAAAACCATGGTGTGGAGCTTCAGCCAACTGCATGAACGTGACTTAACTGGGCTTCCTGAAAAGCACAAGTCATCAACATTTTAGGCACAGCAAACGCAGTGAATTGAGCCTAATGTGTTGCACTGAGAATGACTTAATGCATATGTGCACAATGGCATCAAGGCCGAAACAAAACATTGAGATAGTTGAGCTGAATTCACAGCTCTGTCGAACCCGTGTTTGTGAAGAGCCAGGACTCCGGAGACACGACGCTGACCTTGGCAGCGCTGACTGGCTTCTACTTTCAACATCATGCTAACGTGGACACAGCGAGGCATTGAAGCATTTCTGACACCAAAAGAACATGAGCTGAAGAGCAAATGCGGAAACGGAATCGCGAGACGGAGTCCACTCCACTTACAATAGGTTGAAAGGTCATTCAAACGCACTGCTGAAAAGCATTCGGTAGATCAGAACCAAGTGAAAATACAGTGGTAAGATTATGCCAGGTGCAGATTAACGGGGAAAGGCAACTGTGCATAAGGTTGATTTTAGGTTTGTGTCATTGGGAATATTGTTACAAAGTATGCATTGCTAAAGCTTGAATGACAGATTGTGCTATAGTGTGCAGTTGTTTGAATACAAACATTAAAGCAATCTCATCCATACACCATGTATCAATGTATTTTATTACCACTGACACATACCGGCAATGCATGTCCATAGTTAAAAAAAAAAAAAAAAAGGTTATGCTGCAGGCACTTCAACGCAGCCGTTTACTTATTTTGTTGTTGTACGGTGAGGAAATACCCTGGGTGTACAGTGGAATTTAGTGCAAGACCCATGGGGATGGTCAGGGTTAAGCAGCGATCAAAGGTGCATGTGTATGCTTTCTGTTACTTCCTGCATATTTTACTGTCTCAGTCATAATGGCATGGCTGTATTGCAACTAGGGATAATTTTTACATTTATAATGATAATTATTTATAACAATACCATTTATTTATATGTCCATCAATACCCTGGCATACCTTCATATTATGTTATTAAGATAGATTACTTTGATGTACCTTTGATGAACCTTAACCTTCAAAATAAAATGGTCAAATCGTTGTAAAAAGGCATCAGTGTTCATTGCATTTCGACACCAAGAAGTAAAATATACGTTCACATTGGATATGCGTGGATATGGCCTAGCCATGACTAGGCCTTACAGGTTATAAGGGTTATGACCTTTCAACATTCACCTGAGGGAATTTAATCAAATGCAAGTGCTCGTATGTCATCAGGGAATTGAATGTGGAACGACAAAACTAAACGCACAGGCCGTTTCATTTAAATAAATGACCTTTAGTTGGCTATATACATGTAGTACGTCTTGGAGACAGCGGCTTAGCGGGTTAGCTTATGCTAACCATATAAGCATGCTATCAACCACTGAATGGGCCAGTAACGACACTGATCGGTGGCTTTCTTTATCACACACACACACACACACACGTACAAAACGTACGTACTATGAACTTACAACGGGTGTAAAGGTAACCAGGATATTGTTAATATATCACTGGTATGAGAATATTATCAACACGCATGTCGCTAAAATGACCTCCAAGCGGGCGTTTGCTAACAACAAGGCACAGTCAGTGCGTATTTATTTAAAAGTCTTAAAATACTCGCTTGCAAAGTATAGTACCTGTCCTGGTCCCTCGGCATAGTGCGAAGAACGAACGGCCGACGTTGTGAAGCGACGTACTGCCTGTCCAAGCATGGTTATGTTATTAATTTGTTGCTGCCGGTTTCAGAAGTGTTCTCCTTGCGACCTTCTTTCTGCTACTGTACTGATACTGGCGCACAGGATTCTGGTCAGCAAGCGTAAAGAACCATGGGAAATGTAGTTCTTATAATATACTCGTGCCGTTCAATTGGTTTATTTGAATCAAATTTAGTTTAATTCTGCACTATTGTCGAAAAAGCAAGGCAGGTAGACTATTTCATAATGAAGGCTAGTCTTATAGATGCTATATGTATTTCCGCTTTTGTCAGTTTTGGCCTGAATTATCAGTGTTTGGCATACCAAATTTGAACTGATTGTGGGGTAAGTTAACATAGGCCTACCCTTATTTCAATTTAGATGGATTGATAATACCACTGTACTCGTTGTGTTTTCTTTTTAGGAATGTATATTGCCACAGAAATTGTATTATTGTATATGGTTGACTACATCCTGATTAGGGATTTAGTATAGGTGTTTTTTTGACCGAAGAATGTAACCTGTGAGTCTAAATGCTTACATGCTTTCAGTATGCACTTCATATTTCTCCAATGCTGCTACAAAGCATTCTCCATTGCTGCTTATTTTCATTATTCATCTTTCATTCTTCATTGCTGCTACTATAGATCCCTGATGCCCTGATTTTACTGTTTATATTTAACTGTAATTTCAGTCAGTGCTAGAATCCTCACGCCAAACCTTCCGTCAACTCCTTTTCCGTCCTTGGTTGGGAAATTGACGAATCCTACAGTGTCCAGATACAAGCTGCAGTGGTACCAACCACAGTCCCGTTTACATGACGATTCAACTATAAAAAAGCACTGGGAAGGGAAGGATTCGCACAAGAACTGGATCATAAGCAGTGCTCGAGTTGAGTGGGGATGAGGGGGGGATGGCATCCCCCCTGAAATAAAGATGGTCAAAATCATAGCAGCGCTGCACAGGTGTCGATGGCCAAGGGCCAAGGACAGCTGAATCTGAGACTTTGGTTTTAAGAGGGCAAAGAGCAACACTGGAGGTAAGTCAAGAATCAGGAATACTTTTTATATGTCACCAAAGGTGGAATCTCAGTCTGGAAGATAATAGGAGAAAATTATACAGTTAACAATTTTAGTTTGAAGCTTATGTTTTTTTTTCTTGTTAACCAACGCTAGTTAGCTAGCTAACATCAGGTTAGACTTTACATTTACAAAGCTAATGTTAGATTTCCCCTTCCTTTGACCGACCCCTTTCTGACACTTCTAGTGTTAACTGGAATTTTGACGAACTTTCAAGGCAGGTAAAGTATCAGCTCAGTCACTAAAGCGTACAATCAAAGCACATGGGCATTTGAAAGAACATTAGTCATGTGTGCTGACTTTTATACAGTCCTCTCAAAATCTGGTGACTATTTTGGGAATAAATCTAACCTGATAACAATCTGTATTTGGCCACTGCTGTTTTCTCCATAGATGATAGCCAGGACCAACCTTGTGCTGGTGCAACAAGGGAACCTAGAGGGGACCCGCAGGCTGAGAGACTTGAAGGTTTGATAACTGTTAATTTTAAGATAATTTGACTCTCCCTGCCAGTATGTTCCTTAAAAGTTGCCAGCCAGTGCAAGCATTTTTTACATTTCTATGTGTCTCTGACGACTCTCACAGTATTTTGTTTTATGCTTGAACAGTGGTATTAAGAGGGATGTGAGAAACGCTATTTTCAGCCCTAAAGCTGTTTTATTTTATGTTCAGTTGTTCTCTGAATATTGGGCATTTTCATGAAAATGTGTAGTTTCCTAGCTACTGGAAGAGCAAGCTGCTGTGCTTTTAATAATTTGTAAAACATATTTATTGATGGTGCCTTTTTTGTTAAAAATAAGTGTTAAAAGGTTCTATATCCTTACAGCAATAACAGCAATTTGGTCAGTAACATGGAAACATTTATTGTAAATATTTCTCTAAATTAATACAGGACTGCCCTCTTAACATACATTTTATGTTTTTGTGGTAGAAACAAGAAGAGAGGAGAAAGCAGAAGCAGGGCAAGGTAGTGCAGATTATTCTGATGGCCCAAGTTACCAGGGAGATGATGAGCAAGATATCCCTGAATGCTGGACATCCAACATGTTCAAGTACAAAATAAAGCAATATCCATGGCTAATATTCCAAAGCAAAAAACTTGGCTGCCTAACCTGCCAGAAGATTAAAGTAGTTGGGCAAACGCAGGTGGGAGCCAGGTGCATATTGCTGATGAGTGGTCAAAGTGACGGCCTATGGTACAAGCAGCACAAGCAGCACTGCAGCACAGCAGTCTCTTCATAAGAAGATACACAAGCATACAATGTCAGACTATCACCGAGCAGCTGAGAAAATCATGGAAAGGGCAAAAGAAAAGAGATTGGAAACATTAACTTCTGATATGCAAAGGGATCACTTCTTAACTATTGATGGAGTATTTTGTACAGTTTACAAGATTGTGAAATCTGCAAGGTCTTTCACAGATCTACCAACTGATATTGATCTGCAAGTCTTGAATGGACTAGACATGGGAAGAACTTTATGCTTAGAGCATTCCTGTGCAACAATCAGCCAGCACGTAGCAAATGAAATGAGACAGAGAGTAGTTGGAAAGGTCCTTCAAAGTGGAACAACATTTTCTGTTCTGATAGATGAATCTACAACTGACAGTAAAAAATCAGTTTTGATCATTTACATTCGAGCAAGCTTAGGGATGAGTGAAGAGGCACTAACATTCTTCTTGGATCTAGTTGAGCTTTCTGCTACCAATGCAGGAGATATTTATCAAGTTCTGATGAATAACCTGTCACATCATGGCTTCTCTGAAGCTATTATGATGGAGCGCTTTGTTTGCTTTGCATCAGATGGAGCTTCTCTCATGCTTGGAAGTAAGGGAGGTGTTGCAACCAGAATTGTCGAAAAGTTTCCCAACGTGATTGTGTGGCACTGCATGGACCACCGTCTTGAGTTGAGTGTTGGAGATGCTATTGAAGAAATTGCAGGGATAAATGACTTTCATTTTATCTTTGACAAAGTGTACAGTCTCCATCATGCATCAGCATCACCGTCCTGAGCTCACTGAATGTTGTCAGGAACTTGCATTACAGTATCTGAACATAGGGAGAATTCTCAGCACCAGATGGGTGGCATCCAGTTACAGGACCATTAAAGCTCTATGGCAGCAGTATCCTGCACTCCACAAGCACTTTTCTAATGCCTCATTTGATCCTAAAAGAAGTTCAACAGAGAGATGCATGTTCAGTAGTTTAACAAATTGCCTTTCTCATGCAACATTTGTGCAGAATCTTGGAGTCATGTATGATGCTTTAGAAGAGTTGTCTGAATTCTCACTTCAAGACAGAAACTTGACACTCCCCAAGGCCGAAGTAATTCTCAGTCGGCAGGTCCGTGTGTTGAAGTCAATGGCAGAGCAGCCTGGACCAGGGGCAGAAGAGGGTCAGACTGCACTGCGTTTGAAGATATTCCAAGGAGTGCCACTGACAAATAATTCAAGGTACAGCAGAGAAATAAACCACCAACAGCTTTTTCATGCCTTGGCTGCTAATATTGAAAGAAGAATGGGATAGCATAGCATAGAAGAGTACCAGTGCTTTCTTAACAATGTAAAAGTGCTGCAGCCATCCAATTGGCCAGATGTGTGTAGTGTTCGTTATGCCAAAAAGGAAATACAGGAACTCTGCTCCTTTTTCAAGCTTGATAATGGCAGACAAATTCAGAGAGGAATGAGGGAATACATTGATATGGTCAGACTCACAAATGTTGATTAAATGAAGCCACCAGCAGCAGAAGAACTAAAACCCCTCCTTCAAGCAGTGAACACACTGGTCATCTTCACAGCTGAGTGTGAGAGTGGGTTCAGTCAGATGAACATTTTAACCAAATCTAGAAGGTCCCTAGAGGTTAAAAGTATGTCAGCTTTGGTCTTCATCAAGTGTGTTGGCCCTCCATTAAAACAGTTCAAGCCAGATGTTTATGAATCTTGAAATGAAATGAAATGAAATCTTAGAATCTTGGCTTCAAAGCCATTGCTTGGCTAATGACCTGAAAGCAAGAGCCCGGAAAATTGACATTAAAAAACACGACTATGAAACTCTTTGGAAACT
>JAOPUI010000120.1:6572653-6583302 GCA_027123135.1 Urophycis floridana | reverse complement strand
CGTCTTCATATGTTATTTCCTAACACACAGGATTATCTATATATCTGCCAGCGGGGACCAAGCCGGGACCCGCTACACAAGCGTGCATAAAACTAGATATAGATTAAATATTTCAAGGGTTCAAGGGTTCAGTAGGGTAGAATTTGTCGTCCCTTGGGTTGACACTTGTGTACAATGAATGTTGGTTTGCTAAATTATCCCCAGAGCTAAAAAGAAAAAAGAAGCTCTGCATCAAAAGTAATTCCAACATATCCAGCAGCTCATAAATACAACACATAGCATCTCACTAATGAGTTCTGAGTTCCTTCATCCTACGACTATTGATGTCTTGCTCACGGGTAAGTCCTGCCCAACTTTAGTCAATACCATTTTGCCTCCTCGTTATTTATTTATTATTCAACTTACTTTACCGAGGCCATTCTCACGTTGGCTATGGCATTTCAATGTTTACTGAAGGATTCTGCTGACGCCATGAAAGCAACTGAAAGTGGACCCTAAATTGTGCTGATAGCATAATCAGTTAGTCCCGCGAATGAGCTTTGGGATTTAAATTGAGAACAATCTCCCACTCTTCTCAAATTGGAACAGGGTGAATTTTATGAGACGATGTACTGCTTAAGAAGTTCTCAATGTTTCTCCCATCATACGGTTTTGTAGTTCAGAAGATATTCTTGAATTAGAATTAGAGTGAATATTATCCACTCTGCTCCTTAAATTATGTGTTAACACTTTCTCCATATTGACACAGTTAATACTGTTTAAGTTATATTTTACTTAGTTTATAAAAAGTAAAAAAATAGCGACCAAGGCAAAGACATCATAGATAAATATGAAGGGAGTTGGAGAGAGAAAGATAGACATCGAGATAGCAGGCTCTCATTCTGTCTGGCTTTCTCCTTTGAATCCCATATGAATCAGCATACATATAAGGGAGATAATAATAAAGCTATTATCATAAGCATATCAAAAGGCCAAATTCCAATTTTCAGACTACAAATAATGTGTCCACCAAGGGCTGATTCTAAACGGTATGCTAAATGTTTGCCTGTGCAATCTTCTTTGTGGTTTATGCACCTGTCTTATCTGTAGATCAGAGCACCTGGAGCAGCAGAAATGATCATGACGCAGTGGAAGGGTAGCTGTCAGTGGTACCATGCACACATAGACACAAACAAACACGCACGCGGACACAAGCACAAACAAACACATACGCAGTCGCACAAGAACACATCAATGCACAGACAAGCACACACATACAAACAGATGTGTCACACACACACACACACGCACACACTCATACACATAGATGAACATGCACACACACACACACACACAAACACACTCATACACATAGGTGAACATACACACACACACACACTTATACACATTGATGAACATGCACACACACACACACACACACACACACATACATACTTGCGTGCACACACATGCATAGCGATGCAAACAAATAGGTAATTATGTATCGTGTAATGGAAAATAGATATAGCCTTTCTGTATCATTAAATAGCTGGTTGCCTTAATTGGTACTGCATGGCAGGAGCTAAACAAGGGAGTAGGCTCAACAGCTGCTGGTTGTAAGATGCAGAGTCCAGGGTGCAGGGTGTCTTTTATAGTTTTACTACCTATTACACTTTTTCACAACCTCACCGATGCACACGTCTCCTTCGTTCTGAAGCCATGAATGTCAACAATGTGACATTCATCAATGTCAACAAACGTTTCCCACTTTGACCAAACACTCCTATTTGGTCGTTCGACCGGATGAGAAACTCTGGAAAAAAAACTAAAAACTAAAAAAAAAAACTGTCTTGTGCTTCTTTGCATTTCGGAAGTCTCACCTGTCTCTCATCTACACACAGTATCTCACGTAGGAATCGCCACGACGATCCTTCATTTCACCGGGAATTCTTCGTCGAAAGGTAGATCAACCTCATCGTGAGCGACAGCAGTCCGCGGATTTGGTAGCGCCTTGAAATGTGACACGAGCACGCGCGTGCGCTGGCGTGCCCTCCCTCTGCACTGTGCTTAAGGATTTCCAAACCGTCCAATCCCACGCGGCTGTGGACACTCGTCCGGAGCGATGGCAGGAACACAGGACCCCGAGGCGGAGCTTGAGTCATGTGACCGCGGCCCCGGGGGCCCCCAGCCGCCGCGCCGCGCCCAAGCAACCCGGAGCATATCGATCAAGCTTCTGGTTCGACGGCGCCGCTGCCATGACACTTTTTTTTTTTTGCCGCAGAAGGAAGATTGATATTTCCACTGTGCTTGCTACTTCCTGATGAATTGATCCCTCGTAGCGTTTCTCTTTTGTTCTTATTTTTTCTCCCGACACACTCTTGTTGTTTAATTTATTCACGTGTTTTTGATCTAGAAGTGTATATAACATGATAATATCATAATAGGCACTAGTTTATGCAGTAATACACATTGACTAACAGTTATGTAACAGGTAGAATGGTGTTCTTGTTTACTGATGGTGTTCATGTTAACTAAGGTATTAATTTATACAGGAATTGATAACTTACATTATTATAATTGCATTATTATAGAGATTAGAGTTGGGGTTTAGGTTAGTGGCGAAGGGTTAGGGTTAACACTAACCCTAGGGTTAAACCTAACCCTCACCCCTATGCTAATACTATATAATAACACTTATTGCTGTATAAACTCTTATTGTGTCACCCAAAAATCAAACATTTCACATGGTTTTGAAGAAGACTTTGACAACAACAGCTGCCAAAGTACAGTTGATGTTTTTTCACAATCCTGTGGTTCTATGGGAAGTCTATTTTATACTGTATCTAGATAGACTTAAAAAAACATCTTGTCCACAAAAAAACATGTTCTGTATAATATTATTTTGCTGATGGATGGAAATGTTGTTGACAATCCACAGCTGACTCACACTTTCCCGCAATTTTCCTATCATTACAGGCCCTCCGAAATCACTGCACATTACACTGAATAGATGTCTTTTGTAATACCGAGATTTAATCATGTGCTTTAAAATGAAACAAAATATATATGCCTTTTACACAGTTAACATTGTAAGGTGATTCATAATTTAAAAGCCAGAATACACACATACTTCACTCTTTGAACTAACATAATTATATTTTTAAAATAAGGGGTACCCCCTCCCAGACACATACGCAAATTTAAACATCAAACGGATGGCAAAGCAATAAGCTAAAATTGGGTTTTTCTAGGGAATTACTTCATTAAAAAATACAGACAATAGGGGGAGCTGGGAATTTCTTCTGCAGCTTTGAAACTGAAGGTCTTTAAAGTCATTGAAATGGCCCATCTCCTCTTTTCAGTCACAGAAGAGGGGTATTAAAATAATAGGAAACAGTCATGTATCACTTTGACTATGAATATTGGCACATCATACTATTTGTACTAATGCGGTCGTACTGCATGCACTGGGTAGTCTTTTGATGATGTATTATGATATCTGTCTCTTATCTAAACTACACCATTACTACGTAAGGGTTGGTTCAAAGTGGAGGGCCATTGGATACCACTTTTCCAACAACATGGAGTGTGTCCCGTTCCTTTAACCTGGTTTTGTTCCCAGCTGGAACCGAAAAAAAACAGCAGGTTTTCCCTTGACCTGAAGTGCGGACCATGATGTCTGTGGGGCATGTCGTAGTCTACAGGTTGGAAAGAAGAAAGAAAAAGAACTGAGTGTGTGCCTCTGTTGATGACGCTAGATGGTCAACAGGTAAGTTACTGATTGAGTTAGTGAGAGAGTCAACACTGCAGCTGAAGATCCATTGTTAAAGTGGCCACTTATCTAATGTGTCCTTCGCCAAAGGTTCAAGACTGACAGCTTTCACTTTCTGATTGTTTATTTATACACACGTCTTTGAACCCTGGGGTCTTGTGGTCCGCACTATAGGCCAGGATCCACTGTGGACCCCCCGTCCGTGGAGAGGGGGACCCAAACACCCACTGGAGCCAACATGCAGACACTGAGCACAACGCTGCAAAACGCAAAATTTCAGCAATTTTTTTTCCCCCCATACTTTTTTCTTCTTGTTGCAGAAAATAATGCTGATTGAATCCCCATGAGTCCCATGCAGCAGATGGTGAAAGGGGTTGTAAACGCAGAAGCGTTTGGCTGCTGGCAAGGTTCCTCCAGTGGGCCTAGTGAGCCTCTCGGTGCCTTGGTTAGCAGGGGTCTTGCCCGTGGCCTCAAAGAGTAGCTTCACCTCCTGCTGCTTCTTCTTGTTAAGGATGGCCTGGAACCTCAGCAGCCACTTGGTGGTGGGGGATGTGTGATACCCTAGCCTGCATATCCAGGTCACCCCTTGATCAGAAGTGTCTGAATCCAGACCGATTTGAAAAGTTGAATGTTTGGCTGGATGCAGATTTTGTTGAGCAGTTTTTCAGGGAAGTTTGCTTTGTATCATAGCTTAACTTGCCTTTAGCTGATTCTTAGAATAAGTTTGGATGCATGTACAGCACCATGTGTAACAGCCCCGAATTCATATAAAATATGACACCCATTTACCCATTTTGATACCCATTTTGATTGAATTCCATCAGTCTCATATAAGCAGGCATTTTAGGTAGGGGGCATTGACAGTGAGGAATTGATAGATGCTGGCTCTATCAACCATGGAAATAATACCTCCATTTGTCTCTGGGAGTCACCTTCAAAGTGTGTGGTTATATCAGGTGACTTTATTGTAGAGGTAAACACATCTCCAGAAGGTTCACTGCCATGTTATCCTTGTAAACATAAATAGCATCCCATTCATAACACAAACAGACAAATACATTTTTTTTATTCTGTAGGACTCAAACAGAAAAGGTGCAATGCGATAAAGAAACAACGTTTTTTTGCCAAAAGTTATTTATTTGGGTTGATGTGTGTGAAAGGAAAAGGGCTCTGAATGTCTGATAAGTGACAAAACTATATTCTTGGCATTGATATCTGTCTGCGGGGTTCTGTGCTGTTAAATTGGGCTCTGTTCATTTTGAACATCTGTTATTAAATGTCTTATGAGTAGAAGTGGAGAGTTAGTTAGTAAACAAAGTAGTAGACGTCATCGCAGAGCTACTAGTAACACCAATAGTACTAGATAACCCTTTGTCTGAATTAGACCCTTGGTTGGGCTTTCCTGTGCAAACTGGAATGATCTCCACCGCCAGAGTAATCCAAGATGAACCGCTGAGTTCAGTTTCCCTGAGCGAAGGCAGAAAGCCTCCCCACTGTCCAGGGTCATCCTGCCCATTACTCCTGAGCAGGACTCCATGGTAGGTTATAAATCAGCCCAGAGCCTTATCACACCTGCACTTTTTACATCAAAGATATTAAATCAATAGGTGATTTTGCAAGCCTTTCCAAAGCCTCCTTTTATACTTTATCAGGGTTCCCCTGGAACTCTATAGATAAGCAAATAGGTTCCCATTAGATGTAGTTGGATGAGACTTTCATTTTGATCAAAAATGTGTAATCGTGCATCAAGTGTAAAGCTTAAAAGAAAACCTAAATACATATCATCATAATAAAGTAACTGAAAGTAAACTAGCCACACTTACCAAACCAATGTAAGTATTATCAACAATGATTGTACGTATTTTTGGAGTTTCATAACAGAAACTTATGTTTCTGTTGTGAAGGAAATGTGTGCCGAGGGTATTTTTGTTTTGTTTGTCTCTTAGTTTGGCCAAGTATTCTGTCCAGATAATGACCACAAGTTTATGATGTGATGTGGCAAAAGGATCCAATTTGAACAAATAGCCTTCAAACTATCTACAACACAGTAAAATACATGTACAAAATAAAACAAGCAGCTAAACCCTTGGGTAGAACATCATGCATAAACAAAACTGTAATCAATTATGCACAATTCGTGAATTATTAACGTCAAAAGATGAAGGTGAGAGAATAGAGAAAACATCTAAAAATAATAAAATAAGGGTGTATGAAATATTCATTGTTTTGGTCCAGCAAGCAATGCTGTGACAAATCGGAATTAACCTTTTTTTTACCAATACATCCACGGATGAATTTGCAATAAAGAATAAATGTGCTTGTATTCACAAAAGAAACGAAGGAGGAAATTAAAACAAATCATGATAAATCCTTAGGCAAAAGGTCATTAGGTTTAAAAAACAAGACCCCTTAATAGTGGAGATAAGTGAAAGGATATGCCTGAATGGATTAAAATAGCCCACTCAAACTAATTAGTGAAGAGTCAAATAAAAGCACTAGCCTTAAAGGTTTTTCAATGTATTGCGATGTATTACTTTATAGAGTGATACATTGAGGGTTTATTTCTTGGAAAAGTATTGTTTATCTTTCTGAGGTCATCTATCAAAGAGAGACAATTAACACAATGACAAATCTTCTAGTTAAAGACACATTGTATATGTGAGTAGGTGGCAGATGACTAAAAACGTAAAAATAAACTCAAAAACAAAAGTGTCCGGTCATCTCTTACCGGCTGTGCTATACGTGTAGTGTGGGTTTTGTTGGATAATCAACATTTGTTTTGGATATGTTTAAATTTAGCAGAATGTATGTTATGTCTTCTTAGTAGTTAGTTGTGCTTCCTTCCATTAGACACATCAACGCAGCAGAGCTTAATATCTTCACAAAATACTCCTCAATTATAATTGCAAGTTGTAAGGATCCTCCCAAGTGCTGGTGTAATTGCTAGGCAAAACAAACTGACCATTTAACACCCACTCACCCTGCAGAAGAGGCTGGGAAAGAAACTGCCATTTTATGTGAAGAGGTGAAAGTGTTTGCCGTTTTTTGTACGATCAAAAAACGATCCTTAAAAACTCTGTACATGATTATGTCTCTTTAGCTTGAAACTATTTTAATGTAGTTACATATTTCACACCTTTGTCTTACTTGCTGGTATTTACGAGATTTGTTATTTGTATATTAGCAGTTGATTGCTATTGACGTGTTCAACAATTGTGATTGTATGTCATATTTTGTCATAAATAACATTTTTCAATAAAACCCCAAGCAAGTATTTGTATGCACATGTGTCATATTTCAATGTATATCTTTGTTTGAACACCTAAACAAAACCCCACCAAAAGTCCACTAGACAGAGTAAGCCATGACGCCATGATCATTCTGAAAAACGAATTTGCTATTGGATTGTACAGCTACACAATTTTATAAAAAAAACACTCACAAATAATCATGAACACATGACTCACGAGGACGGCTGGAGCAATGACTTGCTTCAGATTGCAGAAACCCCTCCCACTCAATGTCACAGCGTCCGCCTCTCCACTTCATCCCTGTGTCTAAATGACTACGACAAGTGTAGATACTAAGCACTTGTCTGAGAGTCATAGCTGTTAGAGAGGTAGGTTTGTAGGTCTCTCCATGCCCTGTGTCCTCAGCAAAACATAGCTGATGTCTTTGTGTGTGTGTGTGTGTGTGTGTGTGTGTGTGTGTGTGTGTTCACAAGTGTAAACAAGTTTAAGTGTGTGTTCCATGCGTGTGAGTGTACACGTGTGCATATGACTGTGTGTGTGTGTGTGTGTGTGTGTGTGTGTTTGTGTCTGTGCACACATAGGCATGTCTCATGTGTGTTTGTGCATTTCTGTGTGTGTGTGTGTGTGTCTGTCGTGTCTCAGAGAACCTCTCTGTGCAGATTGCTCACCGTGACATTGTTGCATTTTGAGGGTACCCCTGTGGCCCCTAATGATGGACTGGCCAATCCCCCCTCTCGTTACCGCTGTGTTTGCGATAAGCTGTGACGCGCACTGTCGAGGCACTCTGAAATGCCACTCAGCGAAGATGGATTCAGAGGCCCCAGAGAAGCTGACACCATATAAAACATCCCACAATATCAAAGGAAGTAAATTCAAGTCCCGAGTTTAGAATGAGTCCATTTTCTCGTCAACGCAATTAATGGTCATGTTTGTATTCTATTTGCTGTGTGGTCGCAGGTGATAGCAAAGTGAAACAGTCCTACGTCCACTCATTCAAATTTATGGATGTCTGTCTGGGTTCTTTCATAACTCACACTAATGCGTTGCGGCATGAATGTAGAACTGGAGAGATAATGTTTATGATTGTAAATAGTCCATAAATTGTTTTATTATTTTCTAAACTAACTGCGTTTTGGAAAGTTGAAAGCTATTCCCATTGAATGCACAGGATTATTTTTTCACACCTTTTTAGAGAAACATATTTTCATGGCAGACACATTGAAAGGAGTTTTACCACTTAATCTATTGATAACGATTTATTTTCACTCCAAGGGTTTGCACTCAAAATCAAATTTAACGAAGGTCAGATAGATTCATTTCCAGCGAAGGCGCCCTTTTGTATCAAGAAAAATAGATGCAGTGTTGACATTTCCATGCTGTTGTGTAGTGATATCAGTATAATGTGAAATTTAGATATAATCAAGATACCCGAACATGTTCATGTATCCCCAAACAAGCGGCAATCTTTAAATGCTGTGATCCCACATAAAGTCATAGTTTTCTTTGTAAATTTATTTTTCTTCAGATTAGGATGACTTTGTCGTAAAATACATGTGACACTAAAAGCAAAATGGTGAAGTAAAGTAAAGCAAAGGAAAGTCCTTATGCATACCCATGTGTTTTTTCATCGATAAAATAAGTCAAAGATAATGCATATTTGAAGGAAACACAGCTCAGTTTAGACCATATTTCAATTACAAAACATTATGATGCTTTTTAAACGTATGGTCTGCTTTTCGAACAGAAAAAAAAACAATGACTCAAAACTCAAATTTGAATAGCATCCAAATGCAGTTTCAGGCTAAGTATTAATTTAAGTGCCACATTTTGGATGAGGTTTCCAAAGAGTAAAGCAAACAACACCATTTTATTAAGGTCATACATTTAAACATACCCTGTCTTAATTAAGGTCAAGATAAATGAGTTAAATAATCCAATTAAACAACTAATCTATAAAGGGTAATCAAAAGCCAACCCTTTGGGTTGGCATTTGTATTTTTATTTTTCAAAACCTTGAATACCATTGAAGTCATTTTCTGAATTATGTTATTAAAGTGTGGAATTCAGGCAAAAATGGGAAAAGACACATTTAACAATTCCAGCTATGTCATGGCAAATCATCTTATCTGAATAAGAGCCTGATGAAATAGAATAATGCTATTTAATCATACCAAATTTAGCAATTTGGACAGAAGATGGTTTTAAAATCATCTCTATCAGTGGATTTGCATTTGAACCGTTAACATTGAATTTATTTTTGTGAAATTTGAGTTCTTTGAGTCACTGTTTCACTGTTTCTATGCAGTGGCACCATGAATATGATAAAATGTCTGAATTGAAATGTGGTAAATGGTACTGTAGTACCCCATTAGAGTAAGACAATTCAATTTGGAAAGACAGAATAACGCCTGGGCCAATCAAATGAAATGGGATTCTGGGGGATTATGTGGAAAATAAAGAGGGAGTATAATGCTTCATATGGAGATTAGAGTAAACCCATAATCTGTTTGTCCTTAATGAGCTTTGTACCGTTAAAGTATTGTCCATTTGTCCACATCAAGAATCAGGTAAGGGGATTCTGATGTCTCTGTCTGCGTGCTTAGGCCATACACACACTGGCAAGTAACCAAAAAGAGTTCAGCATTTCTCAGCAGCATTAGTCACTTGTGACTGAACCATCAGTGGACATTGTTGTTTGACAAACAGAATGAGCTATCACCCCATAACTGTTTATCATTTTCAACAGCAACAGAATGAACGAATTGGTTATGGCCATGGCCAATTTAACAGTTATAGAAAATGTACATATTTTACTATACTAATGAAAGACTTTTATGAAGACAAAGGGATGGCTGTTGCATCACGCTCAGCCTGGGAGAAGCCAACATTACAACGATGTAAAGTCCTTCAAAAGCAAAACCCATTTGACAGCATCCACACCAGGCCCACATGCTGCATGTGTGGGGAGAGACATGTGTTCCTGTTTAATACAAATACACTTACAACATATACAGACAAATTGCTGCTGAATTAGAGACAATTGGAGAATAGAATGCCTTGTTAAGTAATCATGAGCAGTTGAGTGAGTGCTAATAACAGGATGAGAATAGCAAACAAATTGTGTTGTTAGTTACATCCATTGATTAGAAAAGCATTGTCATTAGGACAAGTGTGTTATGATTGAGATTTAATTCAAACACTACAGGTTGATCAACCTTGCGTTATTTTAATATGTTATTCTCTAATGCATTTGTGCCACGCTTCATTTTTTTCCATACAGTGCCTACACTACCTATTTACTCACCTACCTCCGTACTCACAGTGAGTCAATGCTTCACCGGCCATCATTTTTGTCTGTAGTTGGACTGCGCCATTAATGGTCATGAAAGAAAAATCTAACCCTTCAACACATTCTTCTAATGAAGGTTACAGTGCTATGGCATGACATGGCATTGAATGAACTGAAGCTGGAATACACATGTATACATTATATTCATGTTTCTGTGAGTGATCTGTTTTTTTGTGGGTGATATATGTGTGTATGCATAAGCCACTCAGTGTCTAAAATTGCCCTTGGGATGAATAAAGTATCTATCTATCTATCTATCTATCTATCTATCTATCTATCTATCTATCTATCTATCTAT
>JAOPUI010000120.1:6509816-6525011 GCA_027123135.1 Urophycis floridana | reverse complement strand
CTCTCTCTCTCTCTCTCTCTCTCTCTCTCACCCTCTCTCTCTCTCTCTCTCTCTCTCTCTCTCTCTCTCTCACTCTCTCTCTCTCTCTCTCCCTCTCTCTCTCCCTCCCTCCCTCTCCCCCTCCCTCTGTCCCCCCCCCTCCCTCCTACCAATAGTTCGGCCCCTGCACCATCACAGTGCTTGTGTCCTGACGGCTCCCCCCTGGCCTCAGAAGACCAGGGGCAGCTGCAGCGTGGGGCGCTCCCCTGCTCACAGACCTGCCCCCCACTGCCCCTCAGTGACAGAGCCCTGGGCAGGTTGCCACGGCGAGCCGTCTCCCGGTGACACCCCCCCTGTGTATTCCGCCGGGCCGCGTTCCGCCGGCCCGCTCGCTCTCTGACACCAAGGACCGCTCAGCGCCGCGCGGAGCAAAGCCGCGCGTAGAACGACGCCATTTATTAGGCTGATGGTTTTGTAATCTATGCTGACAATGTATATTTCTGGTCTCATTTTAGTTTGTGTGTCATCTCATCAGTCACTGTTCGACGCTTTAGCTTTATCTGGAAATCTTTTACACCGCAATGAGGAGTTAACGCGTTTTGACATGTTTTGATTAAACCTCCTGAAAGTTGCGAGGCTTTGAATCTGATTGGCTTGCACAGTGCCATGGCGACGTGATGTATGGAGAGTCCTGGAGTTCCGGGCCTCCGGCCAAACGGACTGCTTCAGCACCACAGTTACACTCACTCTAGTTAACAAGCTGAATCATGTTAACCTGGTTAAGCAGAATGAACTGTCCTATGTTCAAGCAGCTCACATCTTTAGTACATTATGTATAGTATAGTGGATAGATATTTATATATTACTCAACAAACTAAAATATAGGAACTTAGCCCACCTTGAGTGGATCGGTTGCTCACCCACAGTGGTCACATTGTAAAAAAAAGCCAGTGGGGATGGTGGGTCTGTGATCCTGCTAGGGGGGTCCGGGGGAATGCCCCCCCCCAGAGATTAAAAACAAAAATCCAAAAATGGTGACTTATAATGAGTTTTGAGGTAAGAAATCACAAAAACCTGTGATTTTAAAATCGTAAGACTAACCTGCAGTTCAGGGTAGTTGAGAAGACTGTATATCTGTATTAGCAGAGGATTGTTTGGTGCTGGCTGCCTTAAGGGCCCTTAATCCCTTGATCTAATGACAGCGCATTTGGTGGGAGACCAACATTGTACCCTTTTGATTATTGTTTAAGCACAAAGATAATTATTATATTATATTACTGTAAAACAACATGCATGCTATGGATATATTACGTGTCAGATACTCCTGTCATTGATCTTGACCAAGGCACCTCAGAATTAGAGTTGGTCCCATGGCTACCACTGCTCCTAAATAGTCAGGGTAAATGCAGAGGACACATTTTCCCACTGGGTGCAAGTGCAACTTCAACTTCATACTCACGATACCTATAAATCTACTGGGAATTCATCCATTAAATGTTGAAACAAAACCTCACAAAACATTGCAAATGAAAGATGAATGAATCCTCTCAAGTCAAGACCATTTTAATTCAAGGGCAAGAACATGGATTAAACAAATATACCATTTACAAAATCTGAAAATAATACATATAGTGGCAATATTTCCACATCAATTGATCAAATAACAGGGGATGGGAAGGGGGTATGGCCGTTTCATAAGGGCCTAAGGGGGATGCCACCCCCCCCCTCCCCCCTCCCCCCTCAACGTGACTACTGTGTGTGTCGAGCGGTGACCTGGAACTGGATGTGGAAAGAAATAACAGGCCATCAGAACAGAGCTCTTGTTAAAAAAGGCCTCTCCAGTAAACGGCGTCTCTGATTGTTGGTCTGTCCCGCGTTGAACGACGTAGTTCTGCGTGGCGTAGGCTGAAGCAATTTCGACCAATCCGCGTGAGGGCTCAAGCGGCGAGAGCGTGACGACCAGTGCCACGGACCCCAATACCGTGGGCGCCGTCGCCGTTGCCTTCCTGGGTGAGGTGGGGGCGGGCGGGGGGGGTGTAGGATTTCGTCTCGCATCGTCTTTATCCCGCCTGGATCGAAGCTCGCGTCCTTTTATCTCGCACGGATGGGCACTCGCGTCTTTTGTCTCGCGGGTCGTTTTTCACGCGGTTGGGGTGGGTTTCCGGGGTGAGGCGACGCGCATTTATCATCCTGTAATAAAATCCCGAGTGGAACCAATATCCTTGAGTTCTGCCACAACATTTGGGGGGGCTGCAAAATACACATTTTGCATGCTTCATTACTCACCATACGTACAGGAGAGGGAGGTGCTTGTGCACTTTTGGCACGTTGCTTCTGCTGCTAGTAGGGTACCTGATTTATCAAAAGATAGCATCCTCTGAAAAAGTTGAGAGAGAGGGAGAGAGAGAGAGAGAGACAGCGAGAGAGAGGCATTGCCTTTATCTAGTTTGTCTTGTCAGTGCAAACTTTTTCTGTTTACATTATAGACATAATACAGTTGTATTATGTATACTGTTAGGTTCAATCCAGTGTCAAGCGCCAGTTGTGTGTTTTCTTGCATGAAATGTAAACAAGGTTACAGAAAAAACGTTCATTTTTCTGCTAATCACATGACATAACAGTCGTGTGAATTCTGAATGAAGGACTTAAAATATTCAGAGCCAGACTTGCAAATTGAATTAACACCTTTAAGATTTGATTTGAGTCTGTTTTCTGCATGTCAGGCTTTGTCTCCTAGCCAACTTTCGAAAAAAATTGGTAGGAGCTTCTTCCGAGAACTTTTCCTGACACACTTTCTCTGACATTTCCGTGACATTTAGTCTCTGACATGCCTCCATCTTCTCTTGCAATGAATTCTCAGAATCACAGAAGTAGTAAAGTACTTATTTTGAGGGGTTTTAAAATGAGTTGATAAGTAAGAAATGCATTTTTCAGTGGCGTCATCTAAAATAATTAAGACAAGGCCCCTTTTCAACAATGACCCGGTGACAAAGGTTATGGTCCGGACATCAATTGAAGCAAGGCACGGGATCACCAAGGGCAGCAATTTGCATTTGAACCGTGCTGTGGGCATCAATTGCCATTAAGTGATTCAACCTCTTTTGAAAAGAGTGTTGCAGGAAGTGTGCAGAGGCCTGAAACATGCAGAGTGGAATCAACCATCAATTTGTAAATCGTAATTAATTTTTAAGGAACAGCTTTATGGACGTCAGGACGAGTCACATGGTGACGTAAGAGTGACTTGCCAGCGTCCAAGATCGTAATTACTATTCAGCATTGCAAGACACATTACACTTTTGACAGTTCAAGCGGTCACCCCTTTTTGATACTGTACTGCAGGGGTTGTAATTAGATGGCTGAGGTTGCTACAAAATGCATGCCCAAGTCGATGAATTGTCAGGGAGACCATTCACAGGAGGGGGTTTCTGGATTTAACCCAGGAAAAGGGATAAGGGATTGCTGGTGCTTTCTTGCCAGCTTTGCAGAGAGCACAGTCTAGGCCACTACAGTAAATGGTCACTTCACCCCGTTTGTCTTGACCTACTTGACTGGGATGAGTTAAACCTTAATCAATGCACAGCCAGCCATGGATTCAAAAGGAGATGAAATGCAGAGGCACTGACCTTACTGTGAACCCGTTTAACGTACTGAGCTTAACTGGTCGCCAGGTTGGGTCAAAACACTGTCATTTCACTGTTCTGCTTCTGTACTCAATATTCAATGGACTACTTTGTGAAGAAAAGACGTCAATGCATAGCTCAACTTAAAACAGAAGAAAATATGGAATCTCCTGAGGGCACATCACGCAGTGTAGTTGTGTAAATCCAGCAAATGTACATTGACTTTGCATTCTTGGGACATGTGTGTGATACTTCCCATCCCCCCCAAAAAAACAAAGCATCAAATTCAGATGTACCAGGAACCCGCACAAACCACCGGCAGTGTGAATGATCTGCAAATAACAGAGGCTGCATTTCTGTGTTAAGCATTGCTCTGGTTTCCCCACTGATTGATTGGTCTCTTTGCAGCCTTGTAAAGAAATCAGCCGGCTCCTGCCGGACATAACATGGGCTCCCATCAATCACGGCCCGAAGGCTAGCTTGTACAACAAAACAGGGGCTGACATGCACATAGAAATGCCCCTCCTCACCTTCTCCTTTAGACATACATCATTGACACACAAACAAGCACACATACCCGACACTCGCACACACACACACACACACACTCACGCCAAAAGAATAGCATCAAGATGTATCAAGATCAATCAAGACCCAGGGAAGGCACGGCTTGGGCCAGCCAATGCTGCTTACAAATAGTGTTATTCCAGTGGATGTGTGTGTGTGTGTGTGTTTGTGTTTAGACGTGCGTGTGTAGATGTGGATGCACGGCGCACCTGCACCGCTCCACCAACACTCAAATGCACACGTAACATTCAATTCATAATTCATTGTGTGTTTCTTTTAAAAGCGAAGAACGCACATTCTCACTATAGCACACCCTCTGCACAGCCCTTCCTCACACACCTCCCTGCCACCATTTTCCCTCTGTACCTTTTTTTTTCCTGATTAATGCACTCTCCCATTAAAGAGGCTGTCGGGCTGCATTGGCAGGGCCATAGATTGCCGAGTCAAAATGAATGTGAAACCTGTCACCATCTCTCATGCAGCGCCAGGCCTTTGAGGGAAGGGGGGAAGAAAAAGCAGACTTTCCTCGGTTCAACTGATTAGCCCCTCGTCGTCTTATGACTGAATTAAAATTAGCCTCTGAAATGGAGTGAATTGGATGGAAGATGACTGCAATTCATTTTCCACTTTCTTTAATTCTACATTGCAGTGGACAATACAAGCTTTCCTGTAGGGTTCACTATGAGTGTGTCCATAGCTGTTTGTTTGTCAAAATGACTTAAAGTTCAACTCGAAAGCTTCTTCGTTGTGTTAAATTGTTATCTTTCTCTAAAAGGAGTTGGCGAGAAAATACATTAGAGGCAAGCGTAAAGAACAGCTCAGACCGTACTTTTCAAATAATTTTGAAACTGGCAGATGTCAATGCAGAATATGGCACAGCACATTCAGTGCATTCATCACTGCCATTACCATTTATCATTTATCATTATCATTTGTAATGCAATGGCTTTCCAGATGTTTTAAATTGATATGTTTCCAGGATGCTGTAACAGCATTAATTTTACCCAATAGACTTGCAGGAGCATAACTTCTCTCTACTTGATAGTGTTGTCCTCACCCCATCCATGTTTGCATTAATACATCTCCCGTGAGATATTTCAGAAGTTTGTCCAAGTCTCCACCGTCTCAAAGTTTTGACTCTCTCCATGCAGTTATGCCGCTCCGATGCATAAAAGATGAGGCAGCTACTGGCAGGCCTTAAGTTATGAATCCAATAATCACGTATCAAGGCCCTGTCATTTACATTTGCGACCACACTGCAGGTTAGCCAGGTAGAGGTTTTCAGATGCTGTCTTCAGACGGTGTTGTGGTAGACTGACGCGGACATGGCAGAAAAAAAATTGTATATTGCTGAATAATCAACCGCTTTGACAGCACCGCCTTTCTATTTATTGTCTTTCTCTGTCCGCCATAGAGTGATTTCATTGTGTTTTGCTTTGATTTAGACTTGCATCACATTCTCCCTTTGTCTTCAGACAATGGTACAAACCATGACACCGTGACATAAATCATGTGTTCGTCACACACCAGAACAAAGAGCCGCAGACACGTTCAAGTCAGCCCTTCCGCGCTGTCTCCTTGAATTAAAGATTTGTATCCATTTGTTGTGAAAAAATACACAATTTACTGAATTCAGATTGTTTGCGTTACACTTTTTTTTTCTTTTAACAACAGTTGGCAAGGGTATGATGAATAAAAAAAAGCAAAGGATGATTCCTAACAAAATGTAATTGGTCACATTCAAGTTATTCAATGACCTCGGGGCATATTCTGATAAAAAAATGCCACCATTTTTACTAAATGAATGAAACATGTTATTGTGCAACAACTGCTATTAAATTATATAGTGCACTCGATGTTTTGTTCCGTAGTAAAGCCCTAAACGCAACACATCCTGACTGTATGAGTAGTGAGTGTTGCTTTCGGCCGTAGACTATATAGGCTGCTGGTGTGTATATTGGATTAACTGCAGGTTATTTCTTTTTATTGTGCGCCATGCAGCCATTCCTTGGACTCCTCTTTGTGCCAAGAGCATTGTGATGAAGTGTTTTGTTCCTCGAGGGAATATATGTAACCATTATTTTGACTGTGCCCTGGGCTGGCCTCTCGACAGCAAAGAGACCTGCAGTCATCAGTGACAGCCAGCTACTTCGTGATTTGATTTCATGTCATCTCAAGTCATGTCAGCCATGTCATGTCTTTCTTGTTCATATCAAACTGTATCACTCCTATACTCTATGTATGTGTGTGTGTGTGTGTGCCATGTTAATCTTTTTAGCTGCTAAAATTTGTCCGTTTTGTATGAATAACCTAAATGTGATTTGGTTTCATAGGGATGGACTTTTATATTGTACAATTATAATAATGATTGTCATTGATTGAATGATTGGCTATTGGCTATTGGTTATCCCCACTGGGAAACACAGTGGTGATCCCATGGGGATATTCTTTGTAGCCCTGTTCAGTAAAATGTCTCTGACATGTAAGTGTGTCCTTGTTCAGGTCCATGCCATCCGAACCCTTGCCACAACAGAGGAATATGTGAGATCAGCGAGAGCTTCAGGGGTGATACCTTCATCGGTTACGTCTGCAAGTGTCCTCCCGGCTTCAGTGGAATCCACTGCCAACACAGTAAGTCAGGCAATTAGCCCTTTATTCCTTATTTTTCTACCACCACTTATCCGCCTTTTTAAAAGTTAATTATCGCTTCTTTCCCCGGTTATACTGGTTGTTAAATATTTTAATATTTCACAACCCAGAGTAATGACCTTGGTTAGTGATTTACTGGTGTGTAGCTGACATGAAGTGAGTCTTTGTTGAAATAATGGGTTCAGCAAAATTATCGGGATTGTGCTTGAGAAAGGAAAATGTGCTGAAGAGGCTTTCTTTCATGCTACTATAAAAGGCATTTTCTTAGGGGGTGACAAGCCATGTGGCAACACCCTGTGTAGGTTCAGCACCATTGTTCTCAATAATACTTCTGCTTCCTTCATAACAACCATCAAGCTTTCATGTAGTGTATTGTGAGGGGGGGAACGTCTGCAACAAAGGTCGTATGAGTTCCTCTACCAAATGTCATTATCTTCTGAAGAATATTGCTCAAAAAAATTAATTCTGGTGTGAGCTGTTTTTACATTTCAAAGGCAAAGTTGCTTTTATCAAAAAATGGCATTGTAATAAATTGCAGCAGGACTATTATTAATTTGTTTTAAAGTCAAATTCCAATATTAAATAGTGGCATTTTTGAAGACTCAATACAAGAAGCATAATTATAAACTGTCAGGACTTAAACATAGCTAATATCGACATGTAAATGAATGCAAAAGCAACTCAATCAATGTGGATGAGTCTGCAGGGCCAACTATGATCAACTACCTTTTTTGGTATGAACATCTGGATCCCTGAACAGTTTGACCCCTGACAATTTGCCATTCACAAAGTAGCTGTGGATACCTATTGGATTTCTAATGATATTCGTATTATTATTCAGTGCATGTGGGCTGTGAATGCCTTTTGTGTCTGCTTGTTTATATTTGTGTCTATATTTGCTGGAATTTGTAGGGAATCAAGAATAACAAAAACCTAATGTATCTTAAGTAGCGAAGCTAATTGTCTAATTTGAACCAATGTACTAATTTGTCTTGTGTGATGCCACACATGTGTCACCTCTTCAAATTGTACTTAGTCTCGGATCCAACAGTCCTACTATGTTATAGCAGAACTTGAGGCCCAGATTTGAGCCTGCCATATTTTTGAGACTACATTGCCCTTATTGAGTAAAACAGAAACTATGGGCAAAGACTAATCCATCTTGAAAAGGAAAATACTGTCATATTATGCATTATGTCAGAATGCCTACGGGGCAACTATAAAGAGAACCGTAGTGGCCGGAGTGGATATTGATGTTTCTTGTGCCACCGTAGAACCAAAGTATGCAATGCATGCGACATTTTAGCATTGAAACATATTGCTGCATTTGTTAGAAGTCAGAGAGAGTCGATAGGACTCCTAATTCGAGATCAAAACCCCAAGAGCATTATAAATATCTGCAAGCAATCATCAACCACAGTTGTATTACCATTTTTGAGAGCTCAAATGGCGCCATATTTGTACAAAGGATTAAGCATGTATCAAAGCATATGTATATGTACCTTTACAGTATATAAATATATATATTTATATATGCTGACTGCAGTGATGGAAGCTTTCCCCTGCTTTAAGTGCTTTAAGGATGGATATGTGTGGATACATAATATGCATAGATATATGCATATATGCTTCTGTGATTGTTGGGTGATGGGAAAGCTCCCAATTGCTTGCTTCCAGTTGGTCAGTTGGTGTTCACAAATGTTGCAAATGCATTGCATGTTATGCAGGTGTTTAAATCTATGTCCATATATTGATTGACACAATACTAAAACTGTTAAGGTGCAAACAAGCTTCCATTTTATAGACAATGAAAAAGAATTTGCTTACACAGATGGGTCGCCTATCAGCCAGCCATCGTCGGCATGATACAGTATATAAGCACATCGTGAACCGTGTTGTCTCACAAGGTCAACCTCACCCTTTGCCTTGGGAGTTTTCTCAGTTCCTTAACCAAGCGTTGTCCCCAGCAGCTTTGTGGATATGTTTTACGACTCATTCCATGATGGTCAACCGGACGTTTTGTGAATGACTAGTCAACTAGTCTAAAAACTGAAAGCTAGAAATCTGTGTGAGCCGTTTGGAATGCTCAATCTATTATTTTTTTAGAGCCAAAAAGCCTACTTTAAACAAGGCTGAAACGTCTTCATCACTGCAGAGTGCTCCTGAAGTGAACACGTTCCCCCGTCGCACTCCTCATCAGTTTAACTGTTGTTTGGCAGGAGGGGGCGGGGGGGCGGGGGAAGCAAACAGTTAGGACCGTTTCAGCCTCGGAAGTTAAAATCGCAATAATCATCCGGAATGAACATCCATCTGGCCCGCGCTGCTTTGGCCGAGTGAGCCGTTTGCCCAAACTGGGATCGGTTAAGCTACGACATAAGGCTAAGCAAATACAACCGGGGCAGATCGCGGCCCCTTGACTGGGAAACAGAATGACACGAGGGACGTTTCAATGACGTACCTTTGGAGGGACGAGTGCAGGGCCGGCTGAGTGCCGCAGAGCCCAGTGACATCGCAAGTGTGTGCACATCTTCAGAATGCTGTCCTTCAGCGCCAGGGCAAGCTCATTCATACACCATACATTCGTGCACCTATGGTAATTCTTGTAAAAGAGTAATTCTTCTATGGTCATATATATAAATAATTAAAACAACGTAGTAGAAACAACGTCATGAAAAGACCAACTGATTGCTCAGGGCGGTGCAGTTCCTGACCAGGGTGAAAAAACCTGTTGATATTTGTGAACCAGATTAAATGCAATGAGCCTAATTGCACAATGTGCATGAAAATGCACATTGTTTAATGGGAGTGAATTCTATTATCAAAAGCAAAATATAATTACTATTACATGCTTATTTCGACAGTGCACTACTGTCAGTGGTGCATGATGTGCTGCCGCCATTCATATCTTCGTAGACATGTTTTTCTCAGGAAAGAATAAAAGTGAAGAAGTAACTGGGTAGTATTTCTGATGCACACTAGCAAGCGCAGCACAGACTAGTCGACTTATCGCGAGCATCCCTAGTTTAAAGAAGCTAAGCTTTAAGCTTGAAGCTTTAGAGGAATTGTGGCACTATTATGTAGTATTCAGATGTATAGGACCTACTGATTACATCAGATGACTGCTATATCTGCACTTTTTGATTGAATTTATTTCCCCACTCCATATGCAAATAATTATGAGTGCCACCAACCCACTCCAAATCAAAACACCAGGTATGCATCTATTTCATGCAAACCGCCTAGCTTAAGTCATTCACCTCTACTTTCTCCTCTGCTTTTATAATGGAAACACATGTAAATAAGTATATACTTCTGTCTCAACCGTGACTTCTGATCGAATACTATGACCTTCAGAATGCCCTTTAAGTGATCAGATTCCCGGGACGACTCGTGTCTCTTTTTAGAATCAGTAGCTCCCTGGGGGTTTTTCATAGCACTCCCTTAAGCTTTAACACTTCCATCAAATATTGTTTCCTTCAGTACGTGTTTTGGTTTTCCCCCGGCTACACCCTGCGCTCCTCGCATGTTGTTGCTTTCACAAACTGTGCAGCACTTAAATCAGCCTCACTTGTAAGTCACTTTGGATGAAAGTGTCACCTAAATAAATAAATCGAATGCAAGCGTGATCATCCAGTGAGACTAAGATCGTGTCAGCCTGCGTGCAATCACGCTGCACGCGGAACGCCGATACTTCTGGGCGATACATGCGCCGGCCAACTCTACGGTCTTTACTGTTGCTACTGGCTTGGTCTGTGAGGGCCGAATCCAATTTCACACCTTTTTGAGCATTACCCTAAATACTAAAAGTTACAAACCCTGCATTTTACAGTGAGTGATAGAACCCAGACACAAATGGTGAACCATGAACAACTCGGGGGAAGTACAAGCTTAACCAAGTCTTTTTCTTTTTCTTTTTTTTCATGCAGCAGCTATGTGCATGAGTTGACTCTTTCTTGACTGAGCTGCAAGTAAAGCAAACTTACACACAAGCAAGACAGGACAGCAGTCACATTAGTCCCTTGGAGTGGTCTGCATGTTGGGTTTTGTTATTGTACCTCGACTGCAAAGAAGTATGCATAGAGGATGCATTTGATCTTTTTTAGCTTAAGATCAGTGTCAGCCTTACATTGTGCCTCTCAACAGCCCTATCCTCCATGGCTTGTCCTTTGAAACAAACCCTTCCTTTTTATTGATTTCTAACCAGTCTCTGCCCTTTCTTTGAAATACTCTGACGGGTTTGGATTGATTTGAGGCTCAAGATGGAATGAATGTTGTTTTATTTTTGTTTTTTTTTGCTAGGACTGGGCTTCATGTTAGATCATGTATTGACAGTTTGCTATCATGGTGTGTTAACCCTGGCAGCTTCACTTTGCTGGACCCAGAGTAGTCGGGCCAATGTTTTCCATTGCGGCCTGATACAAAGCTGCGAGGGGCCGTTACTGTCAGTCAATTAATCTTGGGAGGATGATGGGCAGCCTTCCATCCACATAACCAAGACAAGGAGACCACATAGTCTTTTCCCAGAGCTCCTAAGCCTCAGCTCTTTCTCCCAGCCTCAACACTTCATTCATAGGAAGTGATTCCTCCTTCTCTTCCCTTTACCTTCGTAGCACATTTCTTCTGGTTTGGAGCGCATGGGTTAGTTGCCACTCTTCAAGCTAAAAAAGGATGGCAGTGGTAGAGCGGTGCACTTGATACTTGGGCTACAGTCTTGTGTGAAGCCACCAAGAAAGGCCAGTGACATTTTTTTTCTTTGTCTTTTTTTTTCTTTAATCATTCAGCCACAAGCCTCCATTTCAAATGTAGCTTTCACGTTTCTAAGCACCTAATAGTAAAACTGTTCAAAGAGGGGAACCAACTTAATTTTACAGATAAAAGCGTACATTTATATTTAGTTGTTGGCTGTTGAAAATTGTTGAAAATGAAAAAAATATATAGAGAGGCTTAGTTAATTGGATTTAGATCAAGTTATAGTGTGACTAAAAGCATCTGAAAAAAGTTGCCATTATTCCCAATATGGAAGAAAAAGTACGTAAACTGGAAAATAGCAACTTATTTAAAAAAATAAACTGAATAAATATATCTTTAGTCATAGCGCCTACGGTCTGTTTCTGTTGGTTTAAATCTTTTTTTCTCCTGCCATGCCTTTAAGTTGCATAGGGAAATTTAAGAAGTGCAGGATTATGCTAATCTACATACTAGTGTTATTTGTATATTGGTAAACAACTTAAGCACTATTGGAATGGCAATAATGCAGTTTATTCATCATCTTGATTTATATCTTTAATTGTGAATGTGACAATTACTTTATATACAAGTACCCTTACCCTTACAACAATGCAGTGTTTTTATTATATACAATATATGGCCACCATATATAGTGGATGCAATATTTAGTCCTGCAGTGTGTTTTAGTTTGAATCCCCTCCCCCAAGGAGGCCATTGTATCACATATATAAACATGTTCCCCCTCCATGGCTCGCCCTGAGATCTACTGGCCACTCCAAGCAGTCGTAGATCCATGATCTAGTACTAGGACAGAGAACAGCTTCCATAGGACACCCTCCCAGCACCCTCCCAGCACTACAACTACACTACAACTACTCTCTCTCTCTCTCTCTCTCTCTCTCTCTCTCTCTCTCTCTCTCTCTCTCTCTCTCTCTCTCTCTCTCTCTCTCTCTGGAACATACTTAAGTTAATGGAATGCTGCAAAATTCTGGTGCTTTGAAAAGTAAAATAAAAACTAGATCTAAGCTCCACAGAACATATTATAGAGTTGATCATTGTTCCCAAAGCATTGATAAAGAAAAACAATTGGTTTGTATCCCTTTGGCGTATCTGTATGCAATGCAATGATCACGTTTTGTTTTGCTACAGGGCAATATTAACATGCTACCTAACCCTGAGATGGTTTGGTCTGTAGCGGCCTGTTATCATAATTTATTCTGTCACTGATAGAAATTCATGCCCTTGTCGAAGGCCTTGTTGTTTTATGCACAAAATATACTTTGCTACCTTAGTTGAAAGTTGAATCTAATCTAATCTAATCTAATCTTAGCAGTACCATGAAATCTCCATGATTATAGTGTAGAAGTATTAAAATAGGCAAGTATTACTTTTTAAGTTTGACTATGTAATCAATGATAATCACAAAATACTTGCATTCTTAAATGTAGTCTGTTGAAGCTAAATTATTCTCCTTGTGGAGTTTTAATGGTGCTGAGTTCTTATCTAATTTACAAGCAAAGTAGTCGCTAACTTATGGCATGCGTTATGGATACATTATTCATTATCAAATAAGGACAGGCAATTTATTTTGGAAGCATTTTTTGTCATATTTGTTGAAATTCCCTTTACACCATGACAGCAATCCATAACTCAAATGCTCTGATAAACAATACAAAGCCGGTATTGATGGCTTTCGTCCAACCATTTAAATTGTCCTTAATTAATTGATTGGACGGCCTACCTGTCTGGCTACCTTTTTTGGCTACCTGTGCGTACTCTGCCCCGTCACCCATTGCACATGACCAGAGACTTCCGCAAGGCTAGGCAGACTTATTGCTAAAGCTAGCAAGCTAGTCTTGTGATTTGGCAAGTGGCTTTGGAGTGAGGGCTGAAGCGAGGGGTGGGATGTTTTTGATTGGAAACTTTCACCATCTAGCTCACTTAATAGCCTCATTTCTCTGAATTGCCTACATTGGCCTTAGGAGTGTAATTTACATTTAATGACGACAAAAGGCGGCAAAATGTGTGAAGTTGTTAATGTTCTTAATCAAATTGTTTGTTTGACTAAACGGCAAAGAAAGCTGCATTCTGTGGGTAACACTATTTGAATGTTTCAGACATTTCTCAAGTCAAGTTACTTTGAAAAGGTCTTAATAGAAATTGCAGTTTCAAAAGGCTTCACAGGCCCATGGTCAAACAAGACCTGATGGCCCCCTCTATCACTATCAGCTATTTAATGGACGACGTGCAAAATCAAATACAAAAATCTGCAACCGCCCTGTAAAAAAGAGGACACGACCTTGAGAAAGAACATAAGAGTGCATTTGCGTCTATAGTCTGTGTGTTTTTCGGATGAGCGTTGAAAGCCCAGTCAAAGAACCGCTTTCTACATCCCATTGTCACTTTGCCTGTGTGTGCATCCAACCAGGCCTTCCTCGAGCCAAAGAGGAGATGACTCTATTTCCTTTCTGTCAAAGGGGCTCAGAGAATAAACAAGCGTCTCCATGCTTGCCTTGAGGTGAACCCTTGGGAGAAGCCCTGAACTTCAGAAGCATAGCATAATGGTGGCTGATGGGAATGCACCTGGAAGAGGAAATTTGCCGTAGACGTTCACTCGCATATTTGTCTTTATTGTTTATACGCTTTCACTCATTTTCCAGTGACATACTTGGCTGATCGTAGTTTGATGTAGTTTAGAAAATGTGCTCAATGAATATAGATGTCATTCCCATCAAAACCAACATGACCAAGAAACACCCGATCGAAGGTGTTGACTGTTACACAGGAGCCACAGCCAACCAGAGTCAGCACAAAGGCAATAGTGGGAAAATGAATGACTTGACTCCTCACTCTTGTTGCAAAAAACACTCTTAAATTGTAATTTTGCTTTAATTTTCCCCAGGTTATAAGCGTGTTATTTTCTTTTGGGAGTTTTTTGCAATTCCAGGAGAATTATGTTAATCATTCCTCATTTGTCAGCCATGCCAAAACAATACATCTTGTCTATTATACGTCATGTTATAAAATATATTTCAGCCTCTGTCCTGACCTGACGATATTTCAATAGTGTACGCATAACTATAGAGATTTACTCCAATAACAATAGAAATATACACATTAATCAACTAAATGAGCTGGAACAAAGCATGATAGTCCAGACAAATGATTACCCAAAAGAACATGGTATGCTATGCTACATTATGGTGCTTGTGCATGAAGGATTGGGGTCACAAAAGTGAGTTAGTCACCTCACACGATTGTGGCCCCAACATCGGTGTCTCATATGCACTCCCCAAGCCATTGTGCAGAACCCTAACTATATTTGCTAAGTTCACGGACATTATGACATCTGTGAGTCGTCCAAAGAATGGGTCATTTGTTCAAGTAGGTCTACATATGCTTCATATGTAGACATTCTTGTGTGTATTATTGCATAGAGTTGGTATGATTAATTTTACAATCATGTTTTTTGTAACCATGTATCCAAAGTTTAGGCATGAGTGATTAAGTAATTAGGGACCGAGCCTGTGAAACAGGACCGAGGTCCCTATTGTTTTTGATGCGTTTATTTTTTGTCGTTATTAGGGACCGAGCCTGTGAAACAGGACCGAGGTCCCTATTGTTTTTGATGCGTTTATTTTTTTTTTTCTTT
>JAOPUI010000120.1:6449915-6472174 GCA_027123135.1 Urophycis floridana | reverse complement strand
ACACACACATATATATACAAAGCATGGAGACATATACACTGCATTTGGTGATGGTCGGAGTACTATGAACAAAAACTATTATTCAAAGAGGTACATTCAGTAAATTAACCCATGACTTGTGATTAAAGCAACAGAAAAGGACTCGGCATCCTCATAACTACATCAAAACAGAAAAGCAAAAAACATGTACTGCCTTGATTTGATAGGCTAATGCTCGTTCAAACAAATTCCAAAGGAGATCATTATCATTAATCGAGTGTTATAAATGTTGGGAGAAAGCACGTTTTTGTGGTATATCAATATGTTGCTAACTCCCCTCCAAAACAAAAAATACATATACATGGAATATTTAGAGAATCATAATATATAGAAACATATGTTATGATAAAATATATTAAAAAGCAAATGCCACCCTATATGGCTAATATTTGAAAAATCTATATATGCGTTGAAGCAGTTTACAACTACTTATAATGGCTGTCCCAAAATACTATGCTACTGAGCTAGGATTATTGTTGCATGCCATTGCTCCACCTGGTTTGCTTTGCTCCCAAGAACATGGATATGGATATATGGATACCGTAACACAAGACAGTAGTCCCTTCTGACATGGCAGAGTCCATCTGCTTAATGTTTAAATAGGTTGAAGTACATTTATGAAGGAAAACATCTTGTAGAGTAATAATACTCTACTGACATTCTTGGGGACAAAGCTAATAAAAAAAGTACACATAATTAAAATCTTATTTCATAGTGCTCACAATAGCCTACACATTACAACAGGCTGAAATCAAACCCTTAGAGATCAACCCACAACATTCCAACATTCTTATTGGATTGTACCACAAGGTTCCCAACTATGGACAACTTGTTACTACAATGTAATAAACAATGGAAGTTTCATAGAAACCAGCCAATGGGCACCTGAACATCTTATGCAAGCCACAACAAACACACCTGATGGGAGTCAGCAATTGTTCCCCCTTGCATAAAATGTCAGATGCTTGACATAATGAGCATGAGATTTGCCTTTGAGAGGAAAAAGAGCCCGGCCATTAAATAAGAGCCTCCAGGAAAATACTTTAGAGATAATAAGTCGAAGTTTTCAATGGCACAAGCATCTTTTTCACCTTTCAGAACAAGTTCAAGCTCGAACCAACGCAGAAACATTACTGTCGGGTCTGAAAGAAAAGGTCATCTTAAAGGACGGACCACATCTTGATCACAGGGTTCCCCTTAAAGGATGGACCACGTCTTCACAGGGTTCCCCTTAAAGTGAGATTAAAGATGTGCTATTTATCAAGCGTTCCAAATCAAAATGGAAACATTAATTTCAATTAATTGATACGATATGATTTGAAAATGGCTCAGTGAACCCAGTGCTTTGGTAACAGAGGTTATTGTGTAATGTATGACTTAGATAGATAAAGGATAGAAGGGGATTAGATTGGTCTCAAGTCAACCCATGCATATTACATATGATAGCTCAAAAAAGACTCCCTCATTGATTTACTTCCTGTTAGAAAAATATTGCAATTCAAACTCACATACTTTCTTTAAGTAGGACTTCCCTCCTTCCAGGCCGTGCTCACTGTCACGGTGCTCATCCAAAGCATTGTCTCTGGACGCTCTGCCCTACAAAGTAGAAAAGCTGTGTGATTAGTCCCCCTGACAGATCAGCACATACAAATACAAAGGACATTCCCTTTTATTTGCCCTTAAATTATACAGATAACAACATGTGATAATGTGTTTTTTTCTTATATTGTTACTTACAAAAATGTTTAACCTATACGGATGAACAATTATCTTTTTTTTCTGTTGAGACTAAAAAGATTAATGTCCTTTTCTACATGGCTACATTTTACATTTTACTGCGCATTTGCGCAGGTATTAGTTTAGCTTTATTCTGCCAACACTGAGTAAATATTGTTGAATACGTTTTTATTTGTCTTGTCTGCTGCTTGTTTCAATGTAAAGTGAGAAGGGAGGGACATCTGACCAGTATGGGTGGGCTACTGTCCATCTGGAGCAAACACTCCAGGGTCTCCATCATTTGCTCCTTGCGGAGGCTGTAGAGCCTGGCCTGGCCCAGGGAGGCGCTCCCCTCCAGCTGCCGTACCGTGGCACTCAGACCCAGTGCTGCACACTGGAGCACGCTGAGTCCTGCACCCACAATATGGGCACATGTAGCTAATAAGAAGCTAATAAGCTATTATAGCTTTTGCAGCAAATTTGCCAATAGTGATGAGACTGATAAATGATTATTTCATTGGGTGGTTCAATCAAAACTGTTGCATGAAATGACAATGAAATGAAGGCATACCATAGTTATCAGTGGCATCCATATCGACAAATATACCATCAGACATCATGTGTTTCAACACCTAAAAAGGAAAAACAAACACCAAATAACACACGTTTATGTGGAAAGACTGCAGTTATAGAAGAGTACAGAGGAACGCATTGAACACAAATTCAATGCGTTCACCACATTCCTCACTTCATTCTTCAGACTTGACTACTTCAAGGGGTAGTTCAGAATTTTGGACATAGGACCTCATTTCCAAGTCATCCTGTGTGTTATTTATTATTGGAGACGTTTTCAACACATTTCATTCAGTTCTCCTAGTTGCAGAGTTTGCTGTGCAAGGCTAGCTAGATTGGTTTTATTTCTAACATTATTCTATCAACACAGACATTTACATCGATAGTCGGGCGTTATAATTTATTTGCCTCAGGTGTACTATGGAGTGGGTAAGACGGGGTAAGTGTTTTTATTAGCAGGCTAGCTGAAACCGTTGACTTGTGCTAGGTTAGCGCCAGCGAACTCTGCAACTTGAAGAACTGAATGAAATGTTGAAAACGTCTCCTATGATAAATAACACACAGGATGACTTGGAAATTAGGTCCTATGCATTGACGGGTGGATCGCGTTTGTCGTCAAGTGGATTTTATGATTTGAATTGTAAAGGATTTGTCATTTGTGCATCACACACACACAAAACACGAGGTGATCTGTGGCACTATTCCTCCAATTATGCATGCACAGAATATTTCCGACACTTGTGACGCTTGTATAATTATATGATAGGACTAAAAGGCCCTGAAGGGTGTGATGTACCCAGAATAACTGGTTGTGTAAGCTCTTTGTTTGTCTCTTCCTAAGGCAAATTCACACAGTGCTGTGCATGCACATGTGAGATATATGTTGAGAGCAGTCAGTTGGTTGCTGAAATTACTGAGGAGCTATGATAATAACAGGGAATATCTAGAAATACTCATTCAGTAAACTGAAAAGTTGACTGAAAAGTCAAACCATGAGTAGTAGTTGACTTCATAAACGTATCTTGGTTCACTGCCTTTTAAGTTTTTTTTATGACTTTCTCATCTCTTGGTGAAAAAAACTAAACAATTTTGTGCATTAACAAATACAATAAATAACAAATAACAACAAGAAGAGAAGGAATACCTCCAGTACACGGATGTAACCACTCTCAGCACAGATGTGGAGGCAGGTCTTGCCAGCTGCATCCTTCTCATTGGCATTGGCGCCCAGGCCAATCAAGTCAGCCACCATCAGGTGGTGGTTTTGCTTGGCAGCGAGGTGAAGTGCAGTCTGGGAGAGTTAAGACAGATAAGAGTCATTTAGGTCACGACATTATGACAAGAAGCAATGCAACAATAACAACATTTTAACTCCCGATTAACACAGGAAAGCATACTTGGTGATGGTGATCTTTCACTACAACTTAATACCAATTTCATCTCTCAGCTATGATAGCTAGTACAGCAGAACTTTGATAAATAACAGTGATATGGGCATTAAACAAGTATGAAAAGACAACAGTATACTTAAGTGTATGTCCATCTCGCAATGAATCACACAACATAGAGCATGCATGTGGGGGGACATCTTTATAAATCTTTTGAAGACGCGCGTCGTCAAAAGTAAAATCCATTTGACACTTTCAGCTCCACATTCTGAAGGGAAAAACAAGCGGGAAAAGGTCGGTTTCTTTTTCGCTTTTTTCACACGTGCCCCTCTCTCTCCCTCTCCCTCACGCAGGTTGACATGCTGGTACCAACAAAGATCACGGGCGTCATCACCCAGGGAGCCAAAGACTTTGGCCACGTCCAGTTCGTGGGCTCGTACAAAGTGGCCTACAGCGACGACGGCGAGCGGTGGGCCGTGTACCAAGACGAGAAGCAGGGCAAGGACAAGGTAAGGCGCACTCCCGACCTCAATGTCAAGCAGCTTTTAAGACAGCAGCCCGGCTGCTTTGTCACAGGAAAAAAAACAACAACAACAAACAACAACAACAACTAAAAGAGATTGGCAACCACTGGTTTGAGTGCTTCATAAATACGGCGCAGACGTCCACAAGACAACTGTGAAAGTAAAAGCTGTGTGGAAACATTTTGTCTAGCCAAGTAGGACAGGGGACGTGTGCGATGTTTCCTCAAATCCACTTCTGCTCTACTTATCTGTGTCGGCGGCAGAGCTCTGACTGTTTGTTTGGCGAGTTTGCGTTTTTTTTTTTTTTTTACTTTTTCTTAACTTCAATCGGGCCCGTCATTAAGAATGCCTGAGCGGTGCAGTGGCGAGTCCCTAAAGTCCACGTGTCCGTTACACAGCGACAGGGTTTCCAATGTTTTTGTTATTAATTGGGAATGAAATGATACATGCGATGGTTTGTTCTTGAGGTTTCCTGGCGTTGTCTCTCAGAGGATCCAAATTTGTGGTGTGGATGCTTTCTTTTTTTGTTTTGTATTTCATGTATGTTATTGATTGAAGAAGAAAAAAATTAAGTACTTTTAGTGAGTTTGATTTGTTTTTCATGGCTGATGGACTATATTTTAATTACTATCCTTTTCAGAAGGGTGCATATTGCTCTTCGATAGAGCATATTCGTATCCATTTTTCAGCCTTAACTACCAATAAATCACCACAAACAAATCAGGGTGTTTTTTTTTACCAGTGCCTGAAAATGTTCTCGCATCATGGGCTTATCATTTTACCCCAGATGATCTTTGGATACTGGCAAGTAGCTTCATCAGTATCCGCTTTCAGTCAAGTAAACACAGGTCTGTGTTCAGGACGGAGAAGATGGAGCAAACATTTGAGAAAAACAAAAATCGAAAGAACAAATTGTTTGAAACAGCTATAACTGTTTTCCATATTTTCATTCCTTCTTTTGTTTGTCTTCATCATTTAATTGTTAGGTTTTAGCTTTTTATTCAAGGCAACTTCACCCAATCAAATCATTATCATGGAACCAGGGTTTGAAATTGCAACAATTTCAGTCGCATATGCTCCCAAATTTTTATCTGTACAAACTCAGAATATAATTGGGAGCATTTATGCGAGTGCGATTAAATGTTCTGGCGCAAATCTTTCTATTTTCACAGTAAATTTACTGGTTAGTAGACTCAGTATGTGTGGCTGTATGTGGCTTTTTCAGATTAATTTAGTTTTTCCTTTGTATTTCTTTGTTGGCACAATCATCAGTATATTAAATGAAACATGTTTAAATTAGATACAAACTCTGTTTGCGATAGCAAGTAACCAGTATTTCTTTATCATTCCCCAACGCAAGTGAGTGTGAGTGTTTGTAGGGGTGTTTCCAGGGGAATCAACTATTTTGGTGTGTGTGTGTGTGTGTGTGTGTGTGTATGGGGGGGATTATTGGTGAATACTTTAATTATGCAGAATAACATTTGCTCTGTACTTGTTTATGAACAACATGAAATGTCCCCATACTCTGTAGCACCAGTGCTACCAAACACTACCGAGTGCTATCACCGGTCAGGACCGTAAATCGAGCTCCTAAAAGCATTATCACAGAATTCAAACCTCCTCAGGACTGAAGGGCGTGATTAGCATGTTGTTTGAAGTTGTCAGTCAGTGCTTCCCCAGACTGAGCCAAGGGGGCTGTTAAGATATATGTGACTTCAAGGTGTGTTCCCATCCTCAGACAGCCCTAAACATTAGTGCTGGAGGACACGTTTGGCTGTTGGACTCCTGAGGCCCTGCTTGTTGGCTTGGCTCGCCTAGGAAAAGCCGTGTGTGTGTGTGTGTGTGTGTGTGGGTGGATAGATGTGTGTTTTGTGTTGTGCACGCGTATGCATGTGTTTATGTGACTGTGCGGTAGGGTAGGTGGGAGGATTCTTGTACGCTTTCTGTGTGGTCTTGGTTTGTGTGTTGCGTTACGTGCGCATTGTGTGTGAGTGTGTGTGTGTTATTGGGAGTCGTGTTGTGTTTGTGTGTTGTGCACACGCGTGCGCTTGTGGGCGTGCGCAGTACGTCTGCGTGTTGGTTGTGGTGTGTGTGTGTAAAAGTGTGTGTCTCTAGTATTCTCCTCAGCTTCTTCCTTCAGCTCCTGTGTGGCAGAAGCATCCTGCAGTCGGATTCGGATTGAGAAAAAGGGGCTTTGGCAGAATACAGATGTCCTCGTGCACACCTTGGTGCACATCTAATAGTGCCACAGTGTAGCAGTTTCCCACTTCATATATATGTGTACGGTGTGGTGTGCTGCTTATTGATGTGGACGGAGAACAAAGACCTGTGTAGCTCTCATTAAGTTCAACCCGGGCCTTTAATGTATTTAAAAGATATACAGTTCAGGGAGTATAGGCAGCAGACTCACTTCTGCAAGGATGGCCACAGCAGAGTTTGACTCGTGGGCTGCTTATGTTATTCCCGAGTGGGGCGTAAGAAGTGAAATTCCTCAGTACATGCGCTGCATTTCCTGGGGAAGAAGTGCACTAAGAAACGCAGCCAAGAGCCCCGCGGTTGTTTTTTCCCCCCAAGTAGCTCAATCATAAGTGATTTGTATATTGCTGCGGTCAATTAGATGTGTATAATATGAGCTTTGATATGTGAACAAATATTCCACGCCTTGGCAACTTTGCAGTCGATAGTCGGGCACCTTTTGTGGTTTTCTGGATATCAACGTTCACTCAGGGAAATCAAGCGCAAAAGTCATTGATTCATGTTTAATGGGGCTCTACCCATGTGTCACAGGGTTAATTAGCCATTAGAAGTGGCAATTCTCACCAGGTTAAAGGTCCAAAGAGTCCCAAGTTCGAGGTAAATAAAATGGGAGTTACGATTAGCCCGGTAATAGATGCGGGTTGCCCGGTTCCTCGACCGGAGGCGTCCGCGCGCCTGAAAACACACGCCGACTTTTCAGGGTTCGGATTGATGTTGACGATTTGTCGTCACTCGACAAAAAGGGAAACGGATTTGAACTCTCCCTGGGCCGACGGACCACGGATGACTTCCCTCTCAGAGGAGAGGTCGCGGCTGAGATTGCCTCGTATGACTGGGCCTCATCCCGGGAACAGCGAGGGCAGAGGGTAGATAGATCCGGGAGAGGTGCCCTTCTTGGCCTCTGCCTCAGGATTAAATAATGGAGTGTGTGGCCAGCGGAGCGTCTCCAGAGCCCCCCCCCCCCGGTGCATCCCGCAGTAATGGCCGCCCTTGACTCTTCCGGTCCGCGAAAATCAATGTTTGGCAACGGATTCAAAGAGTGCCTCGATCAGTCAGCCAATGCGCTCGCTTGGCCCTCGGTGGTTTGATCCGCCGTCGGCGTGTCGCGGAGGACATGAGAAGACGCAGTGGAGTTTGCCGGCGCGCGGCGTGCTTTCCGACGACTTGGGGGGGGGGGAAACCGCATCATGGGGAATTATGCTTCTCCGTGGAGACCCTCGGCATGCCTGCGCCACGCTCTGGCCCATGCTGCCTTGTTGGTGCTTCTGAGCGTAGCTCACCGAAAAGAGGCCCAAAGTCACTTATTTAAGTGATATCTGATAATAGAGAAGCAAATTACCATTTAATGCGAACAGCTGCAGTTAATCACAAACGGACTGGAAAGTGTAGTCGAAGCGGGCAGTCACACTTTGAAGTGTTGTTCCATTATTCCATTATTGGAAGGGTGCAGGTTTCCCACGGCAACAGCTCTGGGAAACGCAAGGGACATAGAGACCTGCGTCATACCTGTGTGCCTCCTCTGAAGCATAATTCACCCATTGCATTGCCCTTATGTTACGGATGAGGAGTCATCTATCCATTTTTTGTGATTTAATGTTGATATTGTCATCTGAGACTTCACATTGTCATTCAGCTTTTAATAGCCAGGTGGCATTCAATTCACTGATCCAATTTTCTGGACTATTATTTTGTTCAGTTCTATTCAACCCACAGCCATAGTTAGTTTTTTGGCATTGTTTTTACTTCAGGGCAGTGTATCACTTAAAAACAATGTTTTTATGTGGACATCACAATATGTACATTCATGTGTTGAAAGTCCATTTACTTTGTCCAGCGTTACCCTTGTTACTTATATTCAGGTGACAGGAGAAAGTTGCGAGGATGCAGTCTCCATTCCTTACCTCACCAATCTACTTTATTTGTATTGCTTTGTTGTATTTTGTGAGCAGAAAAGGCTGCTCATCTCCTGTTTCAGATGGTTTATTGTGAACAGATAGCTGCCGAGAGTGATGGTCCCCAGACAGTAGAGGAGGGAGAGATTCTTGTCATATTTCAATCAGCCTGTGCTTTTTATGGTCTGCCTGCCCTTCCTTTTATACAGTAGCTCTATTGTGTGCCGCACGCTGTTCTTACTGTTGTGGCAACACAGCTCCTGGTAAATTTAAATGGCGTCCCTCGTCTGCACTGACAGGGGCTGTTGGTTGCTTGAATCACATCAAGCAGAGAGAAATATTGTCATTGGAGACGATGATACCGACACATCGCTGAATAAATGTGACATCACCGTTTGGAAATAAATGGGAGTGAATTGAATAGGTCAATATGGAGGGAAAAATATATGTACTTTCAGGAATTGTATCACTTCTTCAGATATATCATAAATAGATTTGTATTGTGAATCCCATTTGAGGTTTGAAAGGCACAGATAAAATAAAGAGATACTGAGATAAGATTATATTATTATATAGTATTATATATTATATAAGATTATTGTGAGCTGTGCACACGTTGACATTTGTACTGAACGCAGTGGTTGAATGACGAAAGACTTCATTCCAAAGAGTTAAACTCACAATTATGACCATCGACGAAAGGTTGAATACAAAGCTCTATCAACAATTCATCTATTCATGAGAGCAAAAAAAAAACAACAGTTTGCAGCCACAGCAGTAATAGAGGCTTCACTATGGCCTTTATCACGGTAAATATTTGATGTCTGTGTCTCTCTTCTCCGCTACAAATCCGCTGTAATAAGCCGAGTCTGTATAAAAGATACATAGACTATAGAGCAACAGTGAGACAAAACGCACAGAGTGGGCGGGGAAGGTGGCGGCGGAGGGGGCTCTGGGAGGCATTGATTTTAGATGCAGATGTCTGCGACGGCTGCGGGACGAACACGATGAATGAGGATGGATGACGTGAGACGGTGAGCAGAGTGCTCACTCCGTATTGGACACGCGCGTGACACAAGTACAGCAAGGCAAACGCGTCCGGTATTTCCTCGCCGTTATTGACCGTTGTTGAATGGCCCCGGACTGACCGCCAGCATGTACGAGTCGAGCTCAACGACTGCGGTCGCAGTAACGCTGAGCAATGCTGCATGCATGTTTCAATGTTTTTTTTTCTTGTTACTCATAATGATCCCTATGAGGCCAATGCCAACAATGTGGACCTCACAGGGATCAAGATGGGTTAATACTGGGGTAATACTGATCCCCTGTGTGTGCTGATGACATGGCAAACTGCAACAGTGTTTGTTTAGGGTGGGTTTTTTTTTTTATCTCCTGTTCACGAGGAAGTGTCTTTAATGCAAATGGCAGATGTGTGCAATCAACAGCCGTGCATTTTACATCTACTTGAATGCCCTCTGATCTCTCCTCTCGGTAGACTTGTCTAGACTGTTGCAGCAGATTCTTCTTTTTTTTTTCGATTTGAGCCTAGACCTTTGAATGGACCACAATCTGGCCCTGCCATAGGATTAGATGCTGTGATCGGCCTCACCGAGGGATGAAAGATCTTCGTTGTCAGGAGAGGAGCAGCAGGCCAGCGTCTGTCCGCAACAACAAAAAAAAGTTATTTAAAGAATTTTCAAAATCAATCTTGAAAGTGACAGGCGACCAGTCAAAGAGACTCAAACATGAGTCACATGGTCACATTTCTTGGCAATGTGTTGGAAGAAACGAGTGTAGGCGATGGATAGATATCTGACTGAATGATACAGGGAGTTACAGCCGTCAAGGGGAGATGAAATCAAAGAGCAATGTATCACACTCTCTAACTCACCGGGCAGGATAAAAGACTCAAACCATGCTGGACGACGTTTTGAACATAAAGGCTTAAGACCTAATTCCTGGCCCAAGATGGTATTAGATCGATTGTGTCAAAGGTCTAAAGAAAACGCTCAAATGGAACAGTGACCAGCATCCACGGCCAGCAGGTCATTGAAAGACTTTTGAAAGTGTGGTCTCAGTGTGGTGTAGTGATTGAAACCCCGACTGAACGATATGAAATCACCCGTTATCTAAATGTCAGCCACCTACTGTTAAACTGTAAAAGATATATATATATATATTGGTCTGAAATCATGTATAGAAAGGGACACTTTGAAAATGGTGTGATCATTATTAATAATTAATAATTATTATTATTATAATATAATAGAATTGGTGTGTTCAATTTTAACACTTTGGGCGTCCGCCACCTGTTTCTTTTTTGTGTGCATCAGTCTTTAGGCTTTGCTTGCTTTAATATTTAGATATTTGATACCCGTGTGAACAACCCCATGCAATAGAAGCCTATTCAACTTTAAACACCACGGTAGACTCATTGTAAACGCACTTACTGTCTCTGATTTTCCTCACTGATATTGTCTTTCATAGTAATGTGTCACCCTTCATCATTCGATTTGTTTTTTTTTATGTTTAAAATGTCTACCATTAGAAACAACGGCCTGTTTTACCTCGATCCTGATTCGCTCTCACATGACCAGCCTGCTAATTAGCCAGCTCTTCTTCTGAGTACTCCGGCTCCAATCAATAGGGCACAACAATCCCATGATCAAAAGCCAAACCTCCTTTGTCCTCCGGTTCACACACATTGACACGCGTCCTTGATTTCACTAAACTGCCCGGGTCTACTTTCTTCATTTGTAAAGGCAATCAACAAAACAGCGTAACATTTAACATTTAACACAAAGAAATGAAGGGGGACACATTCATTAGAAAGACAATATCAGTCTAATGTGATGTTTGATGTTGAAAGGGGCTTCTGTTGAATGGGTTTTTTTTTATAACACACACTCAATTTGGAGTGTGTGTTTTAACCCATAAGATCCCAGACCCATTTCTGCTTAAGTGACAATTATGGGTATATACCACAGACCAAGTGGAACACATAGAACACATTGTGTTACAAAAATATCGTTACAAAATATGCAAACTGAATAAAAACAAGTAACACTGCCTCTTTGGGGAGGTCATATCCTGGGACAGTCACATGACTGTGACATCACAACCACACCAACATGTTAAGTATAATATACTGTGCTTGACTTTGCCTCATTAAGTGACATAAATGATGTCTCTTAATGAGTTAAAGTCAAGCACAAAGCAGTATAAGAAAGATCGTAGGACATTTAGTGTTTGCTATACTCGTGTCACCATGGGTTCTTATGAGTTGAGCAAGCAGCCTAAAAACTGCACACAAATTCCTGCAGGGGTGACAAAGACCCTAGACGTGTTAAAGAAGTGAAAATCCTAAGGGAAGGTCTTTATTTAGCGATAACCAACAGGTCCGAGTTATTATCAAAGTTCCTTGCAGCCATTACATTTGCGTTACCTCTGGACCCCATCCAGAGAGTGTATCTGCCTGTTTGTCTGTACTAACGAGATAACTAGAAGCACATGCTGCTATGCAAAGGGACCAATGTTACTTGATGTAAAAAACTTAAGTCTAGTGGTTGTTTTCATGTTGTTTTATTGAACTAAGGAGGTTGTTGTAAGACACTTGTGGGTGGCCCCCAAGCACTTTGGCTCGGCAAGGTCGTAAAAAATGCGCTGTTTGCAAACACAATGTAATGAACTGAGATGTATTTATACTTGATTTGGTTGTGCTCAGTGTTGGGTAGCATTATTTCTAAAAGCACGTTGTCAAGTTACAAGATTACGGCCATTATGAGGTAGCTTGTTATGTTATGATGTTACTTACTGACAAAAGCAACTTGTTTGAGTGCCATTCCGCTACCAAAAATGAAAACCTGCAATTCATTGAATTGTGTCTGTTAAAAAAAGATTAATCACGCACCGATATGACTGCATTAGTTTCTTGCTATAATCCAAAGTAGTCGTATGCCAAATATTTAGGCTTCAAAATATTACTTTTAAGACGTGTTTGACTGCAAAACTCTGGATATTGTGAAATAATAGGCAGGAGTCAAAGCACTACGTTCCGGTGGAGTCTACACTCTGTTTATAGACTATTGTCAGGCCTAGCTGCCAAGAAGTAGGAAAGAAATAGAAACGGCATGGATTCTTCTGGGGTTTTAACAGTAATGGATTGCTTATTTGAAAACAAACAAATTATGGATTATTCGAACAACAAAAACCTAATCTGAGTACTCCAACGCGTTGCCCCAACACCGGTTATACTTACAAGCCAGTGTGCAAGATTATTTCAGTGATGAACTTTATTTAGTTAACCACAGCTTTTCACACATCTGTTGCAAAGGCGATAGCAAAAAGAATGCTTATGATTAGCGTCATGGTGTTTAATAATCATTCATTATATCTTCTTGGGGAGGAGGCGTCTTGCAGCTTGTTTGATCATAACTACCAAGTGATCACTCATTGAACCGCTTCCTTTCCACTCATGTGTTTTCCGCAGGTTTTTCAAGGAAACTTTGATAACGACACACACAGAAAAAATGTGATAGACCCGCCCATCTACGCCCGCCTCCTCCGGATCCTCCCCTGGTCATGGTACGGCAGAATCACCATGCGTGCAGAGATACTCGGATGCACAGAGGAAGAGTGACCCCCAGCGAAACATCCAGCCCTTTAACCCATCCCCTCTTCCCTCGCCCACTCCCCCCGCTATCCCCTGCTATACTGGTGTGTCCCACCCAGTGTTTCAATATGAACTGTGCAACCTGTACAAAGAAATTGATTTACAATGATTTTTTTTCTTCTTTTTTTTTTCAAGAATACGTGTTCAGTGGTGGTGGGTTACTGTTTGTTTTGGGGTTTTTTTGTACAATTATTTAAGCCTGCCCCTGTTTCACTTGTCTTTTGATTGTTGTTGTTTTTTTTTTTGTTTTTCCAGTTGGTTAGTTGTCTTTTTTTATTCAACTGTGTCACATAATCAAACACTGTTTAGATACGCTGCCATGTAAGCTATTGTACAGCGATTTTAACAAATACAAAATGATGGTTCATCGGACATACTCTTAATTTCTTCTATGCTAAAAACCGTCAGATGTCCATATCAGCTGTGTCGTGAAATATATAGAAAATTGATTTACTTTGCAAAAGACACTCGTTTAAGCCATCCTTTCAACATGACATGACACCACTGGCATCACAACATCAAATCGAAACAATTGAAATGCTCTTGTATTATATGTAAAACCCTAAGGAATTGCATGGCTCATAAATTATAAATTATAACTGTATATTACGATGGGAAGAAAGCAGAAGAAATCCATCCCCGTAAGAGCAATGGCTTTTATTTAGGGACTTATTTTTATGTGCATTTTCACTCACTGAATGATACAGTATGTCGGGACAGTTAAAAGCTGAAAGTGAAGATGCCCAGGCACACTCGTTGAAATGTGTTTGTACTCTCAGTGTGGGATTCCATGTGTTTCATTTGTCCCGAGCTACTGGTGTGGAGCGGCCTTGTCTGGACTATTTTGAACCAGTTTGTCTGATCTTGTCTGATTTGTCTCTACAATACCATTTCTTGTTTTGATAAACGATCTATGTTCAATTTGAAAAGCTCAGGATTGTCATATAGATACCCATTAATGCTTTTTTTATAGCCTGTCCGTAAAATCACTGCAGTGACAACCTTCAGAAAAATAACTATTCATATTACTATACACATGATATGTATTTGTTCTGCTATGATACAAATTGTAAAAAGTATTGTCTTTTTTTGTATTCTTTCCGTTGGACATTATTGTAAAATAATTTGACAAGAACAGAGCAAATAAATGAGCTATAGCAAAAACTTAACTGAATAACTAAACCTAAAATATTTAACATTACAATGTAAAAATACAAAACTTAAGTACAGAAAGCTACTAGTGGGAGGGAATGGTATTGTATACACTCTAGATGTCAACAAATGTATTACAACTTTCAAGTGATGTCCAATTAAAGTATGGGAACCTCAAATAATTTTACCATGACTCAAGGCTTAACGGTTACCAAATCATTTGGGATGAATACAGACATTCAAGATCAGTGTTTGTGTTTCTACATTACCAGATGCCTACCGTGATCAACATTTTACCTTTTTGTATTTATTTAATATTCACAATTTGCAACCCAGACAAGACAATATTTTGGCCCTATACACTATGTACTACAACTAACATCTTAACCAGTAACATGAACATGTGTATCTATTTAAATCATAATATTCTGATATTAACTATCATATGATTATTGAAATAGAAATTATAATGACATGGTGGTTACAGAATTTCACACAGAAATGAAGATAGTTTAACAAAAAGAGAGGTTTATAACTAGTCAATTCATGGGGTGGGATGGCTTGTTAATGTTCACTCACAGATTATGTTACTGAACTCATGTTTTGCTAATCAAAAAAGGTAGTGTACATAACCAATGTAAAAATGTTATTGGTGTAGATTGATGTTCTTCAGTCTTTGGCACAGTATACTGTAAACATCAGTTTAAAAAAAAAACATTTGTATGGGCATATTTGGAAGAAACGTTTTCTATCTTATCTGGACATTTTCAAAAAGGGAAATGCCTTAAGTTAAAGTATATCTTACCATGTCATTACCATTATAATTTTGTGTACAATTTATGATATAAATGTGCTGCCTGTGAACAACTCACAAAGCAGAATTATTATTACCAACCATTGACAAGGTCTGCATGATGTTTGGACTTTATATATATATACTAGGTGAAGGAGGTCCACAGGCACATTATGTTCCTTGTACTCACTCATTGATTGTCTTGTGCGTTAAAAAGCTTAATGTTTCTGCAAATGAGGGATGTAAGAATGTGTTCATTCTGTGTTTCTCCATGAATTGTTCACGTTTGATTTGACATATCCTTTGTTCAAGTGTCAGCCACTATTTAGAAAATGTACAGATAATGTCCTGGTTAAGTCCAAACCTGAAAATCAGATTCTGTGTACAGGCGGAAAAAAACATGTTGCTTCAAACAAGTTTCAGTTTGATCAATAAAAAAACATATCTGTGAATTGCTATGTGTGGATCCTCTTATTCTCAAGTAGATAGACACATGGGGTATTGGGACATTTCTCTAACATCCCAAAAATCTTTGATTGGAAAAACTAAGGTTAGAATACTTATAGAGTATAGATTATGTTATAGCTATAGTTATAACTATTCTTAATTATGTGAATACTCAAAGCTTCACAACATACCAACAGAAATAGATAAACATGATTATGACTCATATAGATCATAGCTGATGTCAACATCTAATTCAAGTCCCACCAAAGTGGCGAGATCAAATTCAAGTCATGTGCGTTTGGCTGTATTGATCTTCTGAGTGAACGTGTGAAAAGGCCAACGGGCAAAGATCTAAAGCCATGAGCGAGATGTAATCACACACGCTTTTGTTTTTCTCTGCAGTTTGTTTCCTACTCTCATAAATAAATATACAACTCTGTTGAGAAGACCCTGTGAAGATTGTTTCTATAAAAATATCATATTGCCAGAATGGACAACCATTTGGCCATGCCTTCCTTTCGTGTTGTGTCATGAAGGATTTCTTTCAACCAGCACACATGTTCACATATTTCTACAACACTTGTGGATGTGTACAGCCAGGCTTGGCACCGTGTTCTGCAATGCTCAGATGTGTATGTAACAACTTCAGAGCGGATATCTTTCCTTCATTGATTTTCCTTGCGCCTTGCCATTCCTTGTTTATGTTTTTCAGTTTGTCTATTTGCGGGGGGGATCAAAGCACAAGCCGACGGACAAATGTGTTCTGTCCATGCAAAAGATTCACTGATTGAAGTGCCAATTGAGTGATGGGGGCTCAATGCCTCTTAAACGAGGCAAGTGAAGTGCAAATGCAATTAGTGATACATTAGAGCAATATATTCAGAAGGCCTTCATTACATAAATGTTTCAAAACTACATTTCAAATCACAATTTGGGGAATGATTTTCAAATCTTGAAATAGAGATATTTTCAGGCTTTGTTGATTTGGTTTTTATCTATATTGCCAAGTTGTGAAGAGCAGGCTGGAGTGCGACTTTCCACCCCCCTCCCCCCATCTTTTTTTTTCCTGTATGATCAGAGAAACCTCAAAAAGACCCTAAAGAACAAAAGTTTGGCAACTGTGATGAGATGACAGCTGTCATTATTTTATCTTGGAAAGATAGAACTCCTCCAATACCGTGGCTTTGTTATTCTCTTCATCAACTCATGATGCAACACGTTTGCACTGGTTTCAAATGGATGTGTTTACACAAGAGTTTTTAATCTCTCCTCAGGAATGGTTTTACTGGAGATGGAGACAACTGTTGTCAAACACACACACACACAAACACTTTACCACACACACAATTGTTTTGTGGTATTTTCTGAAATCTTGTAAATATATTGTGAGTGACAGTGACATGTATAGCAGCATTGCACTACTGCTGTGGCTTATTAAAATAATCACGTATTTCAACAGCAGTATATAAAGTTTGAAAGTTGTTTTTTTTTAAGTTCTAAATATCTTGAATATTCAACAGATCCGAGTCACATGATCAGAGTGTCTAGCAGTGCATGCCTGCAGAGGAGCCGGGTTCATTTGGGCAATACTTACTACACAAAAGGCAAATTACAAAGTCCCTTGCCCTAGACAGTCGTCTAACTAAAACGCAATTAAACCGGAGACGTCTCACATTTCAAAATGTCACAGAGGGACTTTACATTCACATCGCTGTGTAGGAGTGTATCCTGCTCCCCTGCAACAAGTTAAAGGGGCACTTCAGCCACTTGCATTAAGCTTTGCATCGTTAGAAACCCAGTCATATTTTTGAATGGTCGTGCATTATTCCCTAATTTTCCCCTGAGACGGGAGAAATCCGAATTCACCTCTCACACTTCCTTCTTACAATGACGCAAAATCACTCTGTTTGCGTCATTATAAGGTAGTCTACAAGGCGGTGGCTCCAGTGAAACTACAAGCACTCTAGTTCCTCATTTTCAAACCCGCCTATAGGGGGTGGTACCTACTGCGCTACAGACCTGTTACAGATCAGTGCCAGTGGGTGGGAATTCACTTGCAGACACTAACATCCACCATCAGGCTACTTTGAAGCTAAGCCAACAGACGCTGTGGAGAAAGCTGTGATGTAATGACAATGGCGGAAAGTACTCAATCTAATGTGGAAGATGGGGATTTCGAAGATCTGATGCTGGAATCTGATGTTCCTGGCTACCTTTACGAGCCGCAATATAGAGTTGAGCAGCTGAAGGTGATGGAGGAACAGGAGGCGGCTACGGCTGCTGCCGCTGCTACAGCCGAGGCAGTAGTGCTGCCTGTCGCGGACGAGGAGCCCGAAATGGCTTGAGCTGGGGCGGATTGGTGGTGCATGTGCTCTCACTGTGTGCCTGTATGGACACAGAGATAGAGTCCGTCTGCTGCAAAGAATTTCAAAGATGTCAATTTCTCCTGGACGAAATCTCTGAATCAGATGAGGACACGGACGTATATGTTGTGGAGCATCAAGTTTTGCACCGCATGTGGACAGCGGCGTCCTGGAGACCAATTTCAGAATCCCAAAGGTGAACCGGAAACGTCAGCCAAAGCCTGCAGGGACAAACGGACGTCTGACTGTAAATTGAGTTTTGATTTTCTTTCTGTTACTAACGGGGCATGTTTACTGCACAAATAGCGTTCGGTTGCAACGCTAACTTTGTCAATGCTCAATGTTTTGTTGAGACAATTTCACCTAACAGCCTACCGACACATTCTCGAATGGGTCCTGCAAGGCGAGAGAATGGGCCGTCGGGTTGTTTTAACTGCTTGCGTCGTGCAGGCCATCCGACTGAAATGTCCAGCTCCAGACGGCCAGTACTGCGGGCACCAAAAAGCTGAGAAGGCTCAGGAGGAACTACAATTTTCATTGCTTGCATATTTATTTTTGTTGTTGATATTTTTCTTTAAATAAATGGTTCAAATTCACGTTGTTGTAGTCCTTAGTAGTGTTGCTCCAAGTGTAAATTAGAGAGTTCATGAACTCTCACATTTCATAAGTGGAGCTACTAAGCTGCTGTTGCATTAGATGACAATAACTCACACAATAGCGGTCATACCTACATATTTTTTATGAATTATAAAGTATTATAAACATAAATTGCATTATAAGTTAATTGCAAATCAGTGCAAAATCAGTGGGAGTGGCCTGCAGAGCTGAGCATTGCGGTGCATTGTGAGAGTTGTCTGCAATCCACAAGCCCTTAAAAGTCATTGTCTGCCTTTTCTTGACCAAGAAGGCACCAATTTGATATTAATGCTACTATTGGAGTACATATATGACCCACTTTCAATACACATTCATGTTTCCAATGGTGAAATGTCCCTTTAAGCAGGTACAAATCTGCATGGCATAGACTGCCTAAAATATGGTTTTGATTGGTGTACATTTGTGCAAACTATTGCAGAATATTTTTGCATACATTAGTGCGGAAAAAAACCCTCCTACAAAATGTAAACTTTTTTTTTTAAAGGGTAAAGGGACATTTAGCAGACGCTTTTGTCTGAAGCAACTTGCAAATCAGTACATTTGTGGGGTTAGACATGTGGACAGTTGGAGGAGGGGGATCAAGGGGATCGAACCTCCGACCCTACGGTTAGTGGACAACCCGCTCTGTCCACCCGCTCTATCCACTGAGATACTGCCACTCATACTGTCAATGTACTTGAATGATTATTATATCTGTATATACTGTACAAACTCTGTATGTTCTTAAGATAGGATGTACACACTGGAGTCAGAGCAGAGCTTTATAGCACATTACTAAATAATGCAGCTCTAATCATATATGTATTATTGGGGGATTACTTGGCAGAAGTGGGACAAGAGATGATCTTTTGCTGTTAGTAAAATCGAAATATTCCAGCTGTTCTTACCTGTCAGGCACTCCAATGGAGCACAAATGAATACAAAACACTTTGAGGATCATAAAACCATCTTATTGTTTATCATCTTTAGTTAATTACAGTGCCTTATTCGGCGATAAAACTAAAGGGCAATAGGTAAGTAAAAACCTGTGACCTTTTCATTGGGGGAAAAAAGACACCACACCACAATGCCTTTGTTTTTGTGGAAGCAAACATCGCAATACAATTTGTAGTGCTACCTACCAGTTAGATTCTGTGTTGGCACTCGTAGATACACTACATCAGTGGTTCTCAACTGGTGGGTCGCGGACCCGTTTTCAGTGGGCCTTTGTCCGGGCAAAAAAATGTGAAAAAAAAACCCTGTGCTACTATTTTGAACAGGATTTTTTACACAGCGGAGTGCCGTCTATTTTTTATTGCTTGAATAAGTGAATGAACAGTTTAATAGTACAGTTACTGAAGTGTTATGTTATGTTAGATAAATTTGAGATGTTTAATATTTGGTCGCAGCTTGTCATTAAGGGGTGATGGTGGGTCCCGAACTCAGACCAGTTGAGAACCACTGCACTACATAGACCATGGAGTGAGGAGAAAAGATGTTTGGCATGTAATGTTTGAATCCCTCTGCACTATAAGAAGTACATGTTGAAAAAATGTGAAATGTGCAACAACATTTGGAGACAGACCTTCTCCAGAATTATTGAGGCATGTACCCGCACAACTTAAATCAAGCAATATGAATATGTATTGCAATGTACTTATTCACTAACACTTCATGGCATCGTTAATATTACCATAATGGGCCCTGTTAATATGGTCACACCGTCATACAGGGCAGAGTTTGGAGCGGATATTCTTTTGTCGGGCACCAGTGGGGCACCAGGAGCTGGTATTTGCCGAGGGGTCCCGACGGACCAGCATGAGCTGAAGCTCGGTGCTTTGTGTAGCTCCCAGCTGAACCGACTGAGAACACTGGCAGGTTCCCCTTCATTCTTGTTGTACAGGTTCACGAGTTAGCGGCTGGTCGGAGTTCAACAGCAATGCTGCATTGGTGAGCCTTGTCACCGGTGGAATAGAAATACATATTTTGGTGTTTTTGCCTCCAGCATGGTTATGTTACCTAACCGCTTCGCTTTCCACCAAATGCCACATTCTCATTCTGATTTACGACTCTATGCTAACATTTCTGATGTGGGCAGGCGGGTACAAGCCACAGGTAAAGAATGAATAGCTATTCAGTGGCCTATTCTGGAACTGTGGCTGTTTTCAAACAGTATTTCCACACGGTTTCCAGCCAGGATATCCTCTCTAAAGTAAATTTTTAGCCCTGGTTATATTGTTAAAATGTAAGCTTTTGTACTTATTGGCACCCTAGTGAAGAAGAAAACGTCCGATTAGAAGTGCTAATGTTGTCATCTTGTCAGCCCCAAGAGGCAAACTTCACCCTCCTTCAACCCATCATGCTAGCCAAGCAGCAAGCCCCAGTCCAATCCAAGTGCGCTGTCGGTCCAAATATCAGGCAGTCCATTGCCCGATCACAAATCACATAGGACCTACGCGACAAATCACATACAAAACAGCTTAAGTATGTTGCCTTTTAAACACTGCATACACTACTACTTTCTACTTTCTAAGTTTTAAAAGAACAGTGTTTCTGTTATTACCTCAACTATGTGCCATTAAAGGGGTTGTAGTTAGTACATGCTTATGTCTGTACTGCTGCTCTGTCTCCTTTGTAAATAAAAGGAGCACATGCAAAATGTTAGGAGGAAGGAGGAGGCGTGACTTTGATCTACGGCTCTCACTTCCAGTCAAGCAGCAACATAATAAAAGTATGCCTTTTAATACCAAATGGCAGTCACTTAATAGCCTGGTAAATCTTTTGCCATCCATTAGCAATTATGTTTGAGGGACAGTGTGTGCGCATGTGAGTCTTTGTGTCTGTGTGTGTGTGTGTGAGTGAGATAGAGAGAGAGAGAGAGAGAGAGAGAGAGAGAGAGAGAGAGAGAGAGAGAGAGAGAGAGAGAGAGGAATAGAGGAATACTGTTCCTCTACTAAAAGTCAACTTGGACGTAAAGACGGCCACGCACACACGCTACACGTAGTGTAACATCACCCCTTCCCTCAACCAATGAATATAGTATCGTTCACACAAAAAAATCAGCTTCAGAATGACTTGTCTACTTTTTTTCATACAAAAAGAGAAGAAGCTCAGCCACGTCCTTTCCAGGCTGGACCTCAGCGGGGACAGGATGTGGTCTGGCTGGGACAGGATGTGGTCTGGGTGGGACAGGATGTGGTTTGGCTGGGACAGGATGTGGGCTGGGTGGGACAGGATGTGGATCTGGCTGGGACAGGATGTGGTCTGGGTGGGACAGGATGTGGTTTGGCTGGGACAGGATGTGGGTCTGGCTGGGACAGGATGTGGTCTGGGTGGGACAGGATGTGGGTCTGGCTGGGACAGGATGTGGTCTGGGTGGGACAGGATGTGGGTCTGGCTGGGACAGGACGTGGTCTGGGTGGGACAGGATGTGGTCTGGCTGGGATGGGATGTGCGTGCCTCACATCCCCACCGAGGTGTCCCTCTCCCCTGGCCGCCCCCACAGCGCTGGGGAGCCGGGGGGAGCCCCGTGGAGGACACAGGCCCTGTGTAACGTGGCAGGGCCCACGGACACACAGTCTGCTAACCGGCGCTCCGGGACAAAAGTACACTTTGGACTGCTTCCCCGCAGGGAAGGGTAAAAGGCCTGGCTCAGCACGGACGTGTTGTAGACAGACCAGAGCGTGCCGGTCAGCAGAAAAAAAAAGGGAGACGGGGGGTCTTATCTCGCTCCTGAAGGAGCTCTCTCTTTTTCTCTCTCTCTCTCTCTCTCTCTCTCTCTCTCTCTCTCTCTCTCTTCTCTCGCTCT
>JAOPUI010000120.1:6376071-6386530 GCA_027123135.1 Urophycis floridana | reverse complement strand
TGAAGCTAGACGTCTTATATGCATCACATTTTCCCCTTTCTCTGTGTGGCAATGTTGTATGTATCGTCCCTGTTAAACAAACATTAAATAAATAAATAAATTACGGGGGAGCTAAGGGGAGCTCGTCTCCCCCGAAAGCCTGACCCGACACACTCAGGGGGAGCTCTAAAAAAATTGTCCACGTTAAAGCGCATGCATGTGACTCGGAAAGTCGCGGCGTGCACTTTAAAAACCAGGGCTCCCCCGAGGGCCGCTGTGTAATTCAAACCCCATGTGCAACACAGTGGTTCAACGATTCTGCGGTGATCCAAACGCACGGGTTAGAGGACTCCCCGCTTCCGCTCCCCGAGTCATTGAGGCATTCTGCATGGCACTCCGTCTGCTTCGGTCCCGGGTGAAATCAAGACGCGTTGGGGAGTGGCCCCGCCCATTTCGTGAATGTTCCATTATCCAAGTAGAATATTGTTGACAACTCTGCCCACTGATGCCGTCATAAATTCAGTCAGCAAGACTTTTTTTTTATCAACATTTTCAGCCATTAATGTGTCAAAGATGAGCACATGTGTACATAAAAAAAAAACAGCATCGCCAAAACAAAAATCCCCTCCCTGCTTTTGAAGACTAATAAAGCCAAATTTCTGATGATTAATACTTCAACCACAAATGATGCAGCACCTAAATACCACAGCGGCACCAAACACACACTGGCCGAGTCGAGTCACCATCTTAGCTGGCCTACAGCACACTGTGCTGCAGTAAAATAAAAAGCTATAATCATGCCTGTTATAACCAGGTGGCCGCGGGCTCCCTTCACAGTGAGGGGAGACTTTGTGTGAGCCAATGACATCAACCATGAGGTGGTGTCCAGCCTGAAATGTGCCCAAGACAGTCATCTGTGCTCACTCAGGTACAATGCCAACACAACTTATTTTTTTTCTTTCTTTTTTTTTTCCATTGCCGGGTAGTGCTGTCAGTAGGCCACTGACGTAGATGCACAGTCCATATTTATAAATGTGTCATTTAACATGCTCAACCACACACACGCACTCACACACACACAGACACATTTTGTGTTACCATGAGGCATGATATTTGACAAGAACATGTCCCATCAAGCAAAGCTACATATCCCTACACACAAGACATGCACATTCTGTAGATATTCTCAGTTGTTGGCCTTTTGACTACGCTCCCAAAAAAACTGCTTGGCCAAGCAAAATGCGATTCCAGATCACCTGACCTTACAAGCAAGTCGACAGCTACACTAGCGGCATCCACAGCCAAACGCTCAAGGGACACTGCCAAACTACCAGGCCATTCCACGAAGCCCTACAGTGTCAGTGCACTCTTTTCCTCGAACGCGAGAGCTGCTCTTTAGGGACACGGGGTGAGTCATCGTGTCAGCAATGTCTGATGTTCAGACTCAAGGAAAACAATAATGTTTAAAAGCTACACAGCTGCTGCACTGCGTGTTGTCTGACCTCAATTCACAGGATCTGCATTGGTGACTAATGGCTAAAACACCTCCAGCATAGTACTTGTACAGGAAAGTGTGACTGATTTTTATGTAAGCATTTGGCAATATTTCTCTTTTTGTTTGGGTTTAAATTCTAACCTCCCGTTTTCACTTCTACTGTTCATTTCCGTTCAACAGTGCAGCATTGCGCCTCAGCAACCAGAGCAAATTGTAACCAACCACCAAGCTCACATATAACAATAAATACATGTTTCATCAAACAGGATATATATAAAAAGATAAACATGAGCAGAGAGAAGCTTAGCATCATTATAGCATGAGACTGACCTGCATCCATCTCCTGAGTCCTGTCCTGGGTGGCCGGTCCCTCGGGTGCCGCAGACCCTGCGGCCGGCGCGGGGCGGCCCGCGGCCAGGGCTGTCCCGGGTGAAGTCACCAGGTACTCTCCGTCGACGGCCGTCGCCGTTTCCTCGTCTCCCGCGGTGGGCGCCCGTGTTCCGGAACCTGGGACCCGAGTCCGGGACTCGTCGAACACTTGGACGCTCGGCGCGGTCGTGAGCCGGTCGTCGTCGCCGGGGAGCCCTCTGTCGCTGATGGCGGGGGAGACCGTGGCGGGGGAGGCGGCGGCGGCGGCGGAGGGAGGCGTCTTTGACGTCACGACGGCCGCCGAGTCGTCCTCCTTGTACACGACCACCGGCGCTCCGGCGTCCTCACCGGCGGGACGCGCGGGGGGTGTGGTGGGGGTGGCGGCGTCGTCCCCGTCCTCGCCGCCAGGTCTCGTGTTGCACATGAAAGTGGTGGTGGCGGGCTCCGGCGCTGTGGCCGAGGGCTCCTCTGAGGCCTCCCAAGTCGGACGAGGTGGCGGCGCTCCCTCCACGTGAATCTTAATGTCAATTTCACCGTAGGGGTCTTCGTAATACTGGGGCACCGGCCAGTAGGTCTCCGGATTTGTCGTGGTGGTGGAGTCGGTGAAGCCGGTCGGCTCTTCGGGGGTCGCCTCGGTGGCGTCTGTCGCGTGAGCGTCGTAGAGGCCGGTCGTCTCCGCGGTGACGCCGGCCTCCGGGACCGCCTCCTCCGTCTTGCCGACGGCGAACATGGGCTCCGTGGCGGTGGGGGCGTGCTCTAGGAGGACGTGCTGCTGCACGGTGCCCACCTGGATCACCTCGGGATCGTCCGGTTCCTCCGTGGGCCAGGAAAGGGTCCCCGCGTCTCGCCCAGGGGTGTGGAGCTCGCCGACGCCGGCGTGGAGGGTGGCGGTCTCGGCGATGGCGGCGTCCTTCTCCTCCTCCTCCTCCTCCTCCGCTGTGATGGCGGCGAGCGGCGCAGCGGCGGTGAACAGGAGCTGCTCCGTGGCGGTGTCGTCGCGGCGGTCGGAAGGCGTGGGACGCGGCGGAGCCATGCTGGTGGAAAACATGGAGGACGACTCCCCCGACTCCTCCTCCGCCTCCGCCGTTACAGACTCGGAGCCGGGGCCCAGGGTGGAGGCGCTGCTCTCCACCGGGGACGAGGGGGTGGTGGAGCTGGGTGGGGTGCTGGTGGTCGAGGTCTTCTGCATGGGTGAGGTGGTGGTCAGGCCAAGGAGAGCCATGTCCACTATGGAGGTCTGGTTGATCCCCTCTTTCCGTCCTAGTGGCGATACAGAGAGACGAGGGGCGTTTTACTTGGTGGAGGTCATTATGAGCGTTGAACGAAACATTGAAACTTTTGAAAAATGTATTCAGAAACTCGCGGATTGTTGACGCTTACACGTTGAACCATCAAATTCAGCATGGTGAGCTCATGACTCATAGGAATATCTAAGCAGTAGTTTACATACTTTAAAGATATTCAACATTTAAAAGACAGACTATCAGACTAAACAGGCTGAGGTGAAACACACAGGCTGGTGATTAACTGTTAGTACCAGAGAACTGGTTTACACACATTCACCAATGCACGGTGCCAAAAGTACACATACATGAACACACGTAAGCATACTTATCCGTCCACAAACAGAACAATGTACAGAAAAATACATACACATACATATGGAGATAGTGATACACATAAGGACGGTCACATACCTATACGCACCGAAATGTACATACACATACAACCGTTACCCTAGCAACACCCGAACAACCGCACACGAAAACACCGCAGCAACCACCCAGAACACCCTAACAACTGCCCCGGAACACCCCAGCAACAGCCCAGAACTGCCTAGCAGCAACCCGGAACACCCTTACAACAGCCCAGAACAACCAAGCGACCGTCCACAACACCATAGCAACCGTGCGCGCACACACACACACACACACACACACACCGGACATACTGCCCCGCAGGCTGGTGCCGAATCAACCACCCCTGTCACTGCAGCGCCCCAGAGGGCAGAACAAAGGAAGGGTCACCACCACAGCCGACGTACCAGACGATCCACCGTCATTTGGTGCGAGCCTGGGAAAGTCCCGCCCACGTGGAACTGTGTTGCACAAATTATTTATTGAACAAGCATGTTCACTTTGCTCTGGGGAAGCTGTTTATGATTCATATCAATGAGTAAAGCGCTCGCCAAAGACTGCGCAACGCAGTCGTTGGCGTGAAAACAAACAGAGAAACATTTATCGGTAAAAACTGTGCAATGTCATGCACTACTTCGTCATTCCCTGGTGTGGTTCACCAGCAGCGCTAACATAGGTCCCTTAAGGGTTTGACACAGATTCAACCAGAGAGAAATAGTTATTAAACATTACTAACCAATTGATCCCTAGAGCTCAACTGCGTGTCTGTTTGCCAGAAATAATGTCTGTGCCTTTTCAATAATGACGTTTGGAAGACTGTCTCTGTATACTGGCTCTTACAGTCACTCTGTCAAGCCAGTATTGTCTTTAACTCGTGCCTCTTGTGTGACCTGCTGGTTGATGGCAGGCCACTTTCAGGCAGGGAACAAGCACCTATACCTTTAAGGAATCTACTGTGTTGGTGTCTAATAAAGTTGCATTGACTAGTGTGTGGTGCAGCAGAATCTGGACAGCTGTTGATTTCATCTGTTTAGCTTGGATTGTCAGCTGCCGTGAACACAATACACAATCATCAGACATGATTATGAGAGTTCATATTACCGCAGCCAATGGCACAGTTACCCATTTCATGGCATGACATAGTTCCCTGTTTGTCTTTTGTATTTCTTTCCGTAGAGGACACTCACTCTCTGTGTCCTCTCCCGCTCTCTGTCTCTTTCTCTTACTTCTGGGCATAATAAGCAGTGGTATACAGGTTATGGAGGAGGACTCTCCTCTGTGGCGTCAGATGGTGTAAAGCAAACGCCAGCTGTTGACCGTACACCAGACCCTCCTTCTCTGTGAGACTATCTCTGATGTAAGGTGTGAGACACTTTTTCCTTAACAGGAAAACTAGAACCTTGTCCTGCATTATCTCACTGACTTTCTCACAGTTGTTTTGTTTTTTTTGGTTAGGGTATTTTTTGTGCTGTTGCAGTTACTGGGGCCTTTGTTTTCCTTCTGGCAAGTACCAGGGACCAATCAGAAAGCAATTATCCTCATCTGCCCTCTGGGCCACGCCCCTCTTCCCTCTTCCCTGTGCGCCGTCCTAAGTGACTTGTGTTTACATCGCCATGCCTCCTTTCCCCTCCGTAGTATTACGAGCGAGAGAGAGAGAGAGAGAGAGAGAGAACGCAGGAAATGAAGAATTGCGTCGCAGTAAAAGACAAGGAGAGGTACTTGAGGAGCACTTAAGGCAGGAGTAAATACAACATAAGCATGAGAGCTGGCCGCACACACACACGCACACACACGCAGCGGCTGAGGGCGGCCTGTTTGTATGCCCTCTGAACCCCCATGAAGACTTATCACCCCCAGAGTCAGCCACGACTGGCCTGACGGGGGGGGAGGGCAGGGGGGCGCGGCTTATCTATCCAACCCCTCATTTGTTAAAATGGAAAGGGCAGGTCAGAGGTCACCGGGGATGACTGAATTTAGAAGTTCAGTAGTAGCTTTATCCATTATCCGGCCGTCTGCCCTGATAAGTATGAGTGAGAGTGACAGAGGAAGGACAAAGTGTGACAGCGGAAATGAGAGGAGAAAGGCCAAAAAGGAGGCAGATAGTGAGGCTAAAAAGGCTGACAGGTGGGGTATTTGTAACTGCTGCTATTTTCGGTCGGTGGCTTGTTTCAGCTGTCCTTGCCCCGGAGGGGTTGTGATTAGAAAGAAACACTGACATTTGGAGGGATTAGTCCGCTTTAACCAACATTGGTTCAACCATGAAATGTTACCTGAGGCTTTTGGGATTTTTTTTTTTTCCCCCCCGAGTGAACGTCTCGTTTAGATGAATGTCTCTCTAAAACGGTGCTTTCCAAAATACTATGTATCTTAAAATTGTCGAGCCGTACATTTGGAAATCCTTTCGGTGTTTTGGGTTTTTTTATGAAGGATTTTACGAAGCAGTGTTGGAAGAGAGCATGCGACTTCATAGGAGCCGGTACACAGTTCCATGAAGTAGCTTTGATTAAGATAGCCTTGAAGTGAAGAAGTAAAAAAAAAAAAAATATGAACAGCTTGGGACAATCCCACAGTCTTCATCTTTGTCGTTGCCTCTTTTCAAATGAACACAACGGTTGGTTCATTTGGCGCAGACGCACCAAAGGGGCTTAGTGTTATGATATCACCCACCTCGTGGCCAAATTATGTTGCCAGGGCAACAGGCGGGAAACCAAGTGAGGTCAGAAGGACCAGAAAGACACCCTTAGACTGTTAGACCGGTCCACCACATAAAATACTCGCTTAGAAGAGGAAAGAAAAACAACAGTCGATTCAGAGTGTGTGTGTGTGTGTGTGTGCGTGTGAGTGATTGTATATGGCGATGCAAAGAAGCGGAGGATCCAAGGGTGGGGAAGCCAACTCTTTCCCACATTAGATCATAGTTCAGCTTGGCCAAAGCCTAGTTTGAGACAAAACTACTGCTCCCAATCCCACGCCTGTTCCAAGAAAGACCTAAAGTGTGTCACATAAGAACACGAAAGAAACATTAGCAGAGGTACCTCCAAAACAGTAAGCCCCCAGCTTCCTGGAAGGTTCCGGGAAGCCCGTCTGGTTTCTGTAGCGATACATGGTGCGGACGCCCAGCAGGCCCCCGCCGCACTGCATTCTGGGTACGGCGACTGGGTGCCTGGCGCTGCCGTCGGAGAGCCAGCCGTAGTCGCAGCGGTCCAGGCCCTGCCTCCAGGCGGCGTGGAGCTGGCCCGGCGACGCCAGCACCGCGTTCCTCCTCTCGCACTCCTCCTCCGCCTCCTTCAGGGTCATCTTGCGGGTCACAGGGGCGAAGTACACCTCGCCTGGAAGACACAAAGTGCAAAGCTTTTTTTTTTTTTATGTGAGGTACCCGGTGGCAGTCCCCCCGCAGTCCACCTGGAGGGGCGGGGAGTCTCAACCGCGCCCGGCTCCTGAATGACCTGCAGCTGAGGCCATGGATGGATAACTAGGTTGCTTTGCGGAGAGTTGGAATTGCATACAAAAAAATGCACAATCGGAGTGTGTGTACAACAACATGACGTACAACAGCTGACACTTTTATGTTGGATTTGAATTGACAGATTTTACAGATTTTACACAATAGTTGTGTGAGAAGAAAAGCAAGAAATAAAAACAGAGACATGCATTGGTGTACGCTATGGGTGAAGTTCAGGGTTCAGTGAAGTTGGATGCTTGGTAAGAACAAGGAACAGTAGATCTGCATATTTCATTTGCAGCGAGAACAATAATGCATACAATGTGTCGCTAACATAATACAACTATACAAATATAAGAAGTGATCATCTAAAATGCTTCTCCTTTGATATTATACTGTACTAAATTGCTGCTCAAAATGTTCGTACCATAGGCCTTTTCCCTTCTCTGAGTAAAAATAAGTGTTTAAAATAAGTGTTTACAGCTGAAGGATAAGATGTTTGAACAATTAACCAGAGAGCTGCGTCTGATGAAACCACAGTTATCTTCATGTAGGAGATCTGTCTGCTACGAAAGCCATCCAGCTGACACACAGCGTATCGCATGATAACGCAACATGACTGTAAAGGTGCACTTTTAGTGGAAGTGGTAGTGTTTTAGAGAGATTGGATCGTAACCTCCCTTTACCATATTGTGATCATGCTGAATGATCCTGAAACAAGGGCAACCACATTGGCATTTGGATGAATACATTTCATTTAAATATCCACATCCACGCCAAGTTGTCATGTAAATCCAACCCTACACATAATGTGTATCCGAAAACATAATAACCAGAAGCAGTTTCCTGTCTGTTCGTTGTTGTTTTTTTTCCCTCAGTTATGTGCCCTGGGGCTTCACACAGACAATCATAACTTTATCTAACGTTTGCTGACTATCTAGACTATCGTGGGCATGCTCCTATTCATTCAACTAACAAAGTCCATACCGTTGAGTTTTTGGAACTGTTATGTGCCATTTGCCCACCCACACTGTTCTATTTAACAGTTGTTTGGCAAGAGAGACATTTCTTTTTGTTTTCCACCTCCCAAGTTTCCCGTAAGAAAAAAAAATAAATAAAAAATTAGAATGAATGAATGTTCTTCTGCAAACTTCTGTCCCCCAGGAGTGCGCGGGAATTGACATTTTATTTGGTTAAGATGTGGACAGCATTGATCTCTTGTTACGGCGGCAGATGCAGACATTATTAATGAAGACATGTGTCACAGGTAATTAGGGGACTAATTTGGTAATGGTAGACTGGCCCAGCTATCGGATTCTTCCTATCGAACCGATTTGTTTGACCAGACATGGGCCTAATTATGTGTGCGGAGACGGGGAGCCATTCTGTTAACAGTCTCAGATCACAAGGCCCATACCACGCGCCCTGACACCATAAACATCAGCCGTAATGATGGCGGCCCGTGATTCATCGCCGTTGGAACTCGCTGGACGGCTGCGAGAGGCGAGAGGCCGGCGAGAGGCCGGCCGCTTTGGGTTCCCGCTTTAATTGTTCGTCATCAAAGTGAAGGATGGAATCAGCTGTTCCGGAAAGAAAGAAAAAAAAAATGGAGCAAATGGAATGATTTAGGTACTGCCACGTCATTCCTCCACGCTGTGTTTATTTAGCCGCGATATGTGCCGGTCGTTCCTGTGTGTGTGTGTGTGTGTGTGTGTGTGTGTGTGTGTGAGACGTTGGATTGGATTCTCCAGATGTTGACAGAGTGCCATGTTTGCCCGCACACCGTGGACGATCGCGGTGACTTATTTAAAATGAACCATTACAATAAACGCTGACATGTCGTCATTTGGATTGCATTGTGTTGAAGCGAGAGTGTAGGACGCCCTGAGTGCTTCTCCAATCTCTGGCAGTTAGTTCCATCTGCGTGCGTCCATGTGAGGCTGATCTCTGTAGTGTACGGCAGTGAATCATCCAATCGTACCAAGCAGTGTATTATTCTTATTTGATTCAGAGCAGGCCTCGTGATTACACCCATTACATGAAGTTTAAGAGCTCCAGAACATGATGAGCACATTTATCTCCTTGTGTTTAGACAGTATAATATAGCAAAAGTAGCTCTTTTAATTTTTTTTTCCACTACCCCGACTTAAATGCATGCGATTTCTTCACAACCTTAAGAAGAAGAAAAAAAAAACAATAAATGAATAGAAGATGTGAGCCATGGATTTGTAGCACAACAAACCTCAGCACAGCAGACCTGCCTCTGCTGTCACAGACTTTGATTCTTCTTCAAGGAAAAACAACATTGTTTGTGTCTTTGTACATATCACACGTATCGCATCGACACACAAAAGAAGCACCTTTTAAAAGCCGGGCCTGGGTGATGGGGGCACGACGCACACAGCTGACATGGTCCGGCAGAACGTGGTTTGGAGAGGGTTCAAAGCTAGATGGGGAGATAACAATTTGACCTCAGAGGAAGCTGTCTCTCTGTCAGGCATAGACGCTGCTCACCCACACACACACACACACACACGTTACGGTCTCATTATGGATCCCCAGTCCGCTCATTTCGTTCTCTTGAGTAATAACCTTGCCATCTCCTTGGACACATTGCGGTTCACGTGTTGTGTTTTCAAGGTACTGCAGTTACTGCCGGTGAGAAATGATATACATATACAGCCGTAAAAACAGAAACAAAGGAGAAACATCGAAAAAGACAACACGTAGACAGACCGATGCGTATACAGACATCAACCAGAGGTGTGCATTCCGGGATGGACATGTGTTGTATGCTGCTGAGCTACGCATCGCTTTGTTGAATTTGTGTTTAAATCACGATTGTATATTTTATGTGATAAAGAGAGCACTCATGTGTGTTTGTGAGCAATCATATTTCCATATGCCGCTGGAAGCCAGGCTATTCATGTTGTTTACGGTTAGAATAAAGTGCACATAACTGTGACACGACCTTCTGCATACAGTGTATATATATATATATATATGAAGATGGTTACTTTTCCGAGCTATTTTTGAGGCGTGCCGCAAGCTTTGTTTCAACGCCACCGACACGGCGGCGAGCGGACAGGAAGCAGCGGCGGCAGGAAGAGGGGCGGAGGCAACGCGGCGAGCGAGGACCGAGCCTCAAGCCCGGCGCGCGCACCTCAGCCCGCCAGCCACCGGGGGCACCGTGGTCACACACGCCCCCCTCTGAGGGCCCCAACGCCGCCTCTGTCCCCGCTGACTCCCCGCGCAACGACACAGTGTCGCGTTGTTGCTGTTGTTGTTGTTGTTGTTGTAGTTGTTGTTGTTGTTGTTGTTGTTGTTGTTGTTGTTGTTGTTGTTTTTTTGTGCGCCTGCGACGGCCCCTCGCCTCGGAGCTCCGGTTGTGCTGTCGTCGTGGGAACCGCAGAGAGAGATGCCGCCGCCGCCGCCGCCAAGCAGACGGCGTTGACCGACGGCGCTCGGAGAGCCGGGTTCTACGGGGGGGGGGGGGGGGGGGGGGGGGGGGGGGGGGGGGGGGGGGGGGGGGGGGGG
>JAOPUI010000120.1:6105883-6124771 GCA_027123135.1 Urophycis floridana | reverse complement strand
CTCAGGCAGCGGGTGTTGTGAAGGTCCTGTAGGGAGGGGAGAGGATGACCGATGATCTTTTTGGCGGTGTTAATGACACTTTGTAGTTCCTTTCTGTGTGCCGTGGTGCAGCTGGAAAACCACACACAAACAATGTGTCAGCACACTCTCACTGGAGCAGCGGTAGAAGAAAGTCAGCAGCTCCCTCTTTAAGTTGATCTTTTTAAGGATCCTCAGAAAGTAGAGCCGCTGTTGGGCTTTCTTTACAACCGCTGTGGTGTTTGAGCTCCATTTGAGGTCCGCGTCCATATGCACACCAAATGTATAGTCACTAATGCAAAGACTGAATTGTTGATGATTTAATTTATGTGTTGCCTTTGATTTTTGAAAATAGTCACACCCTAAAAGCTCTACCAGGCTCAGAAGCTTGGGGTAGTTGGTGTGGCACTTGAAACCACCAACCACCAAGGCCTCATGCTCCAACACAATTATTGGGTTAAATGATTCCTTTACTGATACACCTGTTAATTAAAAAAATATCAGTCATTTTTGTTTATACATATACCTACTACATTAAATTATATCTTATTTATTTTCCCTTTTGGAAAGTACCCGAAGAAAGCAATGCCTGACATCTGATGCTCTCCTGGTGGTGCTCTGTTTTGAGATGCATATATATATATATACATATACACACACATATATATATATATATAAATCTATATAGTCTTTGCGGTATGTGACCGCAGCAACTTCAACAAATGCCCAACATTTGCACCTTTCTTGGGTGCAGGCTTGTGCTGCCTATAAAGTCTGCAGAACATCCCTTGAATAATATCCATCCATTATCGTGACCGCTTATCCTCAACGAGGGTCGCGGGGGGGCTGGAGCCAATCCCAGCTGCAACGGGCGAGAGGCGGGGTACACCCTGGACAGGTCGCCAGCCTATCACAGGGCTAACATAGATAGACAAACAACCATTCACACTCATACACACCTATGGTCAATTTAGAGACACCAATGAAGCTAATCCCCGCATTGATACATACTACATAAATAAATAAAATCACTAAACAAGACATTCACATGATGCTGCATTGTTTTCAGATGAATACGCTTTAATACACAAGCATTTGTTTGGTGATCAGCATCCTCAGGAAAACGTTTATTTTATATCTACAAACTGTTATCCCTAGTGGTGTCAATGGGAGGGTCATTGGAAAAGGCAATGCCAGAAATGAAAGATAGAACTAGATAATCGAGTCTTTGGCAGGGAAAAGCTAATGTGTTGGCAGCCCCAGCATTCCATGTGCTAGGGCTAATGCATGTACATCCGAAGAAGAGTCAGGTTATGCACTGTTTATCTCAGGGATTTGTATATCTGTTATAAAGCAGTCAGAGGGTTGCAGATGGGCTCTTACGTCATTCAGGTGCTTTTAAAATATTTGTATGTCCATCACTTTTCTTCCCAGTCCGATACAGGGAGTTGTCTGTCATTTTTCACAAGATGATTGACTAATTGGTTCACAAGATTTATCTATCATCTGAGTAAGTGCAGGGGGCAGTAGATGTTGGAAATGCTCATGACTGAGCCATCCATCTTTGTCCAGCTGGGCTTCCCCTTGTATATTGGTTTTGAAACAAGATTCGAATTTCAGACCATGTACAGATTTCCAAAAAGTCATGTTGTGGCTAAGCCTGATTCCATTACACTTTCTATAATAGGATATTGTGTAGATCATGTTGGATCTGCTAAATTTGTGAGCAAACTTCTGTAGAGGTCCTGGAAAGCTCCCTTGTCCAGAAGAGACCAAGAGATGTATGCCTTCAGTAAACCTTCAGTACCTCCTGTACTTGTTACGTGCCAGCCACATTGAACAGTGTCCAGCCTGGAGGGCTGAGCAGCGAGACCTGGGAAGAGCAAGGCAGTGTTTGACTGTATATCATGGGCATATTTAACCAAAGCTGCATAATTTACTTACTTGGTAAAAGTTGTGGGGCAAGGTAAAGTATGTCTCATTAATGTGATCATTCTAGCCATTAAAGTATAGTGTCTGCTCAGACATTCACAATGTGAAAAGGAGATGTATGTTTTTCTTGAGGTTGTTTTATTGTATGGAATGTGAGTTTACGATGTCACAGGGTCAGAGGTTAAAAAAGTCAATTGTTGTGACAATAACTTTGGGCACAGGAGGTGCCTGACTGTTTAGATGCTAATCTAAGAAGTAGTATTTAAGCTGTACATCAGGACAAGGCTGGCAGAGTGTTCTCAGGCACCACAGAGGCTCTCTCAAGATTCAGACCTTTTTGACACTGTTCTACTTTGTAATAAACCCTTTTAATATACAAGTGGGACGTGTCAGCGGTGGTTTCTCCTTTTCCTCAAGACAATACTACACCACAAAACATTATTACTAACTCTCCACCTGGGATATTGTCAACCCTTATCATGACAACAATACCTGCACTCCCAGTTGTCAACATTTAGGCCCCATGCGTTAAAACACAGCACTTATGATGTTAAGGCATGTTTGATATGTATCAATGTGCAATGCTGTTCTTGTTAAGTTCAAGATCTTTGTCATTATCTCACATTCGCCCAATTGTACAAACCCACCTTCTTTCTGTCTGTCTGTGTACAACCCCAAGGTATGGGGAGGACCCATGCATGGAGAACATTGAAATCAATGCGCTCACACTGTCAGTCAGCTGCTAGCTGTGCACTCACTGTGCTGCTCAGCGGCTGGACAAACAGAAGAGCATCATGCCAGGCATGTCTCTGTGAGGGTCTGGGAATGCCCCTCCTTGTGCTGTATACATGCTGTGCATTGCTGTCCCCTGGAGGTAAGACTGTTGTTATGACTTGAGTGACACTAATGAAGAAATGTGCTTGTTCTACTAGGTAAGGAAAGTTTTCTTGCATTGATGATGTAAAATAAATATTTGAGTTGAGTAAATTAGCTTTTCCAAGTTAAACCACCATGAAATGTCTTACAGTGTAGTTTGCCGTTTTGTATACTCAACACATACACTTCAATGGTTCACTTCACTCAAAAGTGTGTGTCATGTGACATGGATGCATCTGTTTATGACTCTGGTTGTGTGCACACAGAGGGGCCAGTCTGGCTGACAGGACGCAGGTGAATTCTGTCGCCCTCTAGTGGTGGTGGTTTGTATTCAAAGACCAATGAGAGAATGCATGTAGTCAACCCCGTATCGTGTTTTTCTGGGCTCATAGTGTGACGACCACACCACTCCACTAGGGGCCTCTATTCTCTGTTTCTCTGTGCTCTCCTTTACAGGTTCCAGGTCGTGGGAGGGTTACCTTGATGAGGCACCTGGGCTGGAGTGGGGCCTAGATAAGGCTTCACATTCTGTAGCTCGCACTCTTGATCCTGACCTTGCTCTTGCTGCTGCAGCCAATGCTTCTCTTGTGTTTTGACACACTCACACACATGCTTACACTACTGATTGCTGACATTTATATACATTTTCTTCTGTTAATATTCTTGATTTGGGAATAAATGCTTGAAATAATTCCATAGTATCTATAGTCTGGTCTCCCGTCTTTGTCACAGTTAAGAGCCAGGCTGTGACAATAGTCATGAAAAATTATCAATTGAATCAGAACACGATTATCCGACTTTTTTCGTGGTTCGGGTCTGTGAGACCGTTTTGATTTTGATTTTTTTTTTATATATAAACATCTGTTGAGAATTTAAAATAAAATAGATTGTTGATTGTGTTAAATTAAAACCCCCAAAATGCAGCGGGTTCACCAGACCCATGAACACTGGCTGAATAACACAAGTATGAACACCACACCAGAGTTAAACCATTTACATTTCAATTGGCAGACTATTGTGCTTACAGTTATGAAAATGTAAAAAGAGGGCTCAAACCCTGTTTTGTTGTGAAATAAAGGTCTGATTCACAAATATGCATGTTGGATTGGTCTGAAAATGGGACTGAATTGGACAAGATTTTGAGCTGAATTCCTTGGTGAGGTACTGTGAGTCACTCCCTGTGGGGCGAGAGCCCCATGTTGGTAATCCTACGTCCTTGAGGCCCTCTTTCATATGAAAGAGACGGCCTCTAGCTCACTTCTCAGTGTCTGCGTCCCCTAAGTCAGGGGTTCTCAAATTGAATGGGGCCGGGGACCCAGGGCAGAATTTTTTTCAAGGACCCCCTCATAACCGCAACACAAATATAATCATGTAGGCTCATGACAATTTGTTCTGTTAGATGCTTTTGAACTCTTTTATACTTCAATCATTCAGTGCTGATACCACAATAGCAATAAGCATTGTATTGCATTTTGGCATAACTTTACAATATGTAAATAGATTTTACTTTTTTAAATAAATGTGTGTATCAAAATTTCACCCACATACACACAAATAGAAGGGCATTAGGTAATTAATCACAGCAAATAACAATGAAGGACTGACAAGGATCATTGCAAAAAACATTGATGTAGCAGACAATATACTTGAACAAATAAAATACCCAATGCATTGAGAGACAATTGTTTTAGTAGGTAAATCAAACATAGCTAAATCTGTGTGTGTGTGTGTGTGTGTTTCCGATGCATTTCCATTTCCGGGTTAGAGCAACGCCAGCGTCTGGTCTGTTGACTGCCACTTCTGTTCCGGACGGTGTCCACCTTTTATTTTCTGTTTATTTTCCCTCTATTTTCCGTTCCCAGTGTGCTCATCTTTCTGTTGTTTTGTTGATTTCGTGTGTCTCCTGTCCATCGTGCATCTGCACCACCCCATTCATCTGCTCTCGCTCCACGGACTATTAGCTACGTTAGCCGGGTAGCTATCAGCTAGCTATACCGCACCACCACTGGATTTATCCATCTCCCACCTTTGATTGTGCGACCACTGGCTCCGCACTCCGGTGAGTTTGCTTGTGTGTTTGTTGTGCCTACCCGGACTGACCCGCTCCGTCCCTCACCAACAACATCAGTCCAGCTGTCTGGCTATCCAGCCGGCATTCTCGGGGGAGCCTCCACTCCCTGCTAGCTCATCAGCCGTAGCCTAGCTGTGTGCCGAAATGGCACAGGGGGGTTTTCCGGCTGCCCGGGTACAGTCTGGGTCAACTGACACCACTCACCTCACCAACGTCACCATCCGGTCCACTGCTGCTTCCACACATCTCACTGCCCACCAGCTTTTAGCTAATCAGCTCCTAGCCTCTGCCAGCGCACTACCCGGACTACTCTCAGCTGCTGTCTCTTCTCATCTCCTCTGTGGACTATCACTCCTGCTACTCCAGGCTCCTACTCCACCAACATCTCCATCACTCATCTACACTGCTGCTGAACTTCACTGTCTCAACAATAACCAACGTCTCCCTCCTGCTGCTGCCACCACAGCTAGCAAAGCTGGGATCCTCCGCCCCCGCCACATCCCCCGTGGCTCTGGTCTCTCTCCCAACCGCTACTCACCTGAGGGCTTACCTATCCCCTCACTCTGGACTGCTTCTCGCCCCCCCTGTCACCCCTACCTCCCGCACTGACAACCTCAACAACCTCCACCCCCTCCCTCCTGCTCCCCCATCCATCTCCCTTGCACTGCTGAATTGTCACTCCCTCTCCAACAAATCACCTGTCATATTTGAACTGCTACTGGACAATAACATTGCCGTCCTTCTCCTCTGTAAAACATGGCAACAGCCCCTGGACTTCTACGCTCTCAACCAGGCCAATCCCTCCAACTACAGCTACATCACCAAACCCCATCTCTCCGGCGAGGGGGAGGTGTTGCTGTTCTCCATGAACTATCCCTACCCATCACTGAACTGAACCTAAACCTCCCATCTATCTCGTCCTTTGAATACCTCGCCTTCTCCCTCCCCAACTCTATTACCTCTGTTCTCATCTACCTTCCCCCAAAGCCACACCCGTCTTTTCTCTCAGAACCCTTGGAACTCCTCACCATTGCATCCTCTCTCCCCTCCCGCCTCCTACTCACCGGTGACTTCAACATCCACATCCATCAGCCCACTGCCCCACTGACGTTCCATTTCCTCTCTCTCCTGGACTGTTTCCATCTAACCCAACACATCAACTTCCCCACCCACACAAAAGCCCACACCCTGGACATAGTCTGCTCCTCCTTCCTACACATATCCAACCCCCATCCTCTCCCCTTCCCACTATCTGATCATCTCTGCATCCTCTTCTCCGCCCCTTTACCCTTACCCCATATTCCCCGAAAAACGCACCACCTACCGCAACATCAAGGCAGTCAACCCACTCACGCTCTCCCAGCTCATATCCTCTGCCTTTCCCCCTGACTCCGCCCCCTCTTCTCCTGATGACTATGTCACCACACTCAACACCATCCTCTCTGACGCCCTGGACTCCACCTGGAAAACTTCCTCTGTCTCATTTGCCAACTCTGCCCCCTGGTACACCCCTGAACTTAGCAAACTGAACACCTCTACAAAAGAACCCACCTCACTGTCCACGAAGCCTTTAAACATCACATTTCCTCCTACCGTGACACTCTCCTTGCTGCCAAATCCACCTACTTCTCATCCCTCATTAACAGCACCAACCGGAACCCCCGCACCCTGTTCTCCACCTTCAAAAAACTGCTCCAGCCACCGGCCATCAATCCACCCTTCTCCCCGACCTCTGTAACTCTTTGCGTCTCGCCTTCAACAACAAAATCTCTCAAATCAACAGCTCCCTGACTGCCACCGTCAGTAACTCCTCCTCCCCCACCTCTCCTCCCTCACTACACCTACCCCCCTTCCCTGTTGACTCCTCCCACATCCTGAACATCATCACCGCATCCAAGACAACCACCTGCTCTCTCGACCCCCTCCGTCCTCATCAAGGCGTGCCACCCTGTCCTCCTCCCTCACCTCACCACCCTCTTCAACCAGTCTCTATCCCTTTGTCACTTTCCCACTGCCTACAAACTCGCCTCCATCACCCCCATCCTCACAAAGCCCACCCTGGACCCAGCCAACCTCTCCAACTACCGCCCCATCTCCAACCTCCCCTTTCTCTCCAAAACCCTTGAACGCATCATCGCCGCCCAACTCCACACCCATCTCCAGTCCAATAACCTCTATGAACCCCTCCAGTCTGGATTCCGCCCACTTCACAGCACCGAAGCCGCCCTTGTCAAAGTCATCAACGATGTCCTCACCTCTGCAGACTCCGGTGCCTTGAACATCCTTTTACTCCTCGATCTTAGTGCAGCATTTGAGATTGTGAACCACTCCATCCGCCTTCAAAGGCTGCGCCAACAGGGTGTTGAGGGCACTGCACTCGACTGGCTCACCTCCTACCTCACCAACAGGCAAACAGTTCGTCTCCTTCTCTGGTCACTCATCCACCCTCTCCCCAGTCCCTCAAGGCTCAGGCCTCGGACCCCTCCTCTTCATCTGCTACCTCTTCCCCCTTGGTCACATCATCCGCACACGCAACCTGGACTTCCACTGTTACGCCAATGACACCCAGATATTTATCAGCACCAAACTCACACAAAACCCTCCCCTCAGCCACATCAAAATCTGTATCTCAACAATAAAATCATGGCTGACAACTTCCTACAACTCAACAGCGATAAAACACAGCTCCTGCTCATAGGAACCAAAGCCACCCTTAATGAAACAGGACCCATCTCACTCACCATCGGCACCTCGAGCATCACTCCCTCTCCCTCCCCTTTGATCCCCATGTCAGCTCCATTGTCAAGACTTCATGCTTCCACCTCCACCGCATCGCCAAAATCAGACACTGCCTCTCTCCTCCTGCTGTCGAATCCCTCATCCACGCCTTCATCTCCTCCCATCTCGACTATTGTAACTCCCTCCTCACTGGCATCACCTCTCATTCCCTCCATAGACTCCAACTGGTCCAGAACTCTGCTGCCTCCTTACCCTTACCCGGTCCCACCAGCACATCACCCCAGTTCTCCACTCTCTCCACTGGCTCCCCATCAAACAGCACATCACCTTCAAGGCACTCCTCCTCACCTTCAAAGCCCTCCACCACCTGACCCCACCCTACCTGTCTGACCTCCTCATCCCCCACCACCCCACCCGTACCCTCCGATCCTCCTCCACCCTCTCCCTCACATCATCCAGATCAAAACTCAGATCCTTTGGCGACAGAGCCTTCTCCTGCACAGGACCCCGACTCTGGAACTCTCTCCCCCAACCTGTCCATGACTCACCCTCACTCCCCACATTCAAGTCCCGTCTGAAAACCTTCCTCTTTTCCCAAGCCTATGACCTCCCCTACCCATTACTGCTGTCCTGTCCCTCCCCCCGAATTCCACTCCATCTTGCTTTTGTTGTCTCTCCCTTGTCACCCCCCCCCCCCGCGCCGTTTGTCTCTACACCCTCTCTTTGTGTCATTGAAAGGCACAATATAAATCTAATGAATTATTATTATTAATTATAAAACGGATTCAAACTGACCATCAATATTTGTTTGTGAAAACCATCATGGAAATGTTTTTGCACAGCAATTTCCCCCCTCCCCCCCAAAGAAATAAAAAAGCACCCACAAAACGAGATTTCATTTTACATTCATTACATTTAACGTATTCGTCTGTACTTTTTCAGCCATTTAAAGTAAGATTCTCTACTTGTATCTGCAGAGAGTGCCTTTTTCTCCATGCCATCAGTGCAAAGAAGCGCCATGCCACATGGTTAAGGCAGCAACTGTAGAGTAAGGTCAGAGCAGTTCTGTCTCTCATTCACACTCGCACTCTCAAGCGCACAGACATGCAGGCCCAAGCACGCGCGCACGCACACGCACACACATACACACCCTGCAGGTGAATCCTACCTGCTACTTTGTGGGAGGCGCTGTAGGGAGGAGGGGGCATGCTGGCCGTAAGTACTCCCCCCACAGACCCAAGGCCCGCGTTGTTGTACGCACCTGAGTAGCAGTCGCACACATTAACACCGTCTGCCCACACTCCTGGGTGGCATACACTCCCGGGTACACACGCTCAGGTGAACGCAGGAGGACACCAGGCTACGTACGCAAAAGTAGCCAGCCACCTCGCCTCAGCCGGCCTCGCATCACAGCTGCCCTGGCTGGGCTACCCCGGCTGGGATGTGAGGCTGGCTGACTCGTATTGGTCATCTGAGATCTCTGGGTGAGAACGTGTGTGTGTGTGTGTGTGTGTGTGTGCGTGTTAGAGTGCGGATTGGGCCGGAATTTTCTGTCTGAGCCCGGCCCGCGTCCGACAGAACAGTAACAGAACCCGATCCGAGCCCGACAGGCATCAAGCCTTTTTTTTTTTGCACAACATGCACGAGTTAACGCGCAGGTAAATTGAACATTTCATATTCACGCAGATGTGACCGAGCTTGACCCGAACCCGAGCATAATTTCTAAATATTTGTCTGAACCCGACCCGGCCCGTCAGGTACCGTCGGGTCCCGTCGGGCTTGGGTCAGGTATCCTTCCTCTAGTGTGTGTGTGGACATAATCTCACTCCAGGGGTCAACAACAGCAACACAGTGACTATTTATGAGCAGTAATAGGTTGCCATTGCTATCGTCTATGACATTTTCCCCTGTAGGCTCCGTTTTCTGTGTCTGTATGTAACGGTGTGTGTGTGTGCGTGAGCTTACTTGGAGCAATGGTGGCATGGGGTCTGCACGGGGGAATAGGGTAGGGCACGGGCCGCTGTGGGTTGTAGGTCGACGGAAACTAGAAAAAAAAAAGGGGGGGGAACATTTGAAATGTGCACAGCGATCAGCCAAACAATGAGCCAGCTCCTAATTCTCTGCTCAATCACCGTTGCCTAAAAGATTACATTCGGTCATTCAGCAGACCCTTCCATTCAAAGCACAACATCTTTCTAGCTACACACCATTAATGAGAAGATCGGCGTTGTTGGGCATCTCCTCAAGGATGCCCCACAGGTAGACAGTGAACAGGGGGAGGGGGTGGGTCCTCAAACCAGAACCCTGGGAGTCAAAGCGCCCCCATCCAGGATACCATCTAAGCAGCCTAGATCCTTGTGCCTGGAACCTCTAGGGTCTTTTGAGATGTGAGAGTATGTTCGGTAAGGGAGGGGGCCACCGCGTCATCAACGGTGAGGGGGGGGGGGGAACGGAAACACCCCAGGTATTACAAAGCAAATGATGAAAACAGAAGGGGAATTTTGTTGTAAAATAATCACAATGATGTGCTATGTTTCCAAAATGAATATTACAGTTTTTTGTCCATACTGCAATGAAAAACTGCAATGAAAAAAATGTGTCCTTTTTACTTCTCCATTTTGAAAGGAGTGGAAACAAGTTTTTCAACACATTGCAATATTTTCAAAACAATAATATTTGAAATATTTACAATATTGACTCAACTGGGTTGAGTTGAATACTCAACTCAACTCAATGCTTGTTTTGGCATTTGGTTTCGCGTGACTAACTCTTCAAATGTTAGCGTAGCGGCTTCCTCAACAAAAAAACAAGACACTGAATACCGGCCCCGGGCCTATATCCCGTCTGAAGCATAAATACGTGTGACGTCACGTGTCTTGCGAGAGTCGTTCCGCACCCGGAGTCCTTCCTTCTTCATGTCCGCTGCCAGGTCTTCACACAGCTCCCTGCACAGAGACAGCTGCTCCTCCACCGCACTCATCTCCTTAAATGTTCTGCGCCAGAAGGGGTGCCGTGGACAAAAGGTGGAGGTACGACAGACAGTGAAGAGCACAGTCAGGTTTGTTAGTGTTAGTGCCGGCACTTGTGGTTGTGTTATCGTTGATGTGTTTGAAAAAAAAAATATATATATACCTTTCTGTACTCATGCTTTTCCTTTCGCCATCCCTGAATCCAAGTTCACCACAACAACACCACACAAAACCAATCCGTTAGAATCTTGCTAAATGGTGAAGGTGCATGCATTGCTGTTCTCTATTCGACGGGTTCATCGTCGTAATTGAAGCGCGGATCAATTGTAAAAGCGTGTCACCTTTCCAAGTGAGTGGAGCCTAAACCCAAGGAAATCCTCACAAAGTGATGCCACGCCGTCTCAGAAAACAACAGGGAGAGCAGAGCCATCTGCTGGCCAAGATGGGCGCAGCTAGTGATGCCCAGACTGCTCAACATCTTCTCACTTACTTTCCCGATGCCAAAAACCTGGGGAAATACAAAAAAAAAAATTACACTTTTGATATTGACACCCCACCGCTCACATTAGCACTAAAAGCCCATGTTACACAATTGCATGGACAATTCTGGATGAGTGGCTTATATGTTGCAGTTTGAGAAATGGCTTCCGTACTTTGCGAACTGGCAGGCTCTGGATGAAGTCCATGACTGCCTCTCTGTTGGAGGGGAGTCTGTACTGGCCGTTGGGCTTGTTTTTGTCACTGCACACCTTGGCAAGCATCGTGTTTGGAGCAATGCCTGGGAGCAGGGAACAACAGTACTCAAAGCTCATGACTCATAACACACCAGACTACCCTACAGATAGATAGTAAAACAGTAATAGTACACATTCTATAAATAACATACGCGGATGTCGAGCGACACGAATCAGAAAGCGCCAAGCAAGCACACAGCACACAAGTCCGCTTGCCCTCCAAGAAGACAGCAGTAACAGTAGAGGACATCTGGGGGGGGCGGCACGAGCCGCTCGCCATCTCACCTGCGCTGGCGGTCAGCGTGGTCTTCTGCTCGATGCGGAAGCGCATCTCCCTCACGGCCTCCTCTGCACACGTTCCAAACACCTCCGAGCCTCCGGCGGGCTCCAGCGCCTTGTCCCCGGAGGTGGGCAGGCCTGGCGAGGCGCCGGGGCTGTCCTCAAACAACACGGGGGAGAGGTTCTCCAGGCACGGCTCCGACTCCGGGGGAACGTCGCTGTGCAGTTCGCCTTCACGCACCGGAGTGGGACAGTTTGGGCGGTGAGAGGCCCAAAACAAAGCAAGGGGAAAGCAGATGCAGTCGATAACAAAATAACTAATGCTACTTATATAGACATGAAAGATGAAGAGCCCTGGACAGCCAGTTACTTAGTCGAAATGTTTTCATAGCACATTTCTGTGTACATTTCATGCATTAAATAAATGTTAAGTTTAGATATAGATCATATACAAGGTTTTGCCATGCTGTTGGTCGAGCAGGTTTCGTGACATAAATGGATGGAAAATAATCCTCCTGTAATGTAAACAAGCACTACCTGTCTCAGTGATGTTGGTGCGCAGGCAGTGTGTACGCAAGGATTCGGGCCAGCTAATCCTCTGTTCCAGGTGGTCTGTGAAATCCAGATAGGCCTCATCCAAACTCATGGGCTGGAAATGAGGGTCATACTCTGCAAAGATCTCCCTGATCTAACAACATTAAGATAAGGGGCTGTTTGTTATGGAATATGGAGCGTAAGAGGCCTAAAATCTTATCCATTAGTCATTTGTAAGTATTGCAACTTGTAGATATTCTCTCATATAGCTCATCAGATATTTCATTTATAGCAGAAAGCTATAAATGAAGCTATATAAATCTATAAATCTAGACACTATATAAATCACTATTTATCCTACTAGTCTAGTTACAGTACCAGTCAAGTAGGGTTATTCAGGTGACTTGTAATTAAATTAATAGTTTTGACGTGATTTGGTTTGGGAAGTGTTTATAATACTATTACATCTAACCAGAGTAATAATAGACCCTTGCTGATTTAACCTTATGAACAGTTGTGTTTAAATAAACAAATAAGTGTAGCATGTTCCCATGGGTTGTTATTGCGATAGTCCTGCTTGCAATAGTATCACTGTGTGGGGTGGTAGGTATTACATCTCACCTCATTGCTCACAGCTCTGTATTTATCAAAGTTGGTTGGGACAATGACCAGATTGGGGCAGAGCTTTTTGGCGATGAAGCCTGGCATGGCAGCACGAACACCAAATTTCCTTGCATGGTAATTTGATGTTGACTGAAAAAAGGAAAAGAAAAGTTTTGTTTTTTTCCCCTCGTACAGTTGTGTTTGCGACTGGTAAAAAAAAAAAAAAAAAAAAAATCTGATCTGCAAAGAGTGCAGAGGAGTCACACCGTCTGTAACACACATCCTATGCAATTTCCCTCAGGGATCATTAAAGTATGTCTGTCTGTCTGTCTGTCTGTCTGTCTGTCCTAGGGATAACGTGTGCACTAACCAGCATGCTCATGGAGCCCACGGCCATGGGTTTGTCCTTCAGCTCCGGGCAATCCCTCATCTCCACGGCAGCGTAGAAGGCGTCCATGTCCACATGCACAATGACGCGGCTGAGATGCCGACGCGAGTCCAGCTCGCGTGTAATCCTCTCGACCTGGAGGATTACCACACAAAGGACAGGAGTGTGACGCTGCCATGGGGACCTGCCAGGGCTGGCGACTGGTGCGACGTGTCGGCGGAGGTGGGGAGGGTTCACCGTGGCCTGGACATCACTTCACCTGAGCGTGTGCTTTCTGCAGCTGCTGCTCGGTGATCTGAGCCTTCTGCATCATCATCTTTTCAATGCGCTGGTTCACTTGCAGCTCTTTCTTGACCTCGTTCTCGTAGAACCTAGAGCCCTGGAGAAACACGCGGCGTGAGACATCCAGAGATCCTTCTTTCCGATGATCTCAGATATTGAAATATCGAAAAACACAAAAAACTAATCCAAGTACAAAGGGGCAGCGCAAATTGTCTGCTTCCCATTACCCTCACTGGCAACAATCATATTGTAGAGTTTCCATATTAAGTTCATCAGGATGAAAGAATGAATATGTGGGTTTTCTTGTGTGTGTGTGTGTGTGTGTGTGTGTGTGTTGAAACTATGTTGAAACTGAAACTATATTGACTGTCCATGGGGAAAAAGGGTTATGTTGTCATATCTACCTTTGAGGACTCCATGATGATCTTGTTGATTTTGTCCCTGTCAAGACCTTCCATCCCAGCCTTATTGTCATTGAGGGCCATTCTGGAGAGGAAACCAGCCCCACTTGCAGAGGTACTCTCCATGCTGTCGCTGGAAATATTTAGATACATAATCTTCCAGGGAACACGTCATGGATAAGTTTGTATTACTGTTATTATTACTCATTCGGATTAGTGTGACAAGCAGACGGCCATAGTTCACTCTTATGTACACATGCACCTCACATGCATCACTCTACCTCTCCACATATGTTGCAATCCAGAAACTACCATAAACTTTGGCTTTCTAGCGATGTATCTAAAATATCAAGTAGCATGTGAAAATGGAATATGCTAGCTATATTAAAGTACTGATAGATAGTAGTCAGATCCAGCAACCAACCTTTTAAAACGGGTACCGGGGAGAATATGTAAGGCTGTTAACGAACATCAACAGTGTATATTTGTATTCGAGAAATAGTCATTTTGCCATATTATGCCATTTCGGCATAAGGTAGAATTATCGTCCATTACGAGGAGTTCAGGGAAACTTCTTCCACCGCCACACACACAAAGTCCGTTCAATTTTGACAGAAAAGTAATTCAATATGTTATGTTGAGAGTTGAAAGGCTACATAGACACTGAAGTAACACATCCATGGTGTACCGGGGACTGCACCGACTTCCTGACTTTGGTGTGACGCATTCTTCACTGCCCCCTGCTGTTCAGGACAAGCAACAGTGTTGTTGTTGTGAAGCGTTATGATTTTTGACAGCAAAAAAAAGTTTACGCATTCATTCCCTGACACACTCGAGAAGAAATTGTAAAAATTACGGAGACTTGTATACATATATTTTAGACATCAATACATCTGATAGACGCCAAAGGACACGCATTTGGATGCGTGCTGCTGTGTCATCAGTGGTTTCGTCCTGAACTGTCTAGTCACAGCTATGACAACGTTATTTGAAATTGAATGTCTTTACAAATATTGTCAGTAGTTATAATAAAAAAAAATCGCTATAATAGAAAAAAATGACTGGCTAACATGTAGTACATATAACGTTAGCCCGTGCAAATGCAATTCAAATGCATTTCAATTACGTTGCCAAATCTAAAAAAGGGGGGGAAATCTATGTCGGTATAGCAAAATTTGAACACGTTAAATATAAAAAACAAAAAACTAGGAAGAGAGAATAGCGAGCTAAAAAGTAGAAGAAATCCACAAATGAATTACAATATTAAATTCTATGCAAAGGAACAGAACATTTTCAAAATAAAAATATAATAATTAAAAATATATGTTTCGTATATTTAGTCAAATACATATTCAGTATTCCGTTAGCGTTTCCGTTAGCTCCTCCCACGAAGTGAATGAAGCCAAGCTCGTCAGCTCATTCGCGTCTAGTGCTGCTAACCTCCGAGCCGCAGGACCGGTTGGTGCTGCGTGTTGTTCGTTAGTTGCGAGGCGAATCTAACGATATCGTGTCAGGAGAAAAAAACACACGCTCGTTGTGTCCTGTGTGGTTAGTGTACTAAGGCTGAAACCACTAGCGTTGACGGAGAAACACTCGTAAAGTGCTTATTACTTACTGCGTCGTTTGACAGCTAACGCTAGCTAGCGCCGTTAGCGCTCCCACCAGATCAAAACAACGCACACAGGGACTGAGAAGTTTAGGCTCATACTGTCACTTACAGACTAACTGTCGAAATCGGAGTTTGGTGGATGTACGTTTCCGAGATCTAAACACACTGTGTAATTAGAATTGCTGCAACGTTTTGCTGAAAGGAGCTAGGTTGACAGCAACAGTGAGTATCGGCACATTTAACAGATTCGTGCTGATAAATCCATCGCCGGTTAAACTCAATATCCAAAGTTGCCTCCAACCTCCCCAACTCAATGTCTGAAAAGAGTTCATCGTCTGGATCAGATGAGGACGTGGACCCAGAATCCGGGCAGCCTGTCGAACTTGGAGGCGTCCTCAGCAAGGTAAACTTTGATCCATTTGATGGACAGGAGTGTGATGCATGGCACCCGCTACTTAAACTCGCTTCCTGCAGGATAATTGCTTGGACAAATAACCTCGGCGTGCTGTTTGGTTTTCTCTGTTCAGCAGTATTCATTCTGCTGACCAGTTGCTATAATACATTTCCTGCTATATATTATACAGAGGCTGTATACAAGTACCACGTCGATTTAATTCAGTTTCCAGTTACAAAATTGTGTGTTCTTTTTTTCTTATTGTTGTAGTGGACTAACTACATCCATGGATGGCAAGACCGATGGGTGGTGCTGAAAAACAACACTCTAAGTTATTACAAGTCAGAGGATGAACGGGAGTATGGCTGCAGGGGCTCTCTCTGCCTCAGCAAGGCGGTCATCACAGTAAGTGTCTGACATGGATAACAGTAGGCATGTGACTAGCCAGTTGCATTGGAGGAAGTGTCCACGGGGTCAATGCGTATGAAGAAAGAGGGTCTAGACTCAAAGCCTTCATCAGAAACTGTGCTTTTGTGTTGAAACTGCACTAGCTGCTGATCACTAAATGTTTTGATCTTGTCTACCCCTGTTATTGCCTTGACGGATATCCCTGCAGTCATTGAATCACCGAGATAGAAAGATACATATTAACCAACATGAGACCATTGATAAGATTACCATTGAGATTGAGAGAGACCTTTACTTTAGCAGACCGGGGCATTCTTGTCTAAAGCAAAATTCACGAAGGAGAGTAAACTTGAAATGCTTGCACTGCAGTCGTTATTACATAAGCTACTTTAAATCTAGCTTCCTCTTGTCATGTAAGATCAAACCATACAGTGGTCCCTTTTGTTCAGTGCTTCTGTGTCTGCCCAAAGGACACTGTAGTCTCCCTATGAAGGCCTCCTGTTGGGTAGATAAGCTGAAATCCCACACCCTGGTTAAACATTGGCCGTTCTCGTTGAGCATGCCACAACTCAGTACAGAGGCCAGAGAAACAGTTTTACTGTGATTTATGCAATAGGATAGAGTGGCTCGGCACACTCGAATACTTCTTAAAAGGAAAGCTTCTCTGTGGTCTTTCGAGGGACTGTTATGCCAGTTTGCGGAGTCCGAAATGGATTCCCAGATTAGGTGTTAGTTTGTTGTGACCATTACTGTAACCAAACTGAAGAAGTGCAACCTGTTTGATTGCGCCTCCTTATCAAGCTAGTATGGTCCTCACGCATTGCCCCCCCCCCCTTTCCCATTCTCCCAAATAACTGAAAGGCAGTGCTGTCTGAAGAGACAATGGTATTAGAGCTGAGGAATGCAGAAACAAGCCTCTGCTTTTCCTCCTGCTCAATACCAGTCTGTTATTCCACAGAGTACTTCAGACACACACTACACTATTCTCGCAGGGCTGACAAATGTGCAGGAAATGTCGCCACTTCCAAGTCCTACCTTGGGCACAGGTCCAGTGTTAAACTGTCAAGTCGGTGCAAGCCATCCATCTACACTGTGATTTAGGTTCCCTATGCTCCTATATGCGCATGCTTAATTTGCAATTTGACCACGGACGAATCAGCAAAGTCTGTAAGACGGGACTGGAGCCGGCGGGAAACCGAGCAGTCATGACATTCAGATGATTTCCATTTGCCACCTCTTTCCGTGTTGTGTAGCAGTGCCACACGGGCATGCAGTGGCCCGTGCAGTGGAACACAGAGTTGTCTCCAGTTTGGTACTCCCTTAAGGAGACGCGCACCGGCGGAGGGAGAGAGAGTGAGGTCGAAAAAAAAACGCTTCGTAAAGCACCGGTTTATGGGCCGTGTCCGACGCAGCCGTGTCCCGGTGTGCCTTGGTAGCCCAGGGTTTTTCTGGGACAACGACGCAGACCAAGTGCATCACACATGGTTGGATGTGCACAGGTTGGCACGGCGGGCCCTTCCCTCATTCAAGTCAAGGTTTTTGGTTTTTTTTTTCGAATTGTTGTGCTGATTTTACCTTCTGTGTTCCATCACCGTGGAAAAAAAAAATGTGTCTGAGGTTGTTGGGGGAACTGATGGAAACAACACGTTTCACGGATCGCAAACACATGTCATGTTTGGTTAAGAAAAGGCCAAAGCGTTGATGACTCAAGTGACATGACATGACACTGGAACTTGGACAATGACGCTGACTCTACACTCCCGCGGTGAGTCTCGCGCTGTGTATGTGTTGCCAATGGCAACACATAAAACAGTGGGTCCTTTCGTGGACGTGGTTAAACAGCGAGCCGTGATCAGCTGTGGTTTGGCCTCCTCTGGGGAGGGCCGGACCAGCGCTGTTGTACTTTACACCCGGCTCAGATTGGGCTCGCTCTCTCTCTCTCTCTCTCTCTCTCTCTCTCTCTCTCTCTCTCTCTCTCTCTCTCTCTCTCTCCTTCCTCTGACAGTTTCTTATTTATTTATTTTTTGGGGGGGTGAATAAGGGTGCTAATTGTTGTTAATTATAGACAGTTAAAAAATGTGAGTAAGATTTTGGAACATTGTGAAGTAAATTAGGGCCTATTATCTTGTCATTGTTACAAATATTGTATGTAATATGAATACTCCTGTTCACTGATACTGGTACTTAAAAACGGGAGCATAGCACTGCTCCAAATGCTGGGAGAATTTTCTCCCTGTAGCCTTTCATGTGTGGATGTAAATTACATTTGTAACTAACTGATGTTTGCTGATAAAAATTAAATGTCACACTTTGAACTCTCATTCTCTTCTGACGGGGGGTCTATATTGTGAATTGTACACTGTTGTAATGAGTAAGGTTTTGGAACATTGGACATTGTGTTATGATGTAACTATATATATATACAGTGTTGGGTAGTAACGCGTTATTAGTAACGCCGTTACGTAACGCCGTTATTTTTTTCAGTAACGCGTTACATAACGGTTGTTTTTTAAAATTCAGTAACTCCGTTCCCGTTACCGAACGGCGAACGCTACGTTACTCCGTTCCTTTTGATGAGGTTTTACAACGGCACGCAGTTCCCGATCAATAAAGTTTAATTGAATTGAAAAACAAAGCTGTCGCCTCTAGCG
>JAOPUI010000120.1:6046587-6057316 GCA_027123135.1 Urophycis floridana | reverse complement strand
CACACACACACACACACACACACACACACACACACACACTCACTACACACTACACACGTACACAAGTACACACACACATGCAATGTGTGCATCAAGGAGTGAGACTGACTTTTGTTATTGTTCTTCCATGGCTACTCAGGTGGAACGTATATCACAAGGCACGGCGGACTCTTGCTTACTATAGCAAACCCCATATCCATGTCAGGGAGCGGGTAGCTCAGGCGCTACCACCAGCAGAGACAAACAACAGCGTGAGATTTGCGTACACTGCTTTCCCTTTCAAAACTCCTCTGTGGTAATCCAACCAGCCCCCCAGCTAGACCCAACTTACTACCAATTCAAATCATGCAGGAGGAAACAGGACATGTGTCAGGAGGGCATAAGGCCTCTAATAATATGATATTTAAAAAATCACATGTCTAGTCTCTACTGTATTCTGCTACTACTTGTTTTCGACATTCGAAGCTCGGAGAGAAATGCAAAAACATGAATGTAAAAAACTGTATGTAGGAATAGTATCCAACATGAAAGGTCATATAAGGCATGAGGCAGGGCAACATGACACATGGAAGAAACATGTGGCCAAATTAAGACTTATAATTAAATTAACATTGATATATATATATTTGCATCCATATGGCATGTATATGAATGGTTGAATGGTGCAAACAACTGTATGCTCACTTTCCACCTCTGAAATACAATGGAAAACAACTGTGTGCATTGTGTGTGTACAGGTCCATTTCTGTGCCATTTTGCATATATCTGCATTTGTTTCTTATAGTCGTATGACTATGTCTAAGAGGCAAGGCAGGGAAAGTCTGCCAGCTGACTGTCAAGAGAAGGAATCCAACACTTCCTAGCCGAGCACTGAGATAAGGTGATAGGCACTGGGAATCAGGCACGCAAACACTGCCCCACTATATCCTATTAAAGTAAAGTAGCTTCCTTTATCTGCAATATGGAAATATCATTGTTATAGCAGGCCTATGTCAAGGCATGTGTGCTATACAGACATTACAGACCTAACGTTTTTTTTTCAGTCCAGAAAACTACAGGACACATTATTCAGAAACAACCCAGCTCCTATCTGTATGTCATTTATCTCTATAAAGGGTACCACCATGACACACATTTGCTGACACAAACACGAACACTTGCTAATCAATGAGGACACGGTGTTTCCTCTCGATTGTAAGTCAGACATCGCTTCGATTAGAGACTTAATAACAGAGTCATACAATGAGTGAAGACCACGGGCCAGAATGTAGGTAGGCTACGATCAGCGAGCAGCCAAGTTTTAGAAGAGTTGGGTCAGGCGAAGTGCACACACCTGGTCCATCTCAACTGCCTGCTATTTTAGCCTATATACATTGGTTCGGTAGAAATAATGTATTTTTTTGTATAAGCTAAACAATTAGCATGATAACGGCTAATCAAACCGGCAATTACTCACGTGAATCGCACCAGCCACTCGTGGCTTCTTCTTCTTCTGAATTATCTCGCAGCAGATATTATGTCTCGCATCGGAGCTGGTGGTCGCTGAAGTGTAACAACTCGTTTGTTAGGTTTGTTTTGGGGGGTGGGGGGGGCGGGGGGGAGTTTCCTCGGAAATTGGTCTCCTATGGAGAGAGGTACCAGCCTGTGCGTATTGACAGCATTGGTGTCGGGCTACGATCTGTAGGCTGTACGGTAGTCCACCGAAGGTGAAACGCGCTGTTCGTCAGCCCTGCCTCCTGTCAGCTGGAGCCTTCACTTGTCGTTCACAACTCAGCGAAGCCGCCCAAGCTTTTTATCAGCTGATTCTCGGCTCAAAGGCACCACCTACAGGCCTGGACATTTCACACGTTGTACATGGACATGGACATTTACAAGTTGATAAAGAGGAACACCACTCACATTTTGTGCCGTAAGTAAGTGAGAGACAACAACCACATTTTAATAATCAAGCTGGAAATGTATTTAATTCAATTCATCGTTAATACAGATACAGCAAAACACTGAAGTAAACAAAAACATGTGTAATAGAAAAATCTTCAAACCTCATCAATAATCAAGTCAAATGGAGTCTAATGGAGATACACATACATATTATGTATTATGTACTAATAAATATTAAGGTATTCATATGCCTACAAAAGTCTTCTTGTATTATTCATGTTCTAACTACTTGCTATAAGCATGGATGGCTGTGACAATGTCTTTGAGATAATGATAGCTATTTTAAACCAGCTGCTTATATTATTTAATATTTTAGAAAAAAAAAGTTTAAAAAAAAATCTCCATTCAAAAGATAAAAAAAATACTGTCCACAAGCTGTCGTCTTTCCCCGTGCACACGGCGAGTGGCTCAAGCGGTGAAGGGCTTAATGAGGCCCAGGTCCATGGCTTTCACCAGGCACGTGCGCGCCACGTCGATGACCTGCTGCCTCTTGGGGTTGTCCTCCGCCTTGCCGATCACCGACAGGATCTCCAGGAACTCGCACTCCATCAGCTTCTTGGCCAGCTCGAGGTCGTCCGAGTCCAGCATGTTGTAGACGATCACCAGGCCGCGGTGCTGCACCTGGGGGTTGTCGTGCAAACACAGCCTCTGCAGGATTTCCAGCCACTGGGTGCTCTGTCGGGGGAGAGAGAGAGAGAGAGAGAGAGAGAGAGAGAGAGAGAGAGAGAGAGAGAGAGAGAGAGAGGGTCGCATGAGTCACGTTGATGCCCTTGTGGGGTTTGAGGTGCGGATCGTGACGTGTGTGAGCGGTGTGGGCAAGGTGGGACTGTTTCGACTCCCGGCTTGATCCCCGATGTCCGCGGGCCCCCTGCGGGCATCCCAGATGCTCTTTGTATCTTGTAATTTAGCTTAGAGATGCGGTATACTGGCAATGGTTAACCTAGCAATTGGAATGCTTGAAACTTGTTCTGGTGACTTGCTTACTGTGTTAACAGCAATTACAGCAATTACAGCAACTTCCTCTGACGAACTACTTATTGTAAGTCGCTTTGGATAAAAGCGTCTGCAAAATGCCCTGAATGTAAATGCAAAGATGTGTTGCCCCTCAATGACCCTGAATTCACTGCAGGCAGCTTTTGCACAAGAGCATCTGCATAAGGACAGACGGTGAATAGCGTATCAGCTCTACGTACCACCAGGGTCATCTTGGTGCAAAGCTTCTTCTGGGCCGCCGTCAGCATGGCCAGGGCTCCGGCTGCAGCTATCTGGAGGAAGTCATCCTCTTCCCCACACAGGAGCACCAGCAGCTTCAGCTTGTCATTGCCATCTTGCATGTAGCGTTCTTGGACCTGAACACAGAAGAAACAATCTCAGTGTTTGTGCTGTGTTGACAGCCCCCTCCTGGGGGAAAATTGCTGCGGCAGCCATTTTCTTTGCCCATTTGAGTTGTTTTTGTGATGTTGGAGCTAGTCGCTTTGGATAAAAGATAAAAGCTTCTGCTAAATGTCCTAAATGTAAATGTAATGTAGATCTTCTCGCCGACCCCCATTACTCTCTCCTTGTCCGACAACCTCTCCTGGATTGAATTGTGCACTTTGAGGTTCGAGCACTTGACTATAGAGCGTGTCGTGTTTTCTGGCAAATCACCACGATGCACTTCACCACCACGTGGTGCCTCCTCTGCACTGTGCCCGGGGAAAATGCCTCTGCAACACTTTTGTAGTTGCTCCAATGTTGTATCAAATGTAATGTTGTGAAGTTCCCATCTTCCCCGGAGGAGACTCACTCTAACTCACCCTAACTTAGCACTTAACATCATAGGCCTTGCTTACTGTATTAACAGCAATGAAGTGTGTCGCTTTGGATAAAATAGTCAGCCCAATGCCCTAAATGTAAAATGTAAATGTAAATATATGCTGGGTACTTTGACAGTTCTCAGCATCGCCTGTTAATCGCTTGGAATGACAGTGGTCTCTGAGTGACCGGATGTCATCGTACACTATGAAGGTCTTCACCTCTTTACAGGAGACCAAGTTGCACATGCACTCGGTGGCAGCCCGTCGGATCTGCTCGTGGTCCTCAAACATGTAGTTCTCAATGTCGGGCAGGGCTTTCTCCTTCACGATTTTCACCCTGTGGAAAAAAAAAAATCAGCCATGGGAGCGTTTGCTATCATATCCCAACTCGGCAGTATAGCTCCCTAAAGTCTCATCAGATGTCTCTCATCAGATGTCTCTCATCAGATGTCTCTCATATCAGGGGGTTTGGTTTAAGCAGAGGTCTGAGCTGTGCCGTACCTCAGTTTCTCACTGTAGCCGGCGAGGTTGGTCAGGCCCTTCAGAGCTTCGTAGTTCTCCATCCCGTCTCTGTCTGTGGTCAGGAGGCTGACCAGGGGCCGCACCACCTCGTACACCTGACGACGTCGGTGAGGAGGAGGAAGAAGAAGACATGGGAGGAGTGCGAAACCAACACAAAGCGTTCAGTTATCTGCCTCGCCGATTTTACTCTGCACACTTATTTTACTAAGCTGCTACTTATCTGATTTGATTTGATTTGTTATTATTTATATTGCACATATACTTCATATACTTGCACATACACTACGTACTTTTTGTATCCTATCCTATCTTATTCTAGTTTATTTTATTACGCAACGTTGAGATCACCCAGGCTCTGCAAGAATTTCACTGCTGGTAATGATGCACTTTGTTATCTGGTATGGGACAATAAACCTTTAAACCTTGAAACCGCTGTTCTATGTGAGGGACGGTGGCCGAGCTCTTCCTGTGAAGACGATCCAGTTTGAACCAGAGCGCTTTTTGCTTTTCTTACCCTTTCACCGGGGAAGGCCATCTCGGGGTTGGAGACGGAGGCGATCTTGGCGAGTGCGTGGCAGGCCTTCGTCTTCCCCGGGTTGGTGCCCTCTAGGGCCAGGGGGATCAGAGCCTTGGGGGGGGAAGGAGAACGACGCACGTGAGAATCCGTCGTCCGTTTGGTTATTTCCTGGGTTCTCTGGTGAACCTCTGTGAATGTAGCAGGGCGGCAGCAGCTCAGTGGGCAGAGCGGGTCGTCCACTGACCGGAGGGTCGGCGGTTCGATCCCCACCTCCCAACTGTCCATATGTCAAACCCCACAAATGTACTGATTGCAAGTCGCTTTGGACAAAAGCGTCTGCTAAATGCCCTAAATATCAATATAAATGTAAATATAAATACAGTAGGGTATCGGCAATGACTATTTTTTGTTTCCATTATCAGTCATACACAGAGCCTATGAGTTAGGACAAAACGAATCGGTTATTGGGGAAAGAGTGAACTGTGCGGAAAATATGTACGCTGTCGCCACTCTGGGCAGCAGCAGGACGTGTTCAGCATATTCATCGTTTAATTACAGTTTGGAGATACCAGCTCTGTGACTCACTTTCCCTCCACCGTGGGCCACGATGGTTCCACGGTCTTTCACGTCCTGCGCCAACGCCAAGAAGACTCTAGGGAACACAACAGAAAAGTCACTGTTATACACTGTTATACTGTTATACACTGTTATACACTGTTATACTGTTATACACTGTTATACACTGTTATACTGTTATACACTGTTGATACACTGTTAATACAATGTCCCTACTGTTTATTTATTACTGTGTATTACTGTCCATACTGCTCATACTGTATTCAGTGTACCTTACACCTCATACTGTTTATACTGTTTATATTGTTTGTACATATTCGCAACCCTTTTATTTTGTTTTTTGTATTCTTATTTTTCTGTATTTATATTCATAGTTTGCATGCGTGTCTTGCACCAGGGATCGAGGGAAACAGCATTTCGGTTTTTGTGTCCTGTACATTCATGAAAACCAACAATAAAGTTGACTTGACTTGACTTGACTTCAGAGTCGAACAGGACGAGCCATTTCATAAATGAGGACACAACATTGTGTGGGTGCTAATTGTGTGAATATATTTCATTGTGAGTGAGAGTGAGAAAAATAATGAAATAAATATAATTTCAAGAAAACTGTTTGTCATCAATACAACAAAATAAAACTAAACTGACATACGCTGACTCACGACAGTCAAGTCAAAGCCAAAAGAAATTGCGTCAAAATATCTGACTTTACGTTTAAGGTGTTTAAGGCTGTTCGCGTGTGTTTGTATTCGTTTGTTGCTCACCGAGACAACAGTTCCTTGGTCTGGTCGGTGAGAATGGAGCTGTCTGCTTTGACCATGACCGCCAGAGCTGAGGTCACGCCTGCTTTCAGCATCCTCTTTATCCTCTTCTCAATAAAGTCTTTCTTATCCTGCAGACAGGAAATGGAACAAACTGTCCATCTCACGTCGGTGTCGGGCGATCCAATCCTATCTTTTTTGTTACATTTCTATTTCTTTATTGATTACTTGGTCATCAACTAACACAACGCTGTCAGCAAATTGCTACGTTGCGAGAAAGCTTGACGTTCAGGACATCTCTACTCTCACTGCAGGCGTTATCATTTTGTGTGCATATTTGAGGGAAAAGAGGAAGCCAGTATCTTCCGCCTGAGGTCTTATGATAACTTGAAGTCGGCTCACCTTGGGATGCTGCTCCGGAACGTGCTGTTTGGAGAACTTTGCCAGTTGAACCAGCTCAGGGAGGATATCCTTCTTTTCATAGCTGTTTGTGCAATTGACCAGGGTGCAGGCTACAGCATACAGGATAGTCTTATCCTTAGACTATTGACAGAAAGCATTAAGCAACACGTTATGTCCACTACAGCAAATAGCAATGTTGGGACAATAATATGTAGCATATTTGACTACACATACATACTGCTTGCTTTGTGTTAGTTTTGTACCTTGGCCAGTTCAAACATGGCTTTCATGGCTGGTTCATCCTCAACAAAGTCATCCTTCACGTCAGCGTCGTTAGTCAGATAAGCCAGACCTTCGATGGCCCACTTCCTTGTCCTGGTGTCCAGCTGGGGATTGCAGAGCCACCTGAAGGGGAAGAGAAGTGCATGCGAACAAGCAGAACAATAAGGATTTTGTTGATATTACTTAACAGTGGTGAAGTGGATAAGTAAGATGGAGGAGTCAGTGTAAAGGGGGACTCACTTTCTGCACTGTTTGGCCAACTTCTCTGTCGAACCCTCGGCAAACTGCCTCATGCTGTAATCATCACCGCCCGCTGAGCCAAGCTTACAGAGGCCCTATTGATCCCATAAATAAAGAAATTATGCATTGTATTTTTCCCATACATTTTTTGTTGTTCTTTTTTTTATTTTTAGCTCGGGCTACTTAAGGAGGGTTGACGCTCACCACCAGCGCGCGAATCTTGATCTTCTCGTTCTTGGTCTTCTTGTAGATGTCCTTGAGCAGTGAGACACCGTTGGTGATGATGAAAGACGCGCGACTCATCTTGGAAGCGGCGTGGATCAGCGCCTCCACGGCCACCAGCTGGTCCACCTCGCGCTCCGAGCCGCACAGGGCCACCATCATCTCCATGACGCCCTGGCGGCCCACCATGGCGTTGCCGACGTCGAACGGGCCCTGGAGCAGGCCGGAGATGACGTTGATGGCGTGGATGTTCCGGTCCATGTCCTTGGGATCAAACTTGGACCTGCGTGTGGTGGCGGGGACGAGAGCGGTCAGGAGAACAGAGATCACTAAAAGGTCTGGGTCTTCGTCTCGGGGTGGGAGGGGTGCGGAGGTGCACCAACTCACTTGATGTATTCATCACAAACGTCTCTGAAGTTGTCTCTCTCGGGGTCACACTTCAGGTCATCGTACAGCTTTGTGAGGAGCACGCTGGCGATCAGCTGGGTGTTCTCGGTCATTGACAGCTGGTTGGGCAGGTCGGGGACTTGTCCGCATACTTTCAGGATCTTCTTCAAACCTGGGAGGCAAATAGCATCACCGCGGTGTCAAACAGTTGGTTCGGCAAGTCGCCAGGGTGGAACGGCGGAATACAAACGCAACGTGTCCTACACGGGCTTCTCCAGCTCACCGTGGTCAATTGTGAAGAGTGTTCTGGAGTGGTCTTCTTTCTTCTCTTTGCGAGGCACGTTCTTGGTCAGCAGGTTCAGGGCTTGATCTCTGCCGTGACCGGACACCTTCTTACTCCCAACCATTTCCAACAGGGACAACAGAATGGTCTTCAGGTCCTTGGATGCATCTGTAAAGGGACAGGAAAGAAGAAAGGATGTTTCGGAATGATGCTTTATGACAATACCTATAGCGGAACTACAGAAAATGCTTGTTTATTTGACACCAGTCATGAATGGGTCTTACCCAAAACCATTGCCTCTTCTTTTCCATATATCCTTTTGTCTCCACAGGTGAGAGAGTCGTTGATGCACTGGAAGAGGTTGCATGTTGCCAATGCAATCTCCTCGTTGTCAATTGCCATGATGCTGCACAGCTTGTCAATGCTGAGCATCTGGATGATGGCCATGGTCTGTGTGGGGAAAGTATGTTTAAATGTATGAAGATCATTTGTTGATGTATTAATTTAATTGACTATTGTGTTAACGGTGTAGAGCCCTGTGTTTGGCACTGCTCACCCTAGCTTTGTGCCCTGTGCACATTCCTGAAAGGGTACGGATGGAAGCCAGTATCATTTCTGCTTTCCCTGATTCTATCATCTTCATCAGTAGAGGGACACCGTTGTTCTGGAAGATTCTTTCTGCTCCTGCATCTTCCCTGGCCAACACAATCAGGTTGTTGGCAGCCTAGTAGGGAGAAAAAAGCATGTTATGGCTGGAATATTATTATGCTTGCAAGACAAAAAGGTGCCATTGTTAAAATTACAAGATTTATTTTGCTTCAAACACGTAGAACATTTTCACCTTTTCGATCTTATCTTTCTCCATCTCCTCATCCATTAAAATGTCAAACATGTTTTGCACCCTTGAGTCTGTAGAGAATGTAGTTTTCAGCTATGGAGCAAAAGAGATGGTGATTATTACAATTATCTCAAATTACGGAAATTACATCAAACATAGAAGAAAGCACAACAAAGATCTAATACATGTACCGTTATGCACATAATGTGCACGCCAGAGCTGTTATGTACCAGCTTGTAAATGGATTCACCCACCTTCGCCTGAATCTCTGCTCCCAGCCGGCGGAGAGTATCCAGGAAGGTCTTGTTTTTTGGTTCGAGGGTCGCACATCTCTGCACATCTTTGAACGCCATGTCCAGCTTGCCCAGCTTCTCCAGAGCTTGGCAGCGCCGGAAGAGTGCTTTGATGTCTGCTGCATCGACGTCAATAGCTAGAGGGAATAAAATAATTGACATTTACATATTTTCATATCCTTAACCGGTTGTCTTTTTACATCTTTGTTTTTGATTGTGCAATCTACCTTTAGATGCGTCAGCTGCCGCATTGGTGTAATTTTCCTGTGAACAAGACATGAATTTATGAAGACTGCAAAGGGTGCCTTAGTTTAGTTTGTCCTGGTTAGTGTGTGTGGGTTGATTGTTGGATACCAAAATTATTCATGCAGCTACTTACCTTTTTTAAGTAACAAGCAGACCTGTTCCTGTAAATGACGGCCAACACTTTTTTGTCCTTGGACAGCTTGATGGCTTTGGTGTAGCTCTCAATGGCTTTGTCAAACTCTCCTGACTGGAAATATGCGTTTCCTTCATCCTTAAGCTGACTTGGTTCACCCATCTAACAGAAAAGAATACATATACAAATATTACCATTAAGAACCTAAATCATGAAAATTATATTGACAGCACCACAATGCTATTCAACTGTGGTTGGAATCCTGCCAATACCTTTTCATTGGTTAAGCTTATTGTACCTTTTGTTAGGATATAGAAGTAAGCCAGTAAGCCAAGTAGGAAAAGCACTGAACAATTATCAGTTGTTGAGTTGTAAATGTAAATAGAATGTTTTTTGGTATTCTAATATATTCCAATGATTAACTAGGAGAATTCTAGAAAACCTATTCCTTACCTTTCTCAATGTTTCACTTTCTGCTGAGACTCCTTTAGCAAATGGCCCTGCACATGTTATCACTAACTTTAAATGGCCACCCCTCATGCCTTATTTGGGCATCACCCAACACCCGAGCAAGGGCCTTGCCACACACACTGCTTTGCTAATCGTTCACTTCAAACTATCCTAGGGTGTGCATTCATCTAAAACAACTCTGCATTATATAGCACTCAATTCCTCAATCATAGTCAAAATAAAAAAGTAAAGTTTAATTGATAACAAACCGTGAGTGGTGTGTGTTCGCCCCTTTGTCTCTTCTCTCTTAATATTGCTCTGGATTGTATGGTCTGGAGCGTCTGCCCCTGAGTGCTGCAACTCAACTTTTTTGTTCTTGGTAACCCCCCATCACCTCAGATTATATTTATACTGGCTGTCACTGAGGTGGGACAGGACCACAGTCTCTTATCTGTGAACAGGAATAGGGGTGTCCCCTTCAGTACCCCTGCAGTTCTCTGACAGGGAAGCTACATGATGAACTCATGAGTGGCTTTTGGATACTGTACTAAAAATATTCAATTTTACATGCAACGCGTGGTATAAAATCAAACACAACACGAAATACAAAATGTATATATGGTCTGTGGGTGAGGTAACCCCCTTAACACTTGGTCTGGTCCTGATAATGTCTATTTAGGGCATTGGTATGATGACAGCTGACAGACGCTTCTAGCAAATGTCGATGGTGAGTTCAAGAGGCGGGGGCTGGGTGGGAGGTTTGTGGCACGGGGGGGGGTGGGGTTAAAGAGTGGGGGGGCTGGCAGCTGTTGAGGTAGAGAACAACCTGGTAGGTTCTGG
>JAOPUI010000120.1:6019875-6034633 GCA_027123135.1 Urophycis floridana | reverse complement strand
CCCCCCCCCCCCCCCCCCCCCCCCCCCCCCCCCAACCGCTTGAGGGTGTGATGCTGACTACAGGTTCTTCTCTCTCTCTCCTCTCTCTGTCAGGAGTGTATCCGGGCGCTGGGCCGCAACAAGCCCCACACGCCGTTCCGAGCCAGCAAGCTCACGCAGGTCCTCCGAGACTCCTTCATCGGGGAAAACTCACGCACATGCATGGTCAGTCCGCACGTGTCGCTCGTTGACACGGAAGTGGTTGTGCTTTATCGGCGCGCCGTCCATTTGTGAGAGAGACGCGCGCCTCTCTTTTGAACACGAACGGGTCGTGATGGGTCTCCTTTCTGTGCGCAGATTGCAACCATTTCCCCCGGTATGACGTCATGTGAGAACACGCTGAACACGCTACGCTACGCCAACAGGTAAGATAACCGTTTGAATGAAGTGGTTTAGAAGTGATCGTTTCCAAATGTGTCCGCACGTCACATAATGCTATTTGCATTCACGTATGTACTCGCTAACAAGACCGGTCGTCGCCGTAGAGTTAAAAGCCAGCCAGGAAAACGGGTGACGTGTCAAATGCACTTTTGCTCTGTCAGTAGTTTATTTCTGACTCTGTCGTCTCCCTTCTCTTCCTCCCTTGCTTTCTCTTTCCTGTCCTGTCCTGTGTGTGTGCGTGTGTGTGTCTTTGCGTGCGGGTGTGTGTCTGGATGCGTGCGTGTGTGTGTCTGTGTGCGTGCATGTGTGTGTCTGCGTGCGTGTGTGTGTCTGGGTGTGTGTGTGTGTGTGTGTGTGTCTGTGTGCGTGCGTGTGTGTGTCTTTGCGTGCGTGTGTGTGTCTGGGTGCGTGTGTGTGTCTGTGCGTGTGTGTGTGTGTGCTCCCGGGGTGCCGGCGTGCCTGCTGCCTCTGTGCAGAGTGAAGGAGTTTGGGATCAGTCCCTCAGACATCCCCTTCTCGCAGCAGGGCGGCCCGGGCAGCCGCCCTGACCACTCGCCCACCAATACCTTTGACTATGACGACTTTGTCGCCACCTCCCCTAGCAGGTTAATCACACCCCCCCCTGTCCCCTGTCATATGAAATAAGACACATGGCATGCACCACCACCACCACCACCCCCCGCCATCCTTTCTTTCATTCATGGTCCCGGGGCTTTTCTGCATACACACCCTGTTGCTCGGGGGTGCCGGTCACGCCTCCTTCATCTGCTTCTTGTGTTGGGTTTCCCCGCTGTCCCGGTCACCTGTGCACCTCGCACCTCGCACCATTCCTCCTCCTCCTCCTCACCCCGTGTTGGCTTGCACTCCGCTTTCTTCCTTTGCCAGGCCGTCTGCCGGTCACCTCCGTTTACATTTACATCGAGGGCTGCATTGTAGCGGACGCTTTTGTCCATAGCGACTTAACAATCAGTACATTTGTCAAACATCTGTGGGGTTCGACGTGTGGGCAGTCGGGAGGTGGTGGATCGAACCGCCAACCCTCCTGTTAGGTTAGCGGACGACCCGCTCTATCCACTGAGCTACTGCCACCCCCCCCCCTGTCTGCTGGTGACTTAAGTGACGGTCTCACTTTAAGGGGGTAGTTCCTGTTCCTGTCTGGGTTTGCGGGGGGGGGGGTTCTATGCGTGTCACCGGCGGCAATAAGGCTGCGACGTGAACAGCCGTGACCTAGAAGCCACGTCGACGGGAAGGTCACCGCGGTCAGCTAAGCACCCTTTTTAAGTCCGCGTCCGCTAATCCGCATGAGCAAGGCGCGCGTTGGATCGGCGCCGCTGCTGATGCAGTGCAGAATTATGCGCCGCGGAGCTGCAGCAGCAGCAGCAGCAGCAGCAGGCTGCAGAATGAGCCTTTTGTTGAAGGAACTCCCGGTGGATAAGCTCCCTCAGCCAGGGCTCTCCGTTCATTAGCGCTGCGTAAGGCGGGCCCGTCCGCCGCGCGCACCGTGCACCGGATCAGCCCGCTCGGGTCTCATTACGCGCAGACGCCATCCACTTAGGGGTCAAGTCTTGAGCGTGCTGCTGCACAGGAGGCGATCCCCTGCGGGTGGCTGAGATGTTGTCTCCGTGGGTCTCTCCTGATGATCGCCCCCCTCGCCCCCCCCCGACTGCAGAGCAATACCTCTGCTGAAGGAGGGAACGAAAACGGATGCTAATTCAGGCAAGGGGAGCGTTGAGGAGTGTTTTTTTTTTTTTTTTTTTTAACACGGCCCCTGCTGCATCTGCATGGTCTCATCGCCATCATAACACATCCATTGCATTCATGATGTGGACTTCATGTGTTTTGTTTTTACCATTTGATTTGATCACGACACACACACACACACACACATCCATGATCGTCTCACGAGAGAGGGGGTTCTCAACGTCCTGTGGGCCGGTTGTGTTGACGCGCAGGGTGAAGGAGCTCACGGTGGACCCCAACCAGGTGGTGGAGGGGGGCCGGCCCAACATCCACGCCGTCCACCAGATGGACCTGCTGGACGAGGACTGGCTGAGCAGCTCGCCGCAGCGGGACGACCTCAAGCTGCTCTGTGAGCAGAACGTAAGTGGGCCCTGGGTGGGTTCCCTGGGTTCTGAGTGAACGCTCCCCTCCCTCCCCATGTCAGGTGAGGTGTTGCAGAGGCGCGGGCTCACCCTCTGTGAGGTTATGAGGATGTATTTTACTGGAAGCGTGTTTCAAAGCTAGCGGTCAGGGGAAATGGGACTCTTTGTGGGAAGCGACGTCAGCGCTGAAACGGCTTGAATTCTGTTGAGAGGATGATCCTGCGTCACACGTGATTTCATTAGTGCGATGGCATATTGGTGGAGAGGTAACTGTGTAATGACTTTGAGCCAAATATTTGATCAGTCGAGGCGGGCAACACTGTTGCCATAGTGACAGCAAAACGCACCCCACCACAGGAATGACATTATTTTACCCCCCCCCAGTTGTATTGTAGCAGATTGGTTTTGGATACCAACTACCTCCGAAAGTGATGGCCTGCTTTTAATTCTGTGACAGGGAAATGTGGGAAATGTATTAAAGAATTCACCCCCACTTAATCCTAATTCTGAAGAATCCGCAAAATCCCTATTCAGTATTGCTTGCTTTTTCCATGTCCTTTATTCATTATGTGCCTGATGTGAAAAAAAAGTATGCTCTGTACTGTGTATGGAGTAATGGAGAGAGAGAGAACGTGTCATTCCAGGAGGAGGAGGTGTCTCCTCAGCTCTTCACGTTCCACGAGGCCGTGTCTCAGATGGTGGAGATGGAGGAGCAGGTCCTGGAGGACCACCGCGCCGTTTTCCAGGTAGGGCCAGGAGACGCACCGCGCCGCTGCACCCCCACCCAGCGTAGAAATGCACGTTTGACGTTCGACAGATGTGCACACATGTCCCCCCCCCTCCGTTTTCCTCAACCGTCTCCCTCTGGTTCAGGAGTCCATCCGGTGGCTGGAGGACGAGAAGGTGCTGCTGGAGATGACGGAGGAGGTGGACTACGACGTGGACACCTACGCCACCCAGCTGGAGCAGATCCTGGACCAGAAGATAGACATACTCACCGAGCTCCGAGGTAACCACGGCAGGAGCTCAGCGGGTAGAGAGGTCGGCGGTCCCCCCCCCCTCAAAGTGTCCTTGAGCAAGACACTGAACCCCAACTTGCTCCCCGGGCTGCTGAACATAGCAGCCGCACTGCTCCTATGTACTATAGGATGGATCAAATGCAGAGAACACATTTCCTTCCCATATCTAAAAAAATACTGAGAATGACTGATAAAGACTGAAAGGTCCTCCTCTCTCTCTCTAACGGGGGAGGGGGGGGGGGGCCCAAACACTGCTGCGTTTTCACCCAACGGCGCGGTGGGCGTAGCTCACAGCTGATCTCTCTTCCTTCTTCTCCTCCTTTCACAGACAAAGTGAAGTCATTCCGTTCGGCGCTCCAAGAGGAAGAGCAAGCCAGCAAGCAGATCAATCCCAAGAGGCCGCGTGCCGTCTAGACGCCGGCGTGCCGTCGGAGGTCCAGGGGGGTGGGGGCACACGGGACACGTAACCACGACGATGACGACTACAGCGTTTTGGCACAGCCCCCTCTCCAAGGCCACAGGAACACGGGACTCCAGTTTCTGTGGCGCGTTCCGTTAACTCTGACCGCCAGCCGTTGGGGAGTAATGACTCAAAAACGTTTCCATCCATAACCAACCACTTGGCACCGTAGAGTAAAAGCCACCTAGGGCTGAAGTCTAGCTGCTCTTCTTCGTTAATCCCCCCCTCCCCCCCAGTTTAAAACCGTTTGGAAGTAGCCTTGAATCAAGTTTTGCTGCTCCTTCGTACCCTCCCCCCCATCACCGTCTTAAAACGTCCACAGTAGACTTTCCGTCTGTAGTTTCTGCTTCTGCTCTTGTGTGCCATGACCTGAGTGTGTGGCATCCCTCTCAAGGAGAAGCTACTGTAAAGAAAAAAAAAGTTTTCATCCCCTCATTTAACACTTTGTTATAATAATGAAAGTAGAGGAAAACAGCTACAATGTATAGTGATGACCTACTGTGGAAGATGTTGCTCTGTGATTGAACCAGATGTTACGCTGGATGAAGAAATAAAAAAACAGACCCATTTGATTTGGAGTACTTTAATTGGTTGATGGGACAGATGTGTCATTTGTGTCCGTTAAGTTAATGGATGATGAAGCAAGCGTGTGTCTTCCTGAGGACCAGGGACACGGCCAGGCCAGTGAAGAGAGCATCCATGATGCGAGATTAAAGTGTTCATGTGAGGGTTGCTCATCACTTTGCAGGGACGGTCGGCATTTTCAGGGAGCAAATGTTGCAGTTCCACTGTGATCATCTTCAGAATGCACTAGATGTGTATCCATCACAGTTGCATTAAATTAACAAAATAATATAAATCAGTAAATGTGAACCATCAATTAATATATAGCACGTCATCTCAATATGAGCACTTTTCTATACCATTTCTATTTACAGGACAGCATGAAGCAAAACATTTGTCAATGACCTCCCAACAGCCAGAAATGCCTGAAAGATGAGCCGTTTCCAATACAGTGCTCTCCGTTCAGCTTCAACCTCAACAAGCAAACCTGCATTCAACTGTGTTGTTTAAATGCATCACGCCCGTCCTTCCCACGTAGTCTGCTGAAAAGTTTCTTACTTTCGCTAAACAAACCCACTCGTTAAGAGTGTATCCCCAAAATGCCGTCTGAGTGATGTATTGACTTCGCCCCCCAAGCACTGTTCCAAGACATGAGTCTTGAGGGCGAGTGGGACAGAGATGGGAGGCCATCCTCGCGTGTCTTCTCCCGGACAAGGAAGGTCTCCCCCACAGACACACGCCGTCCTCCATCCTGAGACGCCCCCCCCCCCGGGTCTCTGGCTCAAGACATCCGAAGGCGAGACGTCTGTGGCGATTAGGAGAAGTGTATGCCGGCCTTGTTGAACGCGTGGAGCAACCTGTGAAGGACGACATCGCCTCAGACTTAACAGCAGCAACACGCCATGTGAATCCGTCAACGCGGTGAGTTCAGCATTCAAAGTGTGGCACGTGAGGCACGATGACGAATGAGGAGGTCAACACCTAAAGCGTGTGAACTTCTCCCCGACAGGGTCGTTTGTTTCGATGACTAACGATTTGTTTTTCAGCATCCTATGAATCCATTTATCTCACCGTTACATTTATGCATCGGAATTACACGTCAGAACTGTAGATATCTCACTGTTGAAATGAATCTAGTTGCATTTTAAACAGATCCTTTGATATGCAATTTTAGCGAATAATGACCATATGACATGCATATGAATCACAACCGTGCAACTCATGTTGGCAGCCTATGGCTCCCATTCTTCAACGTTTCTGGTATTTTCCATAACCTTTCTGTGCTCGTGGAGGTTCATATTTCACTGTGAATCAACTGCAGTAAGGTCCATTATATCCCTTGTCTCAGAAGAGTGGATTTATAAAATCATGAACAATACAGTATTTATGAACCATTAACCATAAGCTAACAGAAAAAAAAAACTGTCACATTGCCATGCCAACGGTGGGAGAAAAAAAAAAAACTATGCCATTGTAACCCCTGCACGGTGCTTTAGCCTTAACAAGGACTTCTGTGGCTCTCATTGCTCAGGCGCCAGGCCCTGCCAACACAAGTGTGCCCTGCTGGCCCTGACAGCGCCCAGAGGGGGGCCACCAGGCGTGCCCCTCAGGACTCTGGGCCAAGATGCTTCTGCAGGGTCTGCGTTACCTACGAACACGCCACCGGCTCTGTCACTATGGAATGTTTCGCACTTCCCGAAAGACGGCGCGCGCACACACGCACAAACGATTCATTCTTTGAAAGTCGATAACATTGTAATATAGCGCACCTAGTATTAAGGAAACATGGGTCACGTTGCGTCCTGCATTCATTCAGACAAACAACAGATGTTTGCCTGCGTCAGTATTGAACAAAGATTCCTATTTGGGGTGGATGACAGCCAGGCCTGAGAGCATTAGCTTACGTGTCTGCTTTCAGTTGAAATTAGCATTAACTTTGCTGCCATCTACAAAATAAAGATTCTGATACAGCTTACACACACACGTGTTGAGTACTGTAACGTCATATTTCTTTAGAATGTTCCCTTACACAAGTACCTCTGCAAAATGCACTGCAAGGCCGGCTCATGACCACTGACAACTCTTTGAGTTGGTGACAGAACCGCCCACACACAAACATCAAATATGGTTTGTCGCGTAACTTCGCAATTCTACAAGACATGCTCTAGCTTTTTCCGGGACATTTCCAGAACACATGGGAGCGCTGCTCTGAAGCCTTACACCATGAAGTCGTCGATGTCCATGGACCTGGCTCTCTTCTCGCTGAAGCCGACCTCCTGCAGAACGCTCTCGATCTTCTTGGTGATGCTGAAGTCTGCTGGGATTTCCTGGCGTGCACACATACACAGACATTAAACGACGACGGTTCAAACGAACCAGTGTGTGCATGTGACTCAGAACCTTTTGCGTGTGTGCTCGATTGTGTCACAGAGTGCATGTTTTTTTTCGGAAAATATCTTCTATATATAAAAAATATTAACACTGCGTCATGACAAGCAGTGTTTTGGTGTTTTAGACCAGGCCATCAGGGCAGCAGTAGCTCAGTGGGTAGAGCGGGTGGACAGAGCGGGTCGTCCACTGACCGTAGGGTCGGCAGTTTGATCCCTGTGATTGCCCACCTCCAACGGTTCACATGTCGAACCCAAAAAATGTACTGATTATAAGTCGCTTTGGACAAAAGCATCTGCTAAACGCCCCTTTACCCTTTGTCATCGGTTGAGGGTGCCGAAACCAAAAGAGAGGGGGGGGACATGTGTTTGCCTTCCCATAACAACTGCTGCTTCCAGAATGAGATGGTGAACTTAGCTGGTTTACTCACCACGTTGTGTACAGAACAGTGAATTCTGTAGTTCTTCTCCAAAAGTTGTTCAATTGAATTACTCCTGTGAAATGAAATGTAAATCTGAGTATTTTTTTTGGTTTACTGCTCCAGAAACAGTATTGATGAGGGATTGCCAGGGTGAACATAAACGAAACACACTCACTTGAATGAGGCGTTAAGCGTTTTGTTTTTCCTCACAAATGCAATTCTGACCAGGCCGTCCCATTCCTGTTGAATGAATGATAAAAAAAAAGATATTAAAAAAAAAGTACTAATGTCGCAGGCTAACCCTGCCCCTTTTAGTTTACCCTCAAAGTAATCAAGCCGGGCGCCACTGTCAAGAGCTGTTAGTTTGCGTTCCAATGCGGTCCATTGTGTAACTCACCTGAAAGTTAACGGGAGGAGGCGGGTTCTTGGGTTCTATTCTCACGACACTGGACTCCACTTTAGGGGGGGGACGGAAGTTATTTTTTCCCACCTGAACACACAGAGGGGCAGCAGACGTTTGAGTACGACCATCAAAATCCACCCACCGGTCTGCACTAGAGTTGTAGTCAACACCGCCTAAACCGAGACCAAGACACTACCAAGACCAGAGGGTATCAAGACCAAGACAAGACCAAGATCGACCAAGTCAAGACCAAGACCGGGAACAATTCAAGACCAGAAAAAAAACAAACAGACTAGTGTTTAAGTTACACCAATATGTGCCATTGTTCACATATTGGTGTACATATGTTACAATGTAACATATTTGGTGCGTGGTGTACAAGTGCTGCGTCATATATAAGGTTTTGTGATGAGCATGAGCTCGCTGCTTGGTTTATGCACAAACCCCCTCAAGACCTCCATGTCCGAGACCAAGACAAGACCAATTCTACGTAAAAGTGGTCTTGAGACCGGTCTTGAGTACTACAACTCTCGTCCGCACACACAGAGAGACGACGACAAACAAACGGAAAAGGCTGAAAGAGATGCGAGCATGTTGGTAGTTTCACTTTGGTTTTGGAGTCTGACCTTCATCAGATGATCCACGCGGGCAAGTAGCTGGGTGTTGATGGACAGCCTGCAGTACAGCTTATCTCCAGGCTGGGCCACTAAGCGCATGGCAAACTCCCTCTGGAACATCAACACTGCACACCTGAGCAGTCAGAAGGAGGAGACGGCCACGGTGTGAGATTTTCTTTTTTGGAAAGGGGTGTGTATTGACTTACCGCTCCCCTTAGGACATAGCTTACCGGAAGAAAGGCCTATGTAGCAGAAGCTTGAATACAAATGGCGAAGAAATCTGCAAAAATAAACATTTACTTAGGTGGTTGTGCTTAATGGTGACATAAACATAATGGTGGTTTACAACATTTTCATACCTGGTAGGGTAAATTGGCGACACAAATGTCAAAGAAAGGCAGATCTGTTTTCAGCACGTCACCTACTAACACCTGAAGTTTGGCCTGTAGGGGTCTGTAAAGGTATGTAGAAATAATAACTTTACCACCACCAGAATGTCTATATAATGTTAACGCAATTCGGGTTAAACTCTACTTCTTTTGAGACAAATTGCATGAAATGGCATATTAATTTACTCACGTGCATTGCACTCTTTTCTGGAGCTCAGCCACCAATCTGCAGTCCAACTCACAGGCTACAACCTGCAGCAATGACATGAATGAAGTATTTACTCTCAGATATCGCATATGCAACATTGCTTATGTCAATATGTAGAAACCGTAAAGAAATAACTAGGTTTTGCCGATACTTGTACTATTTCCTTAGTGACTAACGGACACTCACCTTCTTGCCCTTCTCCAGAAGTTTTACTGTCATGTTTCCAGTACCGGGCCCCACCTCCAAAACAACATCCGTGGGTCTGATCGCAGCCTGAAAGACCATGCGTTTGTGTTCCGTCAGGTTTTAGAAGGGTCAAGATCCAAATAATGTCAAAATGTAATCTAGGTTGGTCCTACCTTTTCGATAATCCCATTGACAACCAAGGGATTCTTTAATATGTGCTGGCCAATGCCAGTGTTGAACATAATACCTGCGTGGTTAGTAATAAACACGTTTGGTAAATCTCGCACTCAGTATGAGAAACACAAGCAAATTCAGTAAATTCAAGTGGTTTTCTATACTTTCTACAGCTCAGTAGTTTCTAATAATCACTTGTAGGCTACTATACATTAGAGGCTAGTTAGCTTAGCGCACAAACAGGACTTTAGGTACATCGGATGTAAACGCACCTTGATTTTTTACTTCTTGGTGCTGCCGGGTTTTCTTTTCCGTCTTAACCTTCGGCATGTTGGCGGATTTGTGGTCAGTAAAAATAAAGAGAAAGCTGTTCCAAAATACAGCAACACACAGACACGTGCAAACCCCCGAAGTTCTTCAGTGACGTCACAGGATGTAGTGGTGATCTGACTCAAGTCCCCACATCGCCCCCTATCGGAATATAAACACGATGACACATACGTGGTTTATTTGATTTTATTCCAGTATATACAGTGACAATTCATAAATATGCAAATAACGTTTTCTTTAGTCTGTGATGGGAAGATCCTCTAGGGTCATGCCAATAGCTTTGATTTTGGGGTCATCCAGCCAATTGATTTTGCAGGCTAAGAGAATTCCCTGTGAAAAGCAAGGCCAATGTTGGTTACATTTTACTTTTCCGATTCAGCTTCATGTTATAATATCTTGACATTACAAGGTGACATAAAAGCGTACCCGTAAGACACTCTGAGTCACCACTATCATGGTTTTGTACTTCTCCAGGTTGGACAGGCCTTTCTGCTGAGCAGCTTTGTACTTCTCCAGGTCGGGATGCTCCTTGGAGGCCAACTGCTCCATCTCCTTCATTTTCTCACGTGTGAGCTGTTTCAGCTCTGCAGAGGAACACAACATGAGCACATGGTGGATACTAAAAGCAATGTAAAAAGATGGGAAAAAACAGGAAGTAGCGCAAATAATTGGAATATAGTCAATAGTTAGTCATCATGTGCTCATCACCAAATAAGTACATAAAAAGCAATTCATTCAATACATTTTTCAATGTTATTCATATTTTGTTTCTCAACCAAAGACAAAATGTATTTTGGGGGTGTTTAACAGAGGACCAAGTGTGCAAGGGAGCTGAAACTATTACAGTGGTTCTCAATGAACTGTGGTTTGAAGAGAACTCCACCAGAGAATGAAGACTACATTCGTACCAAGCCGCTTCTTCCTTATGTCGGTGACTTGATCCTCAATATCTCTGGATTCCTGTTAACAAACAGTTACGGCGTGGTGAGCTTCAATAAGACCATGTTGAACAGAAACAACACCATAGAAAATGTATAGTTGACATACACAGCGACAGTTGCACTCTCCTCTGACCGCTTTACAAAGCACTTCTGTGGGTTTAATTCATTGATACATTTCATGTAGATTCTGATGTCGAATATACTTTGATCAATGCACTCGATGAACAATGAACTGCAGCTGACTGGGCGACAACCCCGAAAAATTAAGAGTCTTTTGTGGGTGGTGTATACTTTGAACAGGAGCATTGGGTGCAGAAAAAAAAACATCACAACATCTTACCTGCTGAAACTGTGATATTTGGGAACAAAGGGCCATACAGCGATCGCTTAACGCTTTGATCGAACTGTACAACAGAGGTGTGATGTTCAGGTTAATTCAACATACGATACAACATGTGATATTACTGATGACGGGCTCTGTGTCACGCAACTATGTGATTTTGTGAAAATTAATTTTACACTAGTTAATCATTAATTTCATGAATAATAAACAGCTGACCAGATGTTTTTTGTCCAATATCAACCAGTGAAACAACTGCAATCACTGATCATATCGCTACTTATATGAACAACAACAACAACATATATTTACATATTAGGTTGGCTTACTCAGATTCTGGATTGTTTTGCTTCAGTTTTTCGGCGATGGCATGCCACATTTGCATTCTGCAAGACACAAGTATAGAACATAAGACCCCCACAGAATGGTTGATAAAGATGTCACTGGGTAAATAACATGCAATGTACATTTAACTATATGAATGCGTTATCCTGCACCCCTTGTTACCTGTGCAAAGGTAGTGTCTTGTTGAATTGATTCGTCTTCACCTCTTCTAACTCACTGAAATAATCAGCCCTGTGTAAAGAATCAAATGTAAAACAGATTGTATCATGTGTAACAAACCAGAGTGAAAGGATTATAAGAGAAACAACATCTGGGTCAAAGTCACGGCCACCTGATGCTTCCCGTCTGGACCTTAGAAACTGAAAACGTTGAACGGGTATCAGGCGTCAATTTCTATCTGAATCTCCATGAAACGTTTCCAGCCTGATCAAGAAATTGGTCATTGGTCAAAACACAGATCAGGAGTACAAGGCGAGACTGTGTGCAACGCCAGCCAGCTATGGCTCAAGGAGGGAGTCTAAAGCAGTGGGAGAACCTGTGATGACGGTTCATGTGTGTGGCTACTGGCCGACCGACACAGTTGCACCAGTGACCTATATATATATTCTTTCGGAAAATTGATATTTGTTGATTTGGAAAAATGTATTTCAATTAGATAAATACTGTCAGGAACATTTCAAGGAGATTCAAATAGAAAACCAAAATGTATTCAATTTAGCTCCGTTGACTCCCATACTACTGCTTCTAGGTCCAGGCATGGTGCATGAGGAGTGCATGGAGGAGTGTGAGCCACTCTGCAGAGTACTCACAGGTTCCTTTCAGGTTCAGTGCTGCCTGATCTGTTGCTCTTCACTGTAAACATATGACACACCTCACAATATGAGTATTCAGTGTACATGCTGGGACATGTGTTGAGCTATGGCTATATTGTGAACTCTTAACACACGTGTGGCGTACCTGCATTGAGCTGTGCTGACATCTCAACATACTGGTTAAACATCTGTTCTTTTATCCTGCAAAGCAAAAGATATGCCCCCATGTTCACTTTGTAGCAAGTAAATGTAATCATGTCGGCATAAAAAAAAAACATTTTTAGCTGACCAATATTGATTGTAAAAAAACATCAACACAAATGTGATTATGTATTTATGGCATAAACAGCACCTTAGTATGTCTACTGGGGGTGTGTTCTGGTCATCAGTAGGTCCCCCGAGACCTTTGCCATCATTTGGAGCATCAGCTTTAAGGTTTTCCACGTTATCCGGTGTTTCCATCACAAATGATTGGTGGTATCCACTTCAGTACATGAATGGTAGAAACGTCTCGCTGGAACACAATGAAAGATGACGTAAAGATGATGTATGTAACGTATTTAAATCTCACATACTACATGCAATAAAATGATCTGAATTTAATTCGGGAGTGACAACAAAACAGCCGACTGCTTCTGCGTGTCAATCAATCAACGTTATTAAACACATATTGTCCATAAAAGTTTCGCGGTACCTTAAACTAAACGCCAGCTCCTAACTCCTGTCCCCTCTCCTCTTCGTCGCGATATTAAGGTAACCCTGTGTAAAAGTGGGTTACTTTGAGAGAAAATAATAATGCTCATCAACTACAAACATTCAAATGACGCCACCAGCCCGCCAGGAAATGAACGGGGGAGTGGGCGGGGCTAGGTAGGGCGGACCAACAACACTATGAAAAGGACACAGCGCCCTCTGTAGACGAGGAATGGACAAGCCAGGCCGTCTCGGGGTGTTTTCTGGCCTTCTTCAACAGGTCAGCACGCTGTGGCCCACCAAACGGCACCCCCGGCTGCGCGGTCCCAGCGCTTCTCGTGGCGTCCAGTCAGGACACATGGGAGGTGGAGGTTGGGGAGATGGAGATGGAGTCTCATCGTAGCTATCTATAACAGAGAAAGGTGCCACTTAGGTAATGTGGAGTGTAGGCGTAAAGGCGTCTAATTATATAAGCCTAAAATAAAAAAAATACAAAAACAAACTGCCTCTTTTAAGAGACAGGGTTAGAACGGTAGGGGGCGGCAAAGCACCAACAAGTTGGAAGTCACTCACTACAAGAAGACCATCTCAATGTTTTGAAACGAGGGAGGAACAATATTGGCCTACTTCACGAGAAAAACATACAGACACTCAACACAGTCGTATGGTTCATAGCCCCAGACGCGGATATCGATCGTCTTCGTAGTATAAAATAACATGAAGAAGGTACTACTACTAATTCAAAAGTTAATTTCTCTCAATCTAATACATAGGCCTAGTGTGACGCAATTACGAGATTTTGCTGATTTGCAGATTTATAAATGATTTAAGAAATTGTGTGATTGTTCGTACATGGTATAGAAAACCTTTATTATTATTTCAATTATGTTTGTGTGTGTGTCTTGCAGGGAATTTTGGAGCGACTGAATGCAGGTGAGGTGGTTATAGGCGACGGGGGCTATGTGATGCAACTGGAGAGGCGAGGCTACGTGAAGGCGCCCCACTTCACCCCCGAAGCTGCCGTGGAGCACCCAGAAGCCGGTATATATGTGCTATGCATAGCCTATCTTATATTGATTAGAGGGCAGCTGAGCAGAGATCTGAAGAGGTAGTCCTACGGTGCATAAAACCTGTAAGCAGAGCAATACACGGCGAGGGTTGATTTGTGTTAAAAGCGCGTCAGCACATTTTGGTAATCAATTACTTCAGGTGTTACAACTTTTTAATTAGTCCTACCACCAGAACGGCACATTTCCCGTTTGTGTGTCGTTGAGCATATAGATATACCCATGTTGTTGTCCTCTCACCCCCAGTGCGGCAGCTCCACAGGGAGTTCCAGAGGGCTGGCGCTGACGTGCTTCAGACGCTGACTTTCTACTCCAGCGACGAAAAATTGCAGATCAGCGGCAACGTCACCGACATCACAGTCAGTCTCTTGATCCTCCATTGTGAAGATATTGATTCGTTTAAAAAACATTTAGAAAAAATAATAATAATAATAATAATAATTGAACCCTAACAATCATGGCGGTATATCCCGTCACATGGTCCCTATTATCTGTGTTACGTATCAATGCAGGGAACACAGATCAATGAGGCGGCCTGTGACCTGGCAAGGGAAATCGCCAACGAGTCTGGTGCGTTGGTGGCCGCGGGGGTGTCCCAGACCCCTGTCTACCCAGAACATCGCAACGAGGCTGAAGTCAAAGCCATCATCCAGAAGCAGCTGGATGTATTCTCCAGGAAAGACATCGACTTCTACCTGGTGGAGGTAAGGGCAGGGCACCAAACACCTCCGTCTCAATGCTGGAGCAATAATTAAATGTACCTATAAAAAAACAAAAAAATAAATAAATGTACATGCATAAACATATATTTTTATCTTACCCACAGAGAAAACTCGTTCTGCATCAGCATTTGAATGAGGAAGTACCAAGACCAACTTG